>VZSR01003812.1:4135555-4154115 GCA_013398615.1 Brachypodius melanocephalos | reverse complement strand
GGATGTTTCACTATGGGTTGTGATAGCTAGAAATGCAAACATTACAGCTCCATTTCTCAGCAGATTCTCAGGCAGAAGCTGTGGCAGGTGGTGCATGCCTGGGCACAGGGACAGGTACACTTGCTTTCGCCTCTAACTAAGCGATGGAGTAACTGGTTCTCACTGGTAGCTGAAAGGATACAGTGTTGTGTATCTCATATGCACAAATGTATTTTACTTTTTGATCTTAAGTCAGATGAACTTGAAAGCTAGGGATATGATTCATCTCACCACCTTTAGCTGTCTGAGAAGGAGGTGCCTGATCCAAGCTATGAATCCAGTCTTCCTGCAAGTCAGTGGGGAGAGGGGGGAATTTTTACTCCTCCTGCTACCTCCTGAGGGTGGGTGTCCCTGCTGGAGTCTGGCATAGGTGGGATATGTGGCCCTTGGATAGCTGGTGCTAGCTGAGAGAAATTGTACAGTCTGTTTCCTCAACGGAAAAGCCTAAATATTACTTTTTTTCTTCATATTCAGGTAGTATTTCTTAAAAAATAGGTTTGTGCAAAAATACAAAGATTTGTTGCACAGGCCTGTGTTTGGAAAATATGCAAAAAGATCTCTCTTTTGTACACTATATGGTAAAGTGTGTGGTGAAATATTATGTTGGCATAAGAAAATCAGAAATATTCTCTTGATTGCAAGATTGAATCTAGTAGAAAGATCCTAGATATAAAATAATGTAATCCTGGTGTGTATTCCTAAAAAAATTTCAAAAGGACCCTGCCTTTTTCAGGGCTGGAAAATTCAACTGCAGGAAAACAATTTCTTAAAAACACGAAATTGTTATTGACTTCTTAAAATGTAGGCATCAACTCTAACACCCACTGTTTTCATGTTGATTAAGTTATGTCTGTTTTTTTAGTATGAAGGCATACTTATTTTAAATTACAAGCTCCAGAGATCAAGGTTCTAGTGTTATAAATGCATAGCTGGACATTCTTTCCTGAGTGCTTACTTGGAAAACAGACAAGACAGAAATGGAGGAGACGATGAAAAAGAACTGAAAGGGCTTGCTAAAAGTCATGTAACAAGCTCTCCCAAGCTCCAGTGAGGGGGTAAAGCTGGTCACTGGGACTTCAGATGGACTAGATTACCCTACAGTTAACTTGGCCTTTCCAGTTCAAGTGTCCCCTTGGGAGAAGAACAGTATGGCAAATCACAGTTATATTTAAACATGGAATATCATGAGCAAGAATTATATTCTCTTTATTAATGTTAGAATAGCAAAGCATTTTGTGAGGAATAGTCGTGATTGCCACATCCTTGTTAGCAATCTGTACTAGGACCCAGGTAAACTATTAGCCAAGGCTGATCATTATGGTTTTTTTGTTTTGTTTTGTTTTGTTTTGTTTTGTTTTTAAGTGTACAAATATGAGATAATCTGAGATATTTTCAGTGGACCAGATATACTCTGGCCCTGTGCCATATTCCTCACTCAGCCTCCAATGTTTCTTTATTGAGGCCATTTATGGATATTCTTCATGCTCAGCTGAAGATAGTAAAAAGATAGTTGGTACTCTGAGCCCTGAAACCAATTGAGGTTTGGTCAGAAAATAAATCTGACTTCATCATTCCCAATATCGTTTCTCGAAGACAGTGACCTTTCTTTTGTTGGTTCATATTTGCTTGGAAAAATGTAAATGGGATAATTTTGTGGCAGCAGGCCTTGTGCCAAATCAAGAGCCCAGCTTCATGCCAGTGCTGGCATGTACATGGCCGTGCATTGTCCATCCTTCAGCTATTGACATAAAATCAGGAAAAGCTTTGAACTGGCTTTGTGTGGGTTAGCAAGCCCATTCTGGGGTGGACCAGAGCGTGCAGTGATCCAGCAGTGTATAGGTCCAGCATGAGCATCATGACATCACAGCCATATCTTGGGTTGGGTTTTTTTTTCCACAGCTAGTCACATTGCAAACTGACAAAAAGCTGCTTAGCCCAGGAACCCTAATAATCAGATCTCTGTGCTCAGCTAACAAAGTTATGTTGTTTTCAGGGAGAATGAGCTATGGGAGAGGCCTCACATCTGTCTGCAAAACATCAACTGGACCTACCCTGAGTGCACTGCCTTGCATTGCTCTGCTGTGCAGGGAAGCATTAGGAAGTTGTTCTTCCCCATTTTCCTGGGTGGAGTGCATGAGTTGGCCATCATAACAACCTTTGGGCTATTTGAAATGGCATTGCTCTTTCCTCTGGTGCAGATGTGGTTTCACTGTCCCATCAACCATTGAAGCAGTATCTGTAGCCATCAATTCCAGTTGTTGAACCAGCAAAGCAATAAAAGGCAATGAATTGTAAGACACTCATTGCCAAAATCATCTGGATCTGACCTGAGACTGAAACACCGGCTGCTAGGCATTAACCTCTGCTGGCTTATTTCTTCATGAGTGAATTCACATTTCCCTAAGGAGTTTTATAGATGCCCTTGCAATTCCCATAGGCCTTCATAACCGGGATTTGGAAAGAAAAGATTCAGTATTATTATTGGGATTATTATTGGTATTATCATTGCTATAGTTGCTAATTACGTGTGGAAGATTTGTGTTTAACTGAGCCCAGGCTACAGTGTGTTAGGTCAGGACCAGCCCTGAGCAGCAACCAGCTGCTGTGGAGCCAGGGTTATAATTTTTCAGCAAAGCCTGGGGCATTACCTGTTGCCATTGTTAACAAAAGAAATGCATGATTCAATGAAATTTTCAGTAGTTATCAGCAAGTAAATATCTTGAGTCTAGTGTCAAGTGACTTCTGTGTCTTGGCCTCGCAGTAGTTTCTGTAGAAGATATTCCTGATGCTATAGATAAAATTATGTTGGAGGAAAGAATTAACTTTACATGGTATTTACTACCACTGAGCATTTTCATAAGTTTAATAATGTCTAATGCATTAAAGAATTTATCATTTGTAATATAATTAAAATCTCTGTGGTATAATAGAGCAGTAATTTTTACTAATTAATCTGGAAAAATGCAAACAATGGTGGTTTTGTTTACAATGTTATCAAATATATTACATATTATGGCAGTTTGTGGAAAAGAAAAGCTATTGAATTAGTTTAGAATAATTCCTCATTTGTATTCTCCAAACTGGGCAAACAGTCTTTCACTTCTTTATGAGAGCATTGAGGCTTTACCCACCCACAGCAAGGAAAATAACTAAGAATTGTTTTTTAAGGGCTGTGTCACATGCATGTGTGTCTTGTGTGTGAATACTGTACTGTTACAGTTCTCTGGAGAAAAAGAGAGAATTTATGGATCCTACTTTCTGAACCCATCTCCTGGGATCAAAATAAAAGCTCACTAGTCATCCTTGATACTGCATATCACATTACTTTCTTTTTCTTATTGGTTTCTTGAGAAAAAGAGATACTCAGTTATAATTTTCACACAAACATTGCCAGCCTGAAATTCTGGTATAACAATTAACTGGAAAAAATTGGTAAAATCAAAATATTTTTAAAATGCATTCTGATTTCTCTTGTCTGCAAGATATAGCTGGCATTTGCACTCATTGGCCAACAGACATACTCCTCAAGTCCAAGTTCTTGTTTATCTTAGACTGTGAACTTTTCCAGAGGGGTTATACCCTGATTATTGTATGTCAGTGTTGGAAGTATTGAAACATACTTCTGCACCAAACTAAAATTGCCAGAAAAATGAAATCTACTTCACATACAGAAGGAACTAAAATGCCATAACACATTAAAAATGTCAGAGATATTCACCTCTCTATATCTGTTCTACTCTAGATACATTACTATTTTGTTTATAGCTTACATATAAAAATATTTTCCTGTTTCTCTCCTCAAATGAGTGATCTGAAGTGATTTTCTTTTCAGATCTTAAAAAAGAAACATTTTTCATCCATTGGTACTCTCTAAATCATATATTCAACATTAAATTGTTCTAAATCTACCTCCCAAAATGAAATTCTGATCTTGCACGGAATGCCTGGAGGGTGTCATAAGCTAACACGAAAGTCCATGCTGGACATCCACTGCGTGTCTAGGTGCTTTGTGCCAGCCCTGACATGTGTAGTTGCCAGCCTCTCCTGGGCTGGGTAACCCACAGCACTGCCTCTGCCATTGGTCCCTTCAGGCCACTCTCTGGATCCCAGTGTCAGTGTAGGTACTAAAGGTCTATGCCATAAAGATCTCTATATCATGATCTACAAACTGTGTGTGTGAGAGGCTCCTGTACAGCTGTAGTGAACAGCACTGGAGCATGATAACCACTGAATGCTATTAGTTTGGTTTGGTTTGTGTTGTCCCAGAATCCAAATCTTGTGGAAACACTAATTCTGGATTAAATGTGTTCAACTGAATTTCATTTTAAGCAGCATATGAAATTTAGCATATAAATCTCTGTTTGATTTCCCCTACTGCATTTTAGGGATTTAATAGAATCCCCTACTGTTATTTAGGATTTAGGTCAGTAAACTTTCATTGTTCATGACACCGTTTCTCATACCTCCTCCCCCTCCTTCTGGGATTCCCTTCTAGGTTACTTTCTTCATCTCATCAGGGACTCTTTCTCTCCCTGTGGCCTTTAACAATTTCTTCAGCTGCATTTGGCTCATCAGTGGAAAAGGGCATTCTTGCCTATAAACCTCTGTCTTTTAGACTGTTCTCAACGTCTCAGATTTTGGCAAGCACTTTGGACCTTTGTTTTGTGTTCCCTGCTTGCTGTAGTTCTGCATTCTACACTTGCCTCCATCCAGCACTTTATTTAGCATCCCCTTTTTTTTCTCAGTGTGAATTCTTGATGACCTTTTTAGGTCCTGTTTACTCTTCTGCATGACAGGATTTTTATAAGCCTTTAGCTATGATGCTGCTCTCAGAGGGAAGGTATAGTACACAAATTTCTTCAGTGCCGTCAGAGCACACTGATACATCGGGGATGGTACTTGTCCCCCACCATGCCAAAAACAAGGTTTTGCATCTGGGAACCCCACCTTGGAGACAACTGCTTCTTTCCAACAACAACACATCATGGAGAATCACCTCCAAGGCCAAGGATGTGGCAACCACGACTATTCATCGTGAAATCTCTCACTGTGGAAGGCAACAATGGCTGGGGTGCAGCTTCAGGCCCTCCAGGATGCTGCCTGTCATGTACTCCAGCTCTCCCCAGCCTTGCTTTGTGTCACACATGAAGTTGTGTCATAGAAGCGAGAAGGATTGCAGCTAAAAAAGTGCTTGGATTAGAAAAAAGGCTGGCATTGCTATCAATAGCTATCCACACATGAGTCCGGCAATCCAGGATGTGCAATACTTAGAGGAGTACAATTCTCTGCAGATTATGCCCCTCTTTAGCCACTCCTCTAGCAAAAGCAGACTGGAAAAAGGCAGGATAATAAAGACACAATCCACAGTAGGTGGCTCCTTTACTTCTTGCTGTCTGAAAGAACTGTGACAGGAGGATTGGGTCTAAATAACCGCAGGCTTGCTCAATAGCATAGCAGTTTTTTCCTGGAAATGCATTTTATGCACCTCAATTTCAAGCTCTAGTGACCCTCCTAGGCAGATGGAAATATGGCATTCGTGTTTAAAAGGTAGATAAGAGCTTTTGCTTTCCTGCAACATCCTTCTAATTATGAAAAAACTGGGTGACATTTTTTCCTTGAAAAATGCATTTATGTAGATATTTTGGTTTGAAAGAAAGAAAATGTTCAAAAACCTGATCAAAATTCAGACACCAATCAAGCTAGTCATCTTCTAGTGTGAAGATTTCAAACAGGATTTCTAATCTGATGACTCAGAAATGCAAAAATCTAACAGCCTGAAAACCCCCCAAGAGACAAAACCCCTGCCCAAACCTTCCTAGCAAATAATTGTTTCCTCTTTGTTCATTTAAAAATTCAGTGCAACGGTTTCTCACGTCCAGTTTCTCACATTAAACTCCTATTTAAATCTTTTGGGGATAATCTGCTTCTGGCCTGGAGTGACACAAACATGCTCCTCTGTCCATGTGGCCCACCCACTACTAACCTCGGTCGAAAATCTTCAGCCAAGCACGCTGGCACCGAGAACTTGCAGGTGTGATGCTGCCGGCCCTGGTGCTGCTGCTCCTGGGATGAAGTCAGCCGGATCCCTGGCATGGCTGTGCTGCTTTTCATCTGTTTATGTGGCATCCAGCCCACTGGCAAGGGCTTGTGCCAGCCTTAGCCACCAGCCAGTGCCATAATAAAGGCATAGATGTCTCCGTCCCTGTCAGTGCTGCATCCAGGCAGCTGGACCATGGGGCTGTTTGGGCACACAGCAGCATACCTGGTACCTCACAATAAATAGTAGCTTTTGGGGTTACAAAAGCCTTCACTCACTCTGCTGGGTTTCTTTCCTGCAGTGTTACCTGGCTGGTGGCTACTGAGCGTTGAAGGAAGCTGGGGGCAGCCAGCCAGCTGTCGGGAAGACGCTGGTCCCGGCTCTGCCGGTGGCAGCCAGTGGAGCCAGGACCACATCCCACTGGTGTGCCAAGGCCTGTTGCCACCACAGGGCAACATGGCAAGTGTAATGCTTCCTCAGGAACCTGTCAGTGTGAAATACAGACAGCATTTCCTTTGAAAGCAGCAGGAAGCTTTGAGATGTTATGGGTAGGAAAAAAGCACTATTACTGTGTGTAAAGCTGGTTTTATAAGAGAGAAGGAGGTTATTGTAGCCTTGCAACACATGAAAAACCTGAAAAAGGCCGTAAAGTCTTGACCACCATTTTGCATCCTGCAGCTGTTCGGACCCATCTCTTCAGAAACATAAAAATACACTTAGGAAATGCCTCACTGTGCCCCTCCTCTAACACAAAAAAAGTTCCTTAACAACTAAATATCTTCTAGCAAGATACAGAAAATTCATGTGTAAGAGTGTTGTACTGGAAGATGCATAAGATGCATCTGTATATTTTTTCAGACATCCAGTAAAACTGTTAAGAGCAGTCCAGCTTACCCAGACTTATCTGTCTTACATTGATGGACAACAAACATAAGTGCCCATGTTTGTCTTCTGAAATGTTTTTGTCCTGTGTTGTCAATACTTGGAAATAACTTGCAAAATACAGCTTGAGAATGTTTTTCTTGAGAAGGTTTTTGATTGGTTCAGAAACAGGATGATGTCCAACTTGTCAGATAACTTCTTTGCAATGAATAATTTAGTCTTAATTAGCGGAAGTTTTAATGCATTAAATCTTTCACTAATCAATCTCACTTAGCATACAGGGAATTGAGATAAATTCATCCTTTTGATTAGAAAATCAAAAGCCTTTATATGCATATTGGTTGATGACAGAGCTCATAAAAGCACATCACCAAACTGCTGAGCTATCAGAAATTCTGGTTCGAGCAGCGCAACTTATTGATTATGCGAGGTGTTTTTAATCAGGAGATTAAATTCTGCAAGGATGCCCAATGCCAGCACAGCAGCACCTCTGGTCATGCTCTTTGACCCCAGCCATCTTTTAGACATCAGCAATCATGGCTCTGTGGCACCTGGGTTGGGTTTGGAGTGACAAGGCAGAGGTCACACGGCACCTTATGGCAGCCTCTCATTTTTCAGGTGCCCTTAATGGGTTTGGTGCCTTTTCAAACAAAGAGATTTAAGATCTTCAGGGGAATGTGATCCACTTCCGGTAAGAGGTGCAGAAACAAAAATGTTTTATGGTATTTTACTACCAGAAATACCAGTTTTTAGAGAAGCACCTTAACAGTGTACTACTGTATCTTCTTGGGTTTTTTTGAGTAGCCAGACTAGAGAGGGTGAGGCAGTTGTTAAAAACACTATCACAGGAAACAATCCACCCACTTAAATCAAAAATTAACTAAATTTAAGTTGTTTTTTAAAAGAAATGAAATATTCAATTTAAAAGTAAAATAAAACGAATTAAAAAGTAAAACTCAAAACCTTTATCTAAATGGAAACAAAGTGAGAGACTGTTTACTGTATTAGGTTCTCCACTGAAATAGTATATATTATTTAGGAGTAGCTTCTTTGGAGCACATTCTGCTTCCTGTAATGGCCCAGCCTTCTTAATTTCCAGTTACTTGGTAAGTCAACCTATTCTTCCTTGTAGTAATGCTTTTAATAGATTAAAAAACCCCCTTTTTTAAAAAAAAGAGGAGACGTTTTTCAATTTTTGCCCAGCTGTGGATCACAATTAGATATCCACAGTGTAAAGTGTATCATGATTTATCATAAGTATATTTATCCTTATCCTGAGAGTGGCCACAGAGTACTGAAAATGCTGCCCTGGGTTTTCATTTCTTGAAAACCTGAGCAGTTGTTCATCCTTATCAACAACAACAACAAAAGGAAGATGAGTAAAAAGGACTACAGATGTCAAACTCCAGAGCAACAGCTGAGCAGTCTCCATGACAATTTTGCCTGATAGTGATGACATCTCTTGTTTCCACTGTCCCAAGGAATCACTAGTAAGATGAGGTCACTGTCAGCTTGTATGGGAGTCCTAAGTTGCTAGAGCAGAGGTGTTGGGAGTAGCAATGCAGGTGACTCATTATGTGACACATTTCCTTCTGAGTCACTGTAGAATCAATGCCCTGTCTCAGGAGGCTGAGAGGCATCAACAAGGCTGTCTCCATCTCCTGCAACCAACAAAAAAGTCACTTGTTGACAGTGAGGTTCTTCAGCACTCACTGGCTGACCAAGAGAGAAAACAGAGGAGAATTGCTAAATTTTTCTCTAACAGGAGCACCCTTCTCAGAACAGACTGTCTTTATTCTCTGCACCATGCTTAGGTCTCTGTAGGTCTCTGGTGTTGGCAGCTCACAGCAGGGTTTTGTAGTCAACACTCATTGTGCAGTAACTTGGGGTTATGCAGTAGGCACCTGCTACCAGGATTAAATCCTGGCATCTGCTGAATTTTGCTCTGAGTTTTTGCAGTATTGAAGCTCTGACATTTAGTTATATTATGTCATATATTTTTAGACCGAGGTACTTCAGTGAAATATTTGGTAATGGGAAGGACAGTGCAATTCACTGGTACAAACAAAAAGGGGCTGTAACTCAGACCTCTATACACGAGAAGAACCTACCCAGGTCTAAGAAAATAAAATTCCACAGTACACTTCTTTGATGATATAAATGCTGAAATGGATATTTACTGGTAGTGAACCAAAAATACTCAATAATGCACAAAAATATATATTTTAAGTTAATATTTAAAGCAAATTTTGTCAGGCAACAAAAAAACCCCCAGTGTTTTAGTAAATACCTATCAGAGTAGTGTTTTAAGCATGATGCTCCAAAATCTGGTACAAGAAAATGCTTGTAGAAGGAGGTGTTATTTTTGTCAAACCATCTGCAAAAACTAGGAGAAACTTTTGAGCACACAGTATCTCCATCAGCTCTGGCAAAAAAGGGTCAAAACCCCAGGGCTAGAAATATGTTCTTCTGATGTAATATTGTTAGACTGAGATAAGAACTGTTTGTCTGACAGTATGTTCATTTAATTCAGCTAATTTAATGAGTGTGTTATGCCTACCCACACGCTTAATAGTAAGAAGTGAAATGAAAGCCAGTGCACATCTCATTGTTTACTTTATTTTAAGGGCAATAAAATAAGATCACATAACTTACACTAATAAACTTGGCTTTCTTGACATTCTTTAACTATGTCATGCTGTCTTCATGATAAAATTCACTGTACTATATTTAAAATGAAAGTAAACACCAGCACCCTGTCTGCAGAATCAAGCAGGAATTTGATGATGCTTAGACAATGCTTTGTTTTACAGGTGGATAAGTGACGATAAGAACATGAACTGTGAGCTCTGTACTTTAAAGTTAAGTAGTGAAAACAAATAGGAGTACACAAGGTCATGCAGTTTCCTTATGTGAAAGATTTTTTTGCGTTTTAAAGGTATATTCACATTATTACATGTCTGAACTCAGCAGATTAGGGCCCATGAAGAATCCAAGAAAAAACAGTTAATTTTAGCTATTCAGTAGAGATGTTCTGGTACAGTCAGTGAGCTAGTAATCAATATTTTAAAAAATTGACACGATGAAATCCTAAGTAAGACTTTTATTTCATCTCTGATTTTGTTTAAATTGAAACACTTCTGCAAAATATTTATATTTTAATGACAGAACACAGTTCAACCAAAATACTTTTCAACAGCTTTCATGTGCTATGTTAAAAAAAATTTTGCAGAAATCAGTAATTTCAACATGAGCAACAGCTTGCCTTTTTATTCAGTAATTGAGAAACACAGATAAGCTGCACACAATATAACCTGAAACTGTGACATAATTCCCTGTTGTACCACTTTTGAAGTATTCAGTAAATTATTATCTCTTTTTTTTTTTTTTCAGTAAGATGAAAGTAAAATTTTTTCCAAAATGGGAAATCCCCTGTAGGTGGCAATTTGGAATTCATTCACTCCTTAAGTAATTGCTTTCAACTTCTGAGGACTCAGCTTCAGTAACAATTAATGTCCTGCACTTGCAAATAGGACTTGATGATGCTGACATGCATCATTGAGCAAACAGATTGATGTGTCAGAGGCACCAGAAGATGTTTTGCAGACGCCGTTTATCCCTGGTAGTGGTCAGTGGAATAAACACGGCGGTAAATCACACGGATGTGTGCTGCAGTGATGACCGAGTCGCGGCGCGTGGCAATTATTTGGGATTTGGATTTCTCCTCAGCAGCGGTGTCTGAGCCCTCTAGTGGCCCTCTCGGTATTTCACTGGCCACCAGGGATGCCGTCCCTGTGCTGGGCCGGCTTCTGGCAGTAAACTGGGCCAGGAGACCCAAATCTGCTTCCTTCTTGTTCCATGGTACGAGGACCGGGAGCAAGGCGCTCCTGACGCTTCTCTCAACATCCCCCTGTCAGCCTGGGCACAGGGAGGGACGCTGCCGTGCCCCATCACAGCTGCCGCTGCCCTCTCTGGCTTTCCAGGTCTGTCAGTAGCTGAGGGCGTGTTCTTCTTCAGATTATGGTGGGCATCCACGCTGAGCAGGCTTCCAGAGGGCCTCGCTGTCTCCTTTCACACTGCTTTCCCTCCCAGCAGGAAGGTGGGAGGGACACACGTTGGTGGTGGCAGGAGATGAGGCCGAGGGTACGAGAGCAAACCAGGGGTGGCTTTTGGGCTTTCCAGCTTGGTTCTAAGTTCGAGATCACATGGCCACTGCCTCTAGCCGCTGGATCACGTTCACTGCCTCAAAACTACTCATTTGTCTGTTCTTAATAATTTCTGGCCAAATTATTAGCTCTTTTTCATGTTCCTTGGGCATCTTGAAACCAGAAACAGCCTGAATACTTTTCCCCATGTGTGTAAAACAATTTCTGAGACTCCTCACCCAGTCATCTATAAATAATCCTGGTCCCCTGTGATTACATGTTATAATGGGAGGTATTAGTGAGATAATTTCAGGCATCCTGCCAGCTCTTAACAGCACTTTGCATTCCGTCACAGAATGCATGGATCTCTTCTAGCACCTCCTCATGAAAGTTACCACTACAAAATAAATCCTCGTTCTGCTAATGCTATGACAGCACATGTCAAAGCATGGGAATGAGAAATACACACACCTCATTGTGCATCACTAGATAAACATTGCTAAATTTGGCTGTCCCTGGCACAATAGACAGGCACAATAAAGCTTGATGGAAACACCTTGGTGATATCACAGAAAACCTTTAATGAGCCCATGTTCAGAGCATCAGTGAAGGTTCAGCAAAGACGGAGCAGAGCTTAAAAGTATGGAAATGGAAAATGTCATCTGTCATGTCAGATTTAAGGGTCTGTTGGCCAGGTGAGAACATGGAGCATGGCAGACTGAGTGTGACATCCTGGGAGGATACCAGAGGATATTCATGGACACTGCCTTCTCTGCCTGCTGCTGCCTGACCCCACTAGGTCCTGAGTCCATGGTATGTGTTGAGCATACCATGCTCACTCCTGGGAAAAAATGTCCATCCACATCTGGCCCAGCATATCCTCCTTGGTCCTGAAAGAGAAAAAATTCATCCACGGTAAAGCACTTGCATGGCACAGAACAAGTCAGGCTCTACATTGCTCTACAAGCTCTCTAGCTCTGCACACCAAGCAGAGAATTTTTTTCCCCTGTTAAAGTTTGTAAAAGTGAATGCTACAAGCACTTCGTGGTGGTACACACAATATTTCTAGCAAATATTTATGTAGCTAAGCTATTTGTCTTCCCACTATTTTCACTTCATCATTTTTCTATCTTTTTCTAAATGGAATTTGAAAGAAAATAGAGGGGTATTTTTCCTCTCCTCTCCAATTTAAGTTCTATTTTTTTCTAGTAAAATTTTTTGCAAACAAAATTTAACCAAACTCTTGATGTTTTTGAAGTTCTTCATAAGGAGAGTAGTAATTTTGCTATTGTAATGTAGTTTAGATAAAGTAGCTCATCCCACAAACAAAATAAGATAGTCGCCAATGTTAATGCATTGTAACAGATATGACATGGGAATGTATTTTCCTGAAAATTTGAAAGACCTTAAAAATACTAGATCACATTTTTCAGCTGTGTGGTTGGTAGTATTTTGTGAACTATAGAAAATTACTTGACTAAGGCACATAAACTACGCAAGTTTAAAAATCCAGAGTATCAATCAGGGGATTTTATTTGATCATGCCTTGCTTTGCTTCAAACTTATTTTCTCCTTCAGTGGACTTGGCGGAAGCAAGAGCTTTATGGTGCATATCTGTATCTGCATTTTGAATTTCACACTAAGCAGTGCAATTATATACGATGATATTAATATTCATAATCTGGTTTCTCCATGGTGAGCGTGCTCATCTTAAGGTAAACTTTAGTAATAAGTGACCTGCTAAAATTCAAGTACAGGAGAACAGGCTTTTTAGAGTGTCTGGAGCAGTATGTGATTGAGTACAGCTGATGGGATTATATCAAAACCACTCCAGGCCTAGGGAATTTTCTGCTGGATTTCAATGAAGAAGAAAACAGTGGAACAATGTTCCAAGTTCAGATGAATGAGGAGACTAAAAGTGTGGGATCCAATCAAATAACCTTTGTAGTTGTAAAGGCAGAAGTTACTCAGAGTTTGTGTGCCAAAATCTGGGTAGACAATCCATGTTTACTATAATTACTTTGACTTGGTGAATGCATTATACAGGGAATTACTTGTCAACATTTCATACTGTGTAGATTCTTTTTGTTAAAAAACTCAGATTTTAGGTGGTTCATAAAGACTGACAAAAATATTTTTTAAAGTTTTGTAAGTACATGATTAACATTGCTTTTGGGAAAAAAATCTGTAAATGCAGTGCAGCATCTTCTATTACCTCATACATAACTGGTTTTACAAAAGAAATCTGATTTAATAAACTCTAGGCAGAAATGGAAGCAAACAACCCTCATAAAAATATAAAGAAATAATTTTCCCTCTAAATTATACATTCAAATCACACCACAATACATAGTGTTCTTGCATGTTTAATGAAAATAAAAATTTCAACAAGTTCCAGATACCACTGGTGAATAAAACACAAGTATTTTCACATGTCCATCTAGTCAGATTCATGAAAGCTATAGGCTACACGTATAGGGCACCTGCAGCTGTACCATTGTTCAATTCAAGGTGATTACAGCACAGACAGGTTTTCCAGCCCCTTACATACAATGCCCAGCATATTATATTGGAGAGGTTCCTTCAAATGGGGATATATTAGCTTAAGTGGTCTGACAGAAGCACAACGTTACCAAAATGGCTTTGGGGAATTTCTGGGGAATAATTCAAAATGGTTTTTTGGGGAATAAGCCAGGCCAGCCAGAGCAGCAGCAAATACTCCTTAGCTACCTCCCTAGAAGAGAGCCAGGAGGTAAACCACCTCAAAGGTGTATATAGCTGTGGTGAGCACTCTTGCACCCCTCCTGGGAAGTTGGTATATTTGTCTAATCTTTCATGGCTATGTTCTGAAATGGACTATAAAGAAGCATTGCCACAGAGGTAACAAAATGCTTATTTTGCAAAGATGAAGTTCCATGGATTGTCATTCCATGGCTATATTGTTTTCTACTAATCACTTTTAACTCCAATACCTTCTCAGTAGTTGGATGCTTTTAGCCTAGAACTCGTATATATAGCCTAGAACTCTCACAAAAATGGCAAAAAGAGAAACAAGAGTAACCCCCAGTTTCCTAGAGATCTCCCACAAATTGTCTTTCCAAGATTATCACATTAGCACAGCAGATTAGCTTGATAGATTGAATATAATGCGCTCTCATTTTAGCTAAGGCTGCTTCACTGAAGGGACTAGCAAACTTAATTCTATCCAGGCCAGGATTACCTGACACAGTAACTGAGTACTTTTGTGTGCTTACAGATAGGCTGAAACAGATTGACTCTTTTCTTTGCTCTCCTTGCATTACTTTGTTGGAAATTACTTCTCCCAGGAGTTACACCTATGGTCTTCACTGTTGGCTTGAGGCTGTGGTGAGGTCTCACCCCCTGGAGGGGTTTGTCAGACAGGTCCAGTAGCTGAAGGCTCATCGAAACAAACATGTTCTAACTACATCTCCAGCCAGTCCCTTGCTGCCAGCACCTGCCTGCTCCTGCACAGGGTGGGGTGGCCACTGGCAGCACACCGGGCTGAGAAGTGAAGCACTTCTCCAGGACCTTGCCCACATATTGGGGTCCTTGCCCTCCTCACTCTGGGTCCATCACATGGCTTCTGAGTACCCAGGGTGGGATTTGTAGACTGTACCTGCTTTGCTGAAAGATGGAAACCTCTTGGGGCCAGGGCCAAACCACATCTGGGTCTGTCCTGTCTGTGTCAGTCCTTAATGTCAGTGGGCAGCCTCCCAGTCCAGACATCCTGTGGTTGCTCTGGGAGGTATTGCACTGCAATAGCAGTGGGTAACCTCACATTTACTGTGCAGCAGACAGTCACAGGCTGGTGGGGAAACACTGAGGCTGTGACAAGATGCAAGAGCCAAATCCATCTGGGATACAGATGACAGCGTGAGTCGCAGGGCTATAGTTGACCCAACCTGTAGTAAAGCAGAAACCACTGTGTGAGTAACCTTCCTTTAAAAGACAAACAGTCTCCAGACTTTCTCATCACTTTAATTATATGGTAGCTACCAACAGTTAAAACAAACAGCTCTTTTTTAATGTGTCTCTTTGGTTTTTGTTTGGGGTTTGTGTATGTGTGTGTGTGCATGCTCATCGTTACTATGACCATGCTGTGGAGCCTCATGCATTTCAAAGACCGTCTCTGCTAATAGGGACTGCATTGGCCATTGCGAGGCTTCTTTGAAAAAGAAATTCTAGCAGTGGAAAACTTTTGTAGCTTGCTGCTGGCTTCAAAGAATCTCCCCTGTGTTAAAACGAAACAGAGGACATGAAAGAGGAAATTCAGGCCACAAGGAGAGACTAATGGGAGATCAAATTGCATATCCTAAGAAAGTCCTTTTTGTGAGGCTGAGGATAAGTGACAAAAGGAGTTTCATTCTCAGTGAGTTTAAATTATTAATATCCTTGTAAAGAGGTGACTGTAAGGTCTTTTCTACTCTCAAAAATAGTAAAAAACATGTCAAATGCAAGAAAGTACTGGAGAGAAAAAATGATGATGGCAATCTAGGTGGGGTGGCATAGCAATCTCGCTGGAAAGGAAGAAAATCCTTCATTGAGATCTCAGTCTTACAACACTTAAACATTTTTCTCTTGTATTTTTGTCCTTGAACTTTAACTTGCTTTACCAAAGATTTTTTCCTTGGTTCCCCTTTTTTACCAAGGAGGGATCTTAAACAAATTGAACAGCTGAAAATCTTTGTACAGGTGATCACCTTTACCCAGTTTCCTTTACCCAGTTTCACATCTCTGCAGCATGGCTCTTAAAAATTGTAGAGGATTACAGATTCCATCTGATTAATTTGTTTTGGAAAAGCATGAGCAGTACTGGTGTAATCAAAATCACTCCAAGTAAGAGAAGAAGAGCCTCAAATAATAAGTGTATGCCACAGTTCAGCTTGGCAGCCCTCCCCAGGGAATATGTGCTAGGCATAGGGTCGAATTGAGCCACTTTGGGGGAAAAAAAGAAAAACCAAAAAACCAAATCCAAACAAACAAAAGCCAACAACAAAAAAACCCCCAAAAACTAACATATGCAATGGCAAAACTAAGGATCTAAATGTTGAAATCTGACTCTGTTGGTGTGTCTTAAAGTAGCCTGTCCTACAACACTAACACTGCTACATTTGCATACCTGACAGCAGGAACATCAAGCAGATTTGAAGCCTGATTGTTTCTGAGACTGCTCAGTGTTCCTATACTTTGGATCCTCTCCCTTTCGGAACTGCCTGACAGATCTTTGGGAAGTGGGATGTGTAACCCTCACAGGCAAACCTCAGGCCCTGGCTGGACTGTGCAGTAAGGGTGTTGGTCATGTTCCTGAAGCCAAACCAAAACCACACTGGGCAATGGTATGTATCCTGTGTTACACACTCGTAACTCAACTTTGCTCCAAAAATATTAATTATTAAACTTTGCATCAACAGTGTTTGTGTCTGATCATTCGTAGTCTCCCTTTGCTACTTTTAGTTTCTATCAGATCAGGTAATGCTTGTGTTCCCACAGCCAGGCTGGAAACATGAACTTTCTGTCATGTGGATGGGTTAACTTACCTCCTGCCTGCACACATGCCCAGGCAAGACTGAAGTTGTCCTTCTCCAGGCTTCAGCACTACTTCAGTATTAATGAGTAAAGGGTGCCAGGATTGCCGACTTCTGCAGGCCAGCCTAAAGGACTAAGACAGAAGGAAAGAGTTTTGTTCAACCCTGACAGGTTGTCTCTATAAGCAGTTTGATCAACACGCATACTTTTCCAAATGACATTTTGTTCTTATGAACAGTTTGAGGCACTGACAACCAGCTTTGCCCATCAATAAATCCTGTGTGAGGAGTGCAAAGGTGCTGCCCTGGCAGCCTGCCCAAAGCCAGTTATGCTGCCATTTGCCTTAAGGAGGAGGTGTGGAAGTTTCCATGCACTTCATGGTGAGCTTGAAACGGAGACATTGTGGCACAAGGACTGTGAGACCTGCCCAGAAGCAGGGTGGATGCAGTGGTAGGAAGCAGTAGCGGTACAGGGGAGAAATCAGGGAGCAGAGCTACAGGAACAGCTGGAGGCTAAAGAAAGGTATGATTTCCAGCATCTTGTCTCAGCCTTTACAATGACAGAGACAAAGCCTGTCCTAGACTAACCCAGACAATGGAGAGATCACACATGTCCAACAGTTTCTTTACATCTACTTCTTTGCATCATCATCATAAACCAGAAACAAGTATAAGCTTTGCATTTCAGAGTTTTAATCTCTGAGATGCTCTATGTCACTTCATGTCTTGTGAGTTTTTCCTCACAAGTTCCCCTTTAAAAAAGGAGAGAAAGTTCACACAAAGAATTATTTTTCAAGTTTATGTGTAGAGGTTTATTATTATAATCGAAACTTTCCTGGCCCCATTAATAAATATAATAGTTTCTGTGTTCTGATTCCTGTACACCAATTTATCTTCTTGGAATGCTATGTTGTTGCAGGGAGTTCCCAGGATCAAAGTCCAGCCTGTACAAAGGCGTTATCTGATCGCCTTCACTCTGCTAGCAACTGAAATAGAAATTTAATACTACAAGAAAAGAATGTGGTAGTTCCTGCTGTAAAACTTCTTTCATAATACTGGCTAACATATATGGCATTTTAAATGCTGCTTTACAAGCCATCATATACTAGTTGATTCCAGCTGTTGCGAGTAACCCGATACGTCATGGTGAGGAACAGCTCCCAAGAATAATGCAGATATTGCCAGATGCTAGAAGGCTGTATTAGGAAGTACTGCCCTGTCCTTCTGCATCAGCTGTGTTTATGCATCTTCCTTTTAAGACAAACTTTTTTGTTTTCTTATCCATTTATGGGTAATTCCATCGTGGGTTCTCATTCATTTGTCCAGGAGAATGCTCTGGTCTCTTAAATTTGGTGAAGGAAGTAAGCCTTACTTTTATATATCCGAAGGTGAAGATGTTACGTTTTTATAGGATCTATAAATGTAGCTCATATTGACAGCAATCAATAAATTTCCATGTAGCAGACTGTTCTGTTAATATGCATGAAAATGTGTATGCACCCTGGCAAAAATATAGATGGTTTTGGGATGGTTTTTTTTGTAAATGTAACATATCTGCATATACCATTAATATGGTCAAAAAGAAAGGCAATATTTTTTGGTTAAAAGAAGAAAACATGATAGTGGTGCCGGTCCAAATTGGTATTTTAGCCAGGTGATTTGTATTTCCTTCTGCCATCTGCGGTATCTCAAATTTTTTATTCTCTTCATTCTCTAATAACAGTAGGTACAGATGGCAATATTTTCAATGCAGCTGGATAAATAAGGACCATGGAAAGAAAAAATACTAGCTTTTCATATGTGCATACATATTTCCTCCAACTTTTAAAACATTTCCCCAACACTTTGTTGTTTCTATCTGTTTGTAAAACACCTTTGAAATCATTTGGGATGGGATAGAAAAGTATATAC
>VZSR01003812.1:4088294-4135455 GCA_013398615.1 Brachypodius melanocephalos | reverse complement strand
AATACATTTTCTGTATACTCACAGAAATTGACTTTTTTCTTTACTATAACTTTGAAAATCAAGTAGTGGCTTTTTAAATTTAGCTGATAGTAAACACTGCTTTTCTTCTTTGAATTTACCAAGAGGTTTTGGGATACATGTTTTATAGGTGCTATTTTCACTGATTTTCATATTTGGAGATTTTCACATGTGTTTCTTTTGTAGAGAGGGGAAGAGGGAGCTGACCTGTGCATATTACACTGTTAGATGTTTTAAATTTCACCTATGTTTTAAGGGGTGAGAGAAATACTGCATTCAATACTCAGAAACTTTTGAAGGCTTTGCAATGAAACACTGCAAGGTAGGAAATTCTTAACATGGGCTCAGCCATATGAATCAACTTCACTCAAAACCTGAGAGTTGTTTATTTGGAGATTTTAGGCTATTGTTGTTCAGTTCACTCCCAGACTACCAGACATAGCATCCCCCCAGAGATGAAATGATAGAAAGGACACTTGAAAAATGGTGACTGGGAGTTTCTGCTGGTAACTTCAGTCTAGCTCTTCACTAAAGAACACACAAACTTCATGATGGGTTAATTTACATCCTGTCAATCACAAGAGGACAAGACGCAGAGAGCACCAGAGTGCTACATCCATGCAACGTGTAAATCAATCAATGTATAAATCATCCATAAGGGACATAGGCATCTTCCTGTTGGCTCATTAGTCCACTGACATTTCTGTATCATCTGTTAAGGAAATCAAGGTGAATACATGCTTCTCTTCAGTAGATGTCTCATTTCAACAAGACACATTTTGCACCAGTGAACTTGCAGTCACATACATGAGAGCAGAGTTTGGCACTGCATGGGTAGGGTATCAAACTGTAAGAAAGGCATCCAAATTCATCCAGCAGGAAACCTCACAGCACTTAAAATGCTAATTAAATTACATGTTGAAGTCACATATCTTTACCACTACCAGGGAAAGGTTTATAACGTTCTATGAGGACCACTGCGTATAGAAAGCCTTACTAATATAGGATTCATTAATAATCATGAGGAACAAATGAGACTAAAAAGCAGTGATTTTTTGTTGCAACATTGAACTTAGTGAAGCTATCAGACCACTCACTGCAGTGAAAGACCATGTCTTGCTGCAGCAGCAGTACATTTGGACACAGATCAAACAGCTCTGCAAGTAGCACAGTTAGAAGTTCCAATTTACAAGTCCTAATTCGCAGGAAGTCATAATTAAAACCAATCCTTATCATCAATCTCTCTATGCCTTGCTTAAAATTAAAATAGTATTTTATGTACCTGAATAAGCTTTAAGAACTATAGATGACTTATCTCTTCACTGCCACATGCCTCTTTTCTTGTTCTAGTCCCCTTACCCTCACATTTTTCTCTCATAGCTCTTGTGAGGAGACCCATAATAATTTGGGCTGAGAAGGAGTTTCCATCAGCATTACATGGAAGAGTGCTTTCACTCTCTTCCACCTTATCTTAGGGTGCTTAGGGCCAGATGCTTATATAACCTTAACCAGGTGGTCTATATCACCTTAACTCTTGGAGCACATTAAAGGAGTCAGTTGGATCACTCTGCAGGAAGGCTGGAGTTTTTGTTTGAAAATATGCAAGGACTTGGCTTCCATGATTATACAAGATGTGCACGTAAAGCATATTTTAATGTAATGATAATTTGACAAATGTTGACTCCTGCTGATAGAGCTGCTAATTATATGCTGCAACCATGCTACTAGATCAGAGGGATTAATACATGACATTCATAAAAATTCCTATTTTTATGGATATCATGCATTAATTTAGTAATTCTTCATACATTTCTGTAGTCCAGTGAAACAAGGAAATATTGGCTCACCAAGGGCCTATAAAGCAACATTTTATGAAGATCCAGCCTCCTAAGGCCATCTTCACTGCTGCTTTTTATTTTTCTTTGGTATTTACATTTTCAGTGCAAGAGCAGGATTTCAACTCTTGTGCTGTGAAAAATAATGCAGTGCTTATTGCAAGCAAATAAGTGGCAGGAACAAATGTAGATTTGACGTCTGAACAGAGAGTTCAAGCCCTCTTCCTCCAAGATGTTCCTTAACTGCAAGAACTGCCTCCAAAAGGAAAGGGATAATTCAGGCTACACATCCATTCACTACTTAGTCCTGTCACTGGGGTTACAAACAAGGATGTAGTTCTTGGTAATTTTTATGAAGCATCCAAATGTCCCTGGGGAATTATGCTGCCAGGACCAGAGTGATGCTTGCAAGCATCAATTAATAAAGACTTGGGTGAAATTCAGTCTACTGCCTACAGAGAGCTGAATGAGTCTGTAAATATCTGAGATCCCCACGACATCCAGACTGTGAAGAACTCTGTTCATATAATAATGAAAAGTTTCCAAGTGCTTAATTTTGTGGAACCTCAACTTTCTTGCTGCTGTACTTTCAATGCAAACAATCATTGGCAGTCTGTCTCATTGATGCTCCAGTCTCTGATACGCCTTTGAGAAGACTCTTCATTTTTCTAAAAGTCAGCTCCTAGTCCTGAAATGACCATTTCCACCATTGTGGGTGCCACTGGCTCCAGGATAACAATGGTTTTTATAGGATAGACACATGGCCTGATTTTCCTTTCCTCTAGGATCACCATAGAGATGGTAAGTAGCTTCTCTGGAGTTAGAAGAAAGCTGTGAGTGCAGGACAGATGCAAGTAAGCACAGAAACCAAGGTGCTGCAGATGAGCAATTTTTAGTGTTAATTGTGACAAATGTGAGCCTGAAAGTAGGCTCAGGTCAGGACCCTGCTGAGGTGGAGGCAGGTGTTTCAGAATGGCAGCTGCACTAAATCCCCCTCTCCTTAAAGAAACGTGATCCTTACAGAGTGAATACTGGTCTTCTCTACACATCATATTTCTTATTTCTTTGCCAACTTTTCCATTTTCCTAGACCTCTCCAATCTGAAAGCTTTCTGCCTGGGGAAATGGAGAGCTTCACAGTGTGAGTCAGCCTCAGGGGCAATCTTAGCTTGATGCAGTGACACGAGCACAGTCTAAACTGAAATATTTGGAAGTCACCATAAAGGGCACATGAAGGGATAATTCCGCATTCTTTCACATGGTCCTGAGAGACTGTTTGGCAGGGCTCCCACAAGGCTGTGGCAGTGGGCAGGCAGGGTCTGGCCAGCAAGCATAACATATTAAAGAAACAACTAATCTTCATTCCAAATGATCTGCCATTACTGACTGCATACATGTGCACAGTAATTAATCCCTTTTCTTGCTGAGGAACTGATTTCACTGCATTTTAAATCCAGTTTCTCCAGCCACTTTTGTTGCCCTCAGCAGCTTTGCTGCTTCTTCTGATCATACTCTTCTTTTTCTCCTCCTGATGCAAGGTGCAAAAGTGATAGTGGAGATTCCACCACTATCCCAGAATAATCCCTCATTGATAAGGTAAATATATAATCATCCAATTGAAAAAATCTGTTAGAGATGCTGTAATTTGTTTCTGTAGGATTGGGAATTTGTTACCTTGACATAATTTATTTGGTTGCATTTTTGTAAAGGGAGCTGGGAATCTAGAAAAAAAATTATTTGGTCCACATGTTTATTTAATTTCTACTATTTTTAGGTTAAAATTTGAAGTCTTGTTTCTACATATTTTATCATAAATCATGTCTGATTACAGTAAAATACATATCTATCAACTAATTATTTTATAGTTCAAACTATGATTGCCAGAAATGGAGGAGTCGCTTCCAAAATCAGAAAAAATCAGTAATTCCTTTGTGCAGAATACAGTTAGCACAAAGTAATTACCACAACAAATAGTCTTAAAAGTTTCACAGTTGGATGTAACCAGAATATAGACAAGGAGGTCCACACAATTAGAGATTCCAGCATTTTCCTTTAATACTCTCAGTAGCATTTGCATAATTAAACAACATGGTTGCAATATTAAGGAATGCCACCTGGGGAGGGATTGCTCTGAAATTACACTCTCTCCTGTTTGTGCCACACAATTACTGTTTTACATGCAACAGTTCACATGTAGTCAACCCAAAACCCAGTTTTTTGCTGATATCCACCACTGATACTTGGTTAATTATGAAATCAAAATAGGGGTATGAGGTGTTACCTTGGGGTCTGCAATGTCCTGAGATGTAATTTTGTCATTCAACTGTTAAGGGAAGTGCATGTTGAGGTTTTGCATTTCCTAGTCCTATTTTCCCAGAACATACTTTCTCTGAAAACTTCTACCTTCTTTTATCTCTAAATAGTACCTTCTATTTTGGCTCAATTATTATCCTAAATAAACTATTGTTACATTTTCAACCTAACCATTCTTCTGTTATTACTATGCAAGCATAAAACTAAAACTTAATTTCATCTGTCCTCGAACTTTTTTTCCCAAATGCTTTCAGCTTTTTAAGAAAGGAAAAACAATCTTAAAAACATCTTTAAAATGAACAGGGTTTGGGGGAATTCTTGGATTTTTTTTGAGTAGTTTTGTCAATAAAATGAAAAATCTGTCATACTACAGTTGCCTTAAGTTGTGAAAGAAGAAATAATTTTGCCATTTGTTAGTGCAGCTTAAGGAAGGGAAAGCAAAGATCTAAAACATTGAAAGAAAACCAGTAACCTAATCTTGCCTAACCTTTCTTCTATTTATCTGTATTCAGTCAAGTGGATTATTCTGAAGATGTTCAGATAGCTGGGTTTAGCTGATATGGGATTTAGCAGGAACATCCATCATGCTTCTTTTCCTGTCTGGGAGAAGCTTACTGTAAACATTCACAGAGTATGGGTAAAACATAGCTTAGACTGAGCTGCTTTTGTAGAGCAACACAAAGTGACTGCACAAAGAAAGGCATGGTGAGAACAGCCAAGAGTAAGTCAGCTTCTTGTTTGAAGCTTGCAGATCACATTGTGCATGACCAAACTAGCCACCCTTGATCTCACATTGGCTTCACTGCCACTAAAAGTCTTTGGTGAAGTTGCTTCTGGCTGGAATGTGGGAGAAAAACACTTTAGTGCATGATTAAACTAGCTCCAGAAATCTAAGCTGGACTCTTAGATGAAGGTCCTGTGTGGGTTCTCATCATCTCAAAACTGAGGTTTGAAAGAACACTTCTGTCTGGCCTCAGCAGAGCAGGGCTGCAGACAGCACTCTCCTTTCTGGTCTCCTCAACAGCTCCTCCCTTTCCTCCCTCCTCTGCAGCACAGGATGCTTGTCCTCCCTGGTGCAGCTTCCCAGTGTTTATTCCACTTCCCTCTGTAGATTCTTCTTCACCCCCTGACAAATTTTCCTTTCCCTTTAGGTGTCAGGAGGGGATCCTCTGTTTCATCTTAACCTTTGTTACTAACTTTCAAACCAGTTTCTTCACGTGCACTTTCCTGCTTGCAGGATGCTCCCTGTAACCACCCCTGGATCTACCTTGTCACCCTTTTGTGGTCCCTTCCTTCACCCTCTGCCTGGCTTTGATAGCCTCGCTGACTTGGTGGCAGTCATGTTGCAAATATTCTGTATTTCATTGCCTCTCTGCAGGAAAAAAAAAAAAAAAAAAGAAAGAACAAACCTTCTGCAAATGAAACATTCCTCAGAGAGGAGGGCTTCAGGGAGCATGTATTTTTTACCTGGAGCTACATGGAGATTTACAGCATATTCAGTAGCAATGGCTCTATTCAGAATCAGGAATATCCTGCCTGAAGATACCAGGGATCAGCTCATTCTCACTGCTTCTGAGGGATGGCCAGGGAATGTCTTTTCTATCTCCTGAGGTTGCTCAGACCTTCAGGAGGCTCCCAGTGCACAGGCAGGCTGCCTGGGCATCACATGAGCTCCCTGAAGCAGTCACAGCCCTCTTGGACAATAACTGCCTGTGAATAATGGATCACCACAGCCAGGCATGCTGGGGATATATTATTCAAATGGCAGCAATACCCAAAAAAGAAAAAGCCACGCTTGGATTCTGTATAATCACAGGATAGCAATCACCCTCCGAACACATGGGTGGCTGCTTCCCTGGCATTACACGTCTGGTAAAAGAATGCCAGGCTTGCAAGACTTAATTAGTACTTAATAAACTGAAAAGGTGTAATTTATACTGCTCATTTACCTCTGGAGACTTATTCTTTTTGTTCCCTCTGTGCCTTTCCGGACTTCAGGTCTTCTTATTCTCCCTCTGCTCTCAACAGCAGTGGAGAGAAAATAAAATGGCATCTTTAGGATGGGTGAGACAGTTTGTTTGTTATGGTTGGTGACACTGTTCTTGCAGCTAGCAAGCTAAGCCAAAATCACATGTCTTTTTATATATTACACTCAGCTAAATCAATTCAGGAGCTGTGTTTCAGCAAAAGGTGCAATACTGTGAGGGAAGTACCCTTCAATGGCAGACACAGAGTCCTCCCAACAAAGTGAGTCTCCATTTGTTTGTTTTTAACCCAATGTGAACACGGGCTTTAGACACTTTATGTAATCATTTCAAATTGTTACATCTATCCAGAGAAATACAGTCCATGGCTATGGGGCAGGTTATATTCTAGTTGCTACATAAAGTCTGAGCACTCAGGACTTACAGCGTGACTCCGGCTGTGCCCTTTCCACAGCTTCACCAGAGCTGGCAACTTGTATGTCTCCTCTCCTTAAATGCAGGTTGTTCATACAAAAGTAGGTCATGCATGCATACACATCCCTGCAGTCCCTCCTGAATGTCAGGGAACAGTGATTTCCATTTGCTCTGCAAAGACAATACCTGGGATGTTAAATCTTAGCTCACAATCCTTTTGTATGACAGGACACCAGTCAACAAGTAAGGGGCATTAAAAAAATATTTACTCAGCCACAGACAGCAAAAAGGCTTTAACTGTGTCCTTATGTCCAGTGAAAATATGAAGAATATTGACATGGTGTATTTTAAATGAGACAAAAAAGAGAAGCTGCTAAATGTAATTGCAAGAAAATTAATGTGGAGAACACTTTTATAACATAAAATATGTGAAAGCTTAAGAAAAACATATAAATTTTTTTTCTGTCCCAGAACAGACATTTTCTGAAAAACTATTATAAAATACATTTATTCTGATACTAAAGTAATTCTACCATTTTCAAGAAATTAATTCATCCACTTGTATCTCTAAATACTGACTTTTACTCAGCCTTAATAATGCCCCTAAATTAACTATCATTAAGCTTTTCAGCCTTGTCATTCTTTTCATATTACCATGTGAGCATAAAACTACCCAGCGCTTTCAGCTGACCTTCAAAAACTGAAGCAGTATTGTGCATAAAGACCGAGAAAATCACAGTCAATGCTCTTGTTGACTTTAGCAGTGCCAAGGTTTCATCCAGGTGCTCTCTAATACAATGCCTTTGTGAAGCTGTGAAGGCACTTGACTATAGGTAGCAAAGTACGTGCTGATGACCTCCAGCTGAGATGCCAATATTGTGCGGTGGATTTCAGCCTGTCGGCAGTAGATTTGCATTCCATGGTTGTCTTTTAACCCATATGTACCTGTGGACAGAAGACCAAAAACCTGATCCTCACTGGAAGAGCACAGACCCCTACCTGAATGGCAGGTTCAGCACATGGCAAGAACTGGTGGTGTGCAGCTACAAGGCTCTGAGGGCAGCCTTTGTACACCACAGAAAGTCATGTGGAGCTATCTTTTCCACTAATTTTGTACTGCTGTTTTCCAGCATGACCGTGACATGTTCAGAAGCCACAACGTCGTTTAAGAGTCGAAGTCTCCTTAGGTTCCACTCCTGGAAGTCTTGGAACACCTCCAAGCATTGCACAGAGGTTTTTCCCAATTAGTTGCCAGAATTTAGTGCATCAAAAGAATGTTGATTTAGAGATTATTCACATATTTAAAGGTATCTGAGCTGACATCTGCCTTTCATGGGCTGATGCTGATCCTTTAGCAATGTTTCTGGGATCTGAATGCTGGCTCATGCAGACAGACTTACTTTTCTGACCTATTTATATATATATATAAAACACAGACAGTTTTGAATAAAACCGAACTAAAAGAAAAAGTTGCAAAGTTGCCTTTGGAAGTGTTCTGCCATATCCAGATGCTGTATCCACAGAATCCCCTGTGCATCCCAGTCTGCCCACAGAAATGAGTCACCAGGGCTCCCAGGGCTCAATGCTGTCTGAAGAATGTAGAGGTCTTATGCTGGATCTGGTGATGGGAAAGCTCCTCTGGTCTCCAATGGTCATGGAGGTGTCATGGCTAACATAGCAGAAGAGATGAGTTTGCAAAACACAACCATTTGGTGACCACAAAAGGAAATATTTAATATGGATCTTTGATGGAAGAGAAAGAAAAATTGAGTCGTGAGCTTCCAAATACTGAACTGAGATAAAAGAGAAAAGGCTTCATGGAAGTGACGATTAATCAATTTGCAATACATTCCATTTTTTAAAACATTTATTACCTTTCTGCTAAATTAAGCTGAATCAGTAGCTCTGTTTAAATGTGCCTACTGTGGCAAAATCCATCCTCATTTTCTGATCACTCTCCTACCCTGCAATGGGAATCACTCTGTGAGGCAAATCTTTGATCTAAAAAAAGTAAGCATAAATACTTTGGTTATGACCATCTCATTTAGAAAGTCAGTGCCTTCAGAAAAATAATACTGAGTTTTGATCCGTGATACATTTGAGGAACAGGATGATATGTCCATCCTCATGGTTTGCATCTACAGAACAATTTAGGCATGTTGTTTTTTAGGTAAGTGGATTCTGGAGACATTTTCCTCTTGATTACATCTCAATTGGTTCTTTTTTCTCTCTTCTTTTTTTGTTTGGTGGGGTTTTTTTGTTTGGTTGGTTGGTTTTTTTAAGAAACCTTGCAGGATTTTTTTTAACATGTCTTCCATCCTTTTTTTGTTGTTCCAGAATTGCCTATTAGTTAATAACCTTGTTAACCTTAATTCAGCCCACTAAGCTTGGAAAGTAATAAAATATAAGGTTGGGATATGAATTTAAAAACATCTGAGAACTGTTTGCAGTCAATGCCAGGATGTTTATTCTAAATAAATGATGAGCCAAATTGATTTATGTTTTTAATGCTTTCAACTTAAAAAAAAAGCCAAACAGACAAAAAGCACACCTCCCTATTACTCTAGTTCAGACAAGTAGTCTCTAGTTTAGAATGGGAAAATTATCAGTAAAAAGCTAAAAAAATAATTTTATTAATGGAGAATAACAGAAACTGTTGGGTCTCCTATGACCGTCTTTGGAAATTAGATATAACTTTAAATATTCCTGGTTTTGAACATCCAGCTGCATTTGCCAACGTTACTCACTCCCACCTGTTTCACACAGTAGTCACTTGGGAATGTTGTGAGGAGCAGAACTGCCTTTATGGAAAACTGTACTAAACAAACAGATTTCAGCACAAATCAAAAAATAGTGGGGAGAGGGGCTCAGGTAGGGAAGTGATTGCAGTGATTCCTGGCAAATCAGCGGTGTTTGTGCAGATGATCCTCTTAACAACCAAGGAAGGTGGAGGTGGTGTTAGGAAGGGACCCGCCCTCCCATTCTCTTGAATTTCAATGTTTAAAAAGCAAAAGGAAGTATTTTCTGGTGGTTCTGTGAGCCGTAGCTATGGGGAGGCATCCAAGATGTTGCTTCTGTGGAGGTTTCTGACTTCTTAAGTTAGGTCTGGTGTCTGTACCAGGACAGTACCTGAGAATTTTGGCATCTTCAAAGCACAGAGGATCACAAGGACACTCTGAGGGAGAAGATGCTAACAGGCAAGGGAAATACATGTGCCACAGTTTTATTCCCATGCTAGTACTGGCTCAAATGTTTCCTTCAGCCCTTCACTCCTGCTCCCCATCACCCTCTCAGCTGTGCCTCCCACCTGGTTTTATAGCTCCACATAAAACTGTATCAGATAATGGATTCTCAATAAAAGCTAGCTAGCATGGAAAGAGGAAAGGCTTTGTTTTCTACCTAGAGAAGTTCTCCAGTAGTACTCATTGCTCAGCCCCGCAAACAATGGTGGCAGCTTGTCACCAGGACACGTCAGGGAAGGAGAGCCTGCAGGCGACATTGTGGCTGAGGAATGTGAAGGAGAAATCAAACACTGTGCTTGATATCCACAATTCTCAGACTGCCCTTTCTCCTGGCTGAAAGCAAGATAGCTTCACTTTGGTTTGTTGGGAGTCTGGTGAACATCTGTGTCTGGCAGCCTGCCGTGGTTTAATGAGGTGTTTTACACGCTCACCTCCAGTTAATGTGGATCAATTCCCTGAGGACGTACCTACACATGAAGTTATTTTGCAAAGGGAATCCTTGAGCGCTTCTGTGTGTGCAGGACTGCTCCCAAAAATGCCCCAAAGCCCTGCAGCACGGCAAGGGCTGCTCCCAGCCTCTTCCTCAGCTCCAGGGTGTTCATTCTTCTCCTACATGGGGTCCATGGGTGCAGGAGTTGGGAGGGCAATCCCAGAGGATTGCTGGGGATTCAGATTTGCACCCTCTCCACCCAGTTTGTTCTCCCTCTGGCACCCCATCAAGGGACAGACTGCTTGGCAGAGACAAAAGCAAAGTTTCTGGCCCAGAGACAACTTGGCCCCCTGCAATATATCATGGAGAAAATTACTTTGTTGTAACTTTGTCAGTACGAAATGAATTCCCCATAATTATTGCATTCAGTGTGAATCCCAGTGGAAGCAATAATGATTTTCAGTTTATTCAAAAAGGCTGCTATTTTCCCTGACAAAAAAATTATGACCTAAAAATATCTGATGTATTTCTCATTACTTTAGTGACTGTAATGATATGTTTGGAAGAAACACCAATTTTCCTGTCTACTGCTTTTGACACAACAACAATTAGTCATAAGCAATGAAAAAAAGACATTAGTTAAGAAGTGGTAAGAAATACACTATGTTTCTGTATTCATAGCTATTGGATTATTATTTGATTACATTAGTCTAACTCAATTTGTAGAATCGGGAATTTAGAAAACACACCCTGTAAAAGTTCCAACCTGTTGACTGTAAAGAGGCAAAAGAATTGTACTTCATCAGTATAGCTTTTCCAGAGGAAAAAGGCACTTCGGTAACAGCCAGGTATCACATCATGTGAAAATAACAATGCAGTTTTCAGCAAACCAAACTAGGCAAACCAAACTTTGGATGGTACTGTTTGTCTAATTACAGAGAGAGAAAACATAATCACATAATGCTATTTCTGTGCCTTGTCACTATGTTTGGCTGCTATATCTCTAGTTATTCAAGTAAATATATGGAAAAATATATTTGTAAAAGTTCTCCTTAACCATTTGCTTTATCGATGCTTGTGGTTGTGTTTGTTGGTCACTTCTTTTATTCATCTATTTGATAAACATAAAAAAACTATTATGAAAATTGTCACTATAAATATTTCAGAAACCTAAAACCCCTCTACTATGACAAGTGTACTGCACCAATTTTGGCTTTTATTTTCCCCTTCTTTACTCTTCCCAAGTCCTTTTCCTCCAGACACTGCACTTTCAACTATTTTCTTCTCACATCTTATCTTACCCATGCTTTCTAATGTTGCATGCAGCATTTTCTGTGAATCCATCTTCATAAACAATGTATGGGGGAAGAATCTACAGCTTCTCTGCCTGTCCTTATCCAGAGGGTATCTTCATTCTCCAGCACCAACAGGTGAGTCATTGACACACATCACCCTCATCATACAGACTGCTTCTCTCACACTGAGCTGCATCTTTCTCAGCTTTTCCTAGCACCAGGTGCTCATGATATCATTATGAAATTACTGCCTGTTAAACATAAATCAAATGTGGCTTGGAAGTCTAGATTGTCAGGGCTGCCATCTATACTCTTAAAACAGGAGGGAGAGTGGCTGAGGTCTGGGGCTCTGCAAAGGTCCAAGACGAAGGTTTTACTGCTTCCTTGGAATTTGGAGGCTTCTCATGTAATGATGGGACTTGGGTTAGGTTACATATGCTGTCTCTCTCTCTCTCTGTTAAAAGAAATCCCAAATCTGGCTGCTCTCAAGCAGATATTAACCTGAGCATGAGCTAAAGCTATGTGGCTAAGAAGACACATTATCATGGGCTCAGCACAGGCAGCTCTGACGAGAACTAAGGTTTGGCTCCTGTAAAAGTCAAAAGGAAATTTGCCTCTTTTTCGATGCAAAACCAGGTTCCACCACAGCATGAGGCTGTTTCTCCGTTTGTTTCCTTTCCTTTCAAAGTTAGGTAATTTCCCTCCCCCACGTCTTCATTTCTTACAGTTTCTGGTAGACTAGGAAATATCATTTTGGTAATTTTTATATTGGGAGCACAGAAGAAATTTGTTTTGTTTCATTACTGCTCACCCTGCAAAAGTTTGGTTTCTGCTGTGCTCTTTGCCTGCAAGTTTCCGATTACACAAAAAGATAAACTATTAAAATGTAGAATAACTTGCACTACTTGCACTTTTCTAAACCTTACTGCCTATAGGAGTGATTTAAACTGCACCTACTGCATCAGCTAAACAACTTGGTCCTATTAGTTTCTACAGATAATGGGGATCATCTGTTATTAATGAAGCTTAATTTATTCACCTCATTTTCCTTGCTGAGTTCACTCAGCAGCAGACCCCAAACAACAAGCAGATGAGCATGGTAAGGTTTTTTAAATGACAGCCCAAGCTCTCCAAGACAGAGGCTATGCAAATGCTGCCATGGTAAGACAAGTCCTCACTGGGGCCTCTTGTTTACAGAAGTCCCTCTGAGAGTGTCTTGCCTCTGGTGCAAGGGGTCCAGTGACTCCCACCAGAGCTAATTCCAGCAGTGCTGCAGCTTTACCCACTGACACTCTTCCTCTGCCCTTTCTCAGAGGGTCCTGGGGTAGAGACTAGGTTTTAAATGGCACCAAAATTAGGAAAACACACTAAAATGGAGAACTGCACATTTCTTTGAGTTGTGCTTTGAAATACTGTATGAAGTGTCACACCCAGTGACTATTGAAAGGCTGATTTATTCTGCAAAACTCACTTTGTTTTACTCACAGAATTGCTAGCTTCTCATATGGAGCAGATACATATGATTATAGATCATGAAATGGATGTATATGAAAGTTTCCAGGTCTGCTGAGCCCTCTCCTGCTTATAAGGTTCTTTGAAGTCAAAACAAAAACAAGCCTCTAATTATCTGGAGAAAACCCTGTGAACAAGGAGCCTTACCATCAGAAAGAAATGTTCACCCATCACTTGTTCTGTGCTGGTATTCCCATACAAAATCTTTATCTGCACATTTTCTAAGGCATCTTACTTCTGTGTGACTTCTGAAAGTCTCAAAGTACCAGGAGCCCAGAAGAATATGATTTCTCTGAGTTTCTTGGTTTTAATGTGGTCCCTAAAAAAGTGAAAAGTGGAACTGTTGGAATATTCTGTTATAATGACACCAATCATGAAATATTTGCTTTAAGAAATACAATGGGAAAATCTTACCTTTATTAAGTTCATCAACAGTTCAGACTATTTCACACATGGCACACCAAATCTGGACTGTACATTGAGACAGGCAAAAAGTATGTTTGGGGGAGAGCTCTCTGCTAACTGAATTTAAGAAAGGGTTTGCAAATCATTTATCAGGTACTAAATAAGTTCCAGGTGTTCAGAGAAACCTCCAGTCAAAGGCAGAAGAGTGATTTCTGTATCTCTGTGGGTAAAAAAGTGATCTCATATCCATAAACTGCCACTGCTGTGAATACTAATGTTAATTTTCGCTAATTTGGAAAATGGGGTTGGCTGCATAAATCCTTCATGATCAGCGCATCCAAGGTCACCACTCTTGCTCAAGAAGCCCGCCTGGCTTCAAAAGACAGTAGTAAAATGAGCTGCCTTTCTGAAGGGTGGAGGTGTCTCGGTGGATGAGGTAAGGCTGTGCCATTCTCCCATTTGTCAGAGCATATTATACTATTTCTGAAGTTTTACACTGGCTACACCCTCCCCTGATCCTGTGGGCAGCACGACAGACCCCAGGGGCACAGATGGTGAGCGACAGGAGGTGAAGAGGTACACAGAGCAGTGCTGGCTATAGCTTAGCTGCAAATGAGGAAACTTGATGGATGCCATAGACGTTGCCAACCCTGGGGGCTGTTCAGCAGTGCTGAGGGCTGCCACCTTGGAGTGTATGCCAAAATGCCAGCCCCCAGGCCGTGGGGGCAGATGCAATAGCTGTGTGTCCCCTGGGGGCTTCCTGATGCTGGAGATATCTTCAGAGAGGCAGATGAACCATATTAAGGGCCAATTTGCGTGTCAGTCACTCATACCACTACTTCAGAATAATTATCTCCTTCTTGGCATCTCCTTCTTCTTTGAAAATATCAGTTGCTACTGAAAATAATAAACGGAAGTTTATGCATCCCAAGCAGCTAATGCCCATAAAGAGATCACATAGCATAAAAGGGATTGCCAAGGAAAGGATGCACCCATTTGAAGCTTTTGGAAACAGCCAGACTCCAGACTGATTTGCTTAGAATTAGCCCCAAGGGCAATTGAGAGCAGTTCCATACATCCCATGCCACATGCCAAAATTTCATTGCCTAAAATGGAAATGGTTCATAAATCACAAGGCAGTGCAAGAGCATGCCAAGCAGAGGACCATTAACTGCATACTAGCAGAAATAATCTTTTTAACAAGCAAGTTTACTGGGGCTACTGTAACCAGCAGGGGAAAAAAAAAGAAATTCTTTGTACTGTCCTTGGAACTATTTGCCTCCATATGTTCTGCCCTCAGAAGTCTCTGAGTTTCCTTCACAGTGTAATATTTTGTTCTCCTTAGCAGCTGGAAGGTCGGCGTTCAATTTGTCAATGTACAAGGTGCAGAATCAGTGACAGCTGCGTCTGTGCCTGACCAAGGGCACGGCATAAGCAGGCATAGGCTACACAGAGCGTGTGCCACTTGCTGAGGCCACAGAAGTTCTGTTGTACTTCAAGCTTTTTACTATTGAGCCTCAAGATAACTGTGTCTGTTGAGCTTGCTGTACCAGGTGTGCCTTGAGGACTATGTCGTGTGCAGGTCAGATGTCTCTCTAGGAAAAGATGGGTTAGTTAGGGATGATGCAATGCATAGATTGTCCACTGAATGTGCATGTATGCCTACATGTGCCTGCATATCGTGTGCAATACTATAAAACCTGGATTTTGCAGACAGAGCTGTTGACTCTGAGTACTTACACTTCTGCATGGGAGGAGAACTGGCGTGACTAACTTACATGTCAAGAGAGGGCATGTGCGTGCTTGTAAACTTGAAATACAGAATGAGCATCTACACACACAATCTCAGACAGGACTAAAAGCCTGCAGACATTTCAGGATTAACAGCATGCCAGACTCTCCGGAGAGTGGAGGGCTTGTTTTTTTAAAACTCGTAAAACAAGAATTCCCAGAAGGCAGCCAGTCTGCAGGCAATTATGAGGAGCCTGCAGTACCTCTGGTGGGGTGCTTCTCCTGTACTGAGGATGTGGAGCGGGCATGGGTGGTGTCACATGGGCTGCTGCACATGGGACAGCAGGAGCACACCAAAATACTGCCTGAGCTTCTTCTGCAGGGCCCCACTGGAGAGTTTTCATCATCATTTTTGTGTGCAGACCAGCCAAGGGCTGCACACCTCCATGCTTGCCTGGGAGGAGCATGTTGTTACATTTGGGGGAAGAAAGAAATCTCTGTCTTCCAGCAGCTTTAAAATTTTCCCCCTGTCATTAAGATCCAATAAAACTGTTAGCACCTCCTCAGATATCCTATTTTCTCATGCCATCTTTCAGGTGTGCTCTATGGGATTCCCTGTTTAGTACATGCAGGATACATTTTAAGAGCCTAATGAACTGTATTGGATAAAGCAAAAGGAAGCAAACTCCTGGCTTTGGAGGGAGGTTAATGTGGCAACAGCTCCACAAATGGGTATCCTGGACCTCAGCCCAATTCTCTGTCCTTCTCAGTCTCCTTTCCACTTAGATGTGATTTCCAGGCAGGCAGCTGGGGCACGGGAGGCAAGGGACTCGCTGGAGCTGCTGTGCAGGGCCAGGGAGCTGCCTGGGGTGTCTGAGGTGCATCCAGGGCTGAGTGCTTGTCTTGAGGCTGGAGGACACCCCTGGGGCTCCTGCCCTGCTCGGTGCAGAGTTTGGGTCTCCGTGAACAGAATTCGTAGGAGGCAAAGGGAGGTCCTGCAGAAGCAATCCCATTGGATTTATCAGATTGCCTGCCTGTATCCTTGGGGGTTTGTTTCACTTTTTCAAATTCTGGACTTTCTTTTGAGATTTACTGCTCCAAAGGGATCTAGAGAGTCTAAACTAGAGAGTCAAAAATTTACAAAACTAATTCCAGCGTTGTTCCAGTATAAGAACTTTCTCCTTTCTTTCCTTGGCACTGCAACGTTGTGCATACATTTAATTACATCTATTAATTTTGCATTAGCACATCCCTTCTCCCTTTGTCAAATCACCATGAATTGGATTCTCAGTTTAGGATTTCTTTTATTTCAGAAATTAGCACAAAAAAGGGATCATATTTTCAAGGGAGAAAGGGCATTAAAATGACCTTAGGAAAAAAGAGTTCTCACACAAGAACATTTTTGCAGATAATTTTCTCTTTTGGAATTTTTTCTGAGTTTTAACACTTGAAAATTAAATGTTTTTGTTAGCAAGTAGGATTTGGGTAGGTTTCAGAAAAAAAACAAAAGGGGGGATATATTTTTTTTATTACTTTTCCTCAAACCTCTTGAAAACAATTGGCATAATAAGCTACTTAAACAGTTTGCATCAATCTCAATAGGAATAAGATATCTAAGAGCTAGACATCTAAATAGCTGAACTAATTGCCTTCTGACAAAGAGACTTCGTGGAACAAGCCATTCAGCCCACACAACTGTCTTCCTTACCTTCAGAGAACTCCAGTACAGCTGTCAAAGGGCTCCTAGACCTGGTATGAGTTAAGGATTAGTTGATGATGGAGGGATTGCTAAATATCTTGATTTTTCAACATAGATCTCTGTGAAGAATGTGAATCTCTGCTTTCCACAAGCTTTTTTTGTACAGAATTAATCAGGTTGAAGATGGAACAGCAGATGAAATATTGGTACCTTCCAGGGTGTAGCTGTAACGATGGGTACTTTCTTCTCTTTCCTCACTGCCAGAATAATCCCAGCGTGTTAACAGCAATGCACCTGCTGGGTGGGTACAAATGACCCCTCTTTAATGAGGCTGCCACGCCTCAGCAGCTAGCCCAAGGTGCCATTATTTAATCCAGTGTTCATCTTTGCAGGACCTTTGAGAGGTGAAAGTAGGAGCAGGCACTGTCTCCCTGGAGACTGTAGAAATCCTCATTGAAGACAGGTACCGGGGGATGGAGTTAGCAAGGTCTGGAAGTACCCCAAAGCTCCATTGCATGAAACCTCTGCATCATCATCTCCAGCAGAAGGGGAGCTGAGAGCTGGGAGGGAGCACACTCTGGGGCTGCCAGATGCTGCTGGGGAAACACACACTAGGCTGAGATCCCTGCTGTGGATGTTTGGTGTTCTGCCAGGTTGTTTCAGTCCTCATAGCAAGGCTGGGCTCATGCCTGAGATCTGGGACACTGTGCTACAGTGGCACAACCAAAATCACTGCAAAAGCTGCACTGTATCCAGGTATGGCCAGGAAGTCCAGGCTGGGCATTGGACAGGAGAAACAGCAAGCACACGGGAGCAGAGAACAGGTCAAGGGCGTGGTCCGACATTGCAGGTAGAGAAGACAAGAAGCTCACACTGGACCAGGTGCTGGAGTAAGTCAAGGGCAGAAGCAGGAACCAGGATCAAATAGGAAGAAACATAGCTTGACGTTTTGCCAGAAAGACCTGCAGCAATGGTATCTTCCAGTGTCTGGGTGGAGACAAACCTAGAGCCTCAGGTGGATATGAGGTTTAATTGTGCCCTCAGATAAAGCAGTAAAAAGGAGGGCACTGGCAGCCACTGGAGACCAGGACTAAGGGGAATTGACACTGCCAATTGCCAACTGAAAAATGAAAAGATAACACCATCCTGCTGAAGGTATATTTAAAAATGCAATATGGGTCTGAAAACCACAGCTAAATAAAGTGTTGTTTTCGTTAATTATATATCACAAGAAGAGCATTGCTTAAATTAGCATGTTGCCTGATAATTAAGAAATTTGCTACTAAATTAAGAAATTTGCAACTAAATTTGTTGTTGCTAACAACAACTCCTCAAAACCCACATTCCAAAAATAACTTCATGAAAAAGTTTTGACTTTTAATTAATTAGAGTAATTACATCACAAATGTTCTGTTAAGTTAGTGGCAGTGTAAACCAAGACATAGATACTGAAGGTGAGCAGAGATTTCACGTGATGTTAAAGGAGGGCATATTACAAGCAGGCTATGAATACACATGGACATCATAATCAGTGTGCACCTCAAGTTTTCTCAGTAATCTTAAACTGTTGTGTATATGATATAGCTAGAATTGCTATTGACACCAATAATTTTGAATGGAAGGCATCACACAGCTAAATTCTGAGTGGATGTGGAGTGGAGGAATTAACTTTCAGCAAATCTGGTTCTATGACCATGATATTTCCTCTGGCCTCCCATCCTGGAATGTATTTACACTTCTTTTTCAATCTGTGATGTCATGGACATGACAGGCCTCAAAGACCATTCCAGGATTTGTTTTGACTCCTCTTTGCTTATTTCTGCACCCACTTTTGGGAGAGTGAGTGTCCCCATGGTGCTGACTGAGAACACATCACCTGTTCTTTCTGTGTGGTGCACATTTGGTTCAAATCCTACCCTGATGCCTTCTCAGATGATCTCTTCCAGCACTGTCCACTACAGACTTCCTGTGGGAGTCTTTTTATTGCTTATAATTTTACTGTTCTTTCACGTGAGCATCATTCTGTTCCTTAATTTAAAAAATACAGTTAAAAGGAGTGGTTGATCTGTGCTATACCCATCATAGTCAATCAAGTTCTCACTGCATTGTCTTTCTCCACGGGATAGCCATTCCCTGGGTTTGTGTCCTCTTTTGTAAATGTCAGCCTCGCCAAACCTCTAATTTTGTTGTTCTTTCTTGAATCTTTTCTAAGTTATGTTTTTTCTTGAGATCAGGAACTGTATTGAACAAAACATTCCGGAGATTTTATAAGCATGTACACATATTCTGTTTGTACTACTCAGCACAGTAGTTTCTACTGCTATTTAATGAGCTTTTATGAGCATTTAATCAGCATTAATGTGTAATGTTCCCTGCTGCTGTACATTTCATTGATATCCAAAAACACTTACAATGTTTTCCACAGACCCAGCCCAGAAACCAACGTGTGAGTATGACTTTTTTTCTAATATTCACACCTTTTATATTTAATCAGATACAAACCTGGCATCAATTACATACATATTACCTAATTTAAAAATCTGTTTAGACTCTTTTAATGAGTTTCTTAAAATTTGCCCTGATTTTTACTAATCAAATTATTTAGAATCAAAGTTCCTCACTTCATGTAACAGGCACAGCAGGAGGGTGTGAATGTAAGATCTGCTCAGCATGGGACCATAAGTTATTATCTGTGTGGTCATGAAGGCCAATGTGCAACCATATTTCTAATTCTCTAATGCTGATTTACATCAGTGTTATAAAAGAGAGGACATGTGTGAGAAGGAAACCCTTGCACTTTTGGGGAAAAGATGCTGTCCTCTCTTTCTGCTGTTCAAGCTGTGTCCCCTTATTTCTTTCATGCTTTTTACGTGTGACATTTAGACATGCCATGATTTATCTTTCAGATTTATCTTCTTTGAAGATGGTCTTGGTAGATTTTACTACACACTTGTGGCATGGGTTATAGGGTTTGAATACATCCACCCAGGAAGCTAATATTAAAAAATTAATTACTTTGTACTGTAAGGAGTTCTAGACCTCAGGGTTGTTCATCAGGATGGATGGAGCAGAGGATTCATTTCAGAGGACAGACATAACCCAGGTCTTTCAATACAATTCCTACAGACACATCTCTCAAACGCACGTTTGCCAAACGAACTTCCTTGAGTAAACACCAACTTCATCATACTAATTACACTCCAAAATTCATATGCACTTGCTCAATATTTGCAAGTGATCTCCTTGCAGCAGAGCCCTTTTTTTCCCTCTTTCTGAACTGCACACACACGCTTTGTGGCCCACAAGAATGTGTGCACTAAAATGAAATTTAAACACCAGCTGTCCTGAGCCTATATACATTAGGAGAGAGCTGCAGTTTACCCAGCTGAATTCATTTCCCAACAGTGTATTTAAGGGTAGAATGCAATTTCAAGGTCTAATGGCTGATAAAGTTAATGTGCACATGGGAGAAACAAAAGGTGCTGTCATTGCTGCAGATGATTCCAGTGCAGATCCATTCACATACATTCCTCCCCTGGAATGATTCTCCTCAAAACCATGATGTACTCAACCACATTCCCCGGGGAGCACAGGGCTGCAAGGGCAGCCAGGAGAGGCAGTGGGCTGTGGGGAGGAAACAAGTGGGTGAAGGCACAGGCAGCCAGTGACTGGAGGACAGCGGGGCAAATGGGAGAAAAGAGCTTTTGCACAGGGGGTCAGGACACAGAAAACACCCTTTTGCACACAGCTGGAAGGAGAAAACAGTCAAGGAGCAGGAGCAGAGGGATGTGAAAAGACAGGGGTTAACAGCTGTGTATAGCCTGTGATCCTGTTGCTGCAGTGAGGACAACCCTCAGATGACACACGGTTGACTCGATGCAGCCTGAAAAGCCACCATCACTTGATGGCCTCGCTGCACTAAAACTGTCCTCCCTTCCAAGGGGACCAGCTGGCTGCTCATTGCCAAAACCTGTCTGAAGATCGGTTTAAAAATTAAGGTCTGCTCTTTTTTTTGTACTTTTCTTTCATGAGAACTCCAGTTCTCACATGATTAAAGTGAGCTGAGCAGATGTCAAGACAAAAGAAAGGCTTTATTAGAAGTGTTCTCGTCAATAGAGCTGGAAAAGCATGGTTTTGGCAGTTCTAGCCCAAACAATCCTCATTTTACTGAGCTGAACTGTGAGATCTTTCAGACATGATGGCCAAAGCAAATCTCTTATCTTTGTGTATTTATTGAGAAGGGGAATTTAGTTTATAAATAGTAGTTTAACTTGGTCATAGTAAAGAAGATAAGACTGGTACTGAAACACCAGGGAAAGCTGCACTTAAGCCACAAATGTAAAGGGCCAAACTCATGCTGGGATATTGGGAGAGACACTAAAGGAGATCCTGCTTCCTGGAGGGAAATGTGGCACCTTAACCCCAAACCCTGATCTTCTCAGCTGAACTCCCCAGCACCTTGTATGCTACCAGAAAATTTTCCTGCTCTCACCATTTACCCCACTGAAGCTTCTTCCCCCTGTGAAAAAAAAAAAAAATTGTGGGAGCTTATGCCTAATGGCACAGCCAATGGACAAAAATGGCACTGTGTGGATGCCTTCTCCAGCCCAGCCTTCCAGTGTCCCCAGCACACATCCCTGTCCCTCCCACAGCCCAATGCCCACAGTGCCTGGGGGAAGCTGCTAGAGAGACACAGATCCAGCCCCTTTTGGAGACATCACTGTGTCATGAGAGTAAATAAAGAGCAGGAAGAAAGAGGAGCAGACATCCCTGTGTACAAAGAGGAGCCACCCCATCGGGAGGGAGCAGCCACGGCAAAGGCACCACCACAGAGCCACCCTATGCCGCAAACACTCAGTGCTGAGCCTGCAGCAGGGAGCAGGGATGTACAAGGGTGCTGTGCTGCACATCCTCTGCGTGGTTCTCAGGGAGAGAAAACCTCTGAGACCTGTAAAGGTTGTGTCATACGTGCCCCAGGCCAGAGTGCTGTGGCTGTGCAAAAAGCCTGTCAGAGCTATGAACCATCACGTCAGGCAAATGAATGTTAATCTCTGCCCAGAGAGGGTTTCAGATGCTGTTGCACAGAGCTGGAGGTGGCAGAGCTCCTGTTTAACCCGGGCAGGGAGCAGCCGAGGCGGGGCTGCTGAACAAAGGAAGCAGCAGATGCAGATTCAACAGCAGATAAAATAATTGGACCAAATTCACGGCAAACCCCTGAATGTTTTCTGAGCTGAGCCAGCCACGATGCCTCGTGTCAAAGAGACATATCAGACTTAGGAAAGACAAAAATTTAAACCCAGAAGGGCAATGATACTGATGCATAAAGGAAAGCCAGGGGCTGGAACTGAAAGGTTTGCTGCGTGCTCACCTGAGGACCTCAGTGGGCCTGAGAGGTGGAGGTGAACAGGAGGACTGCCCCAGGCCAGATGGCCAGGATAGGGCTGAGAGAGCCCCTTTACCCTCTCAGGGGCCCATGGAAAGATGTTTCTAAGCATTTGTCTGTCCCACCAACAGACAGAGCTTCTGCCCGTCTGCTCAGCCTCTCAAAGCATTCCCCTGCAAATCTGGGCTAGCACAACAAGGCACCCATAGCCTGCAATGTCTGAAAACAATACCAAAAATGGGACCTGAGGTCTCCCTCTGAGCAGAGGGGTTTGGGTGAGACAGATGAGTTGAAGAAAAACTGGCAAAGATTCGTTTAGCACAGAATGTTGTATGAACCAAGGATTTAAAACCAGTTCTGCCTCTCTGCAGAAGCATTTGTCATTCATATAAAAAGGGTTGTGATTAAAATCACATTCATAAATGAAAAAGTGGGCAACTTGCTAATCCTCACTCTAAAAGGGAGGGAAAGCAATTCTGAGAGGAAAAAAAGGAAATTAAGTAAGTTATGAAACAAGACAGTGGCAGCTGGTGACAGCTTAGGACAGTCTGGCAGTTCATCCTCTCGAAATCCTCCTGTGTAATGGAGATGTCTGCCCGGGGACCCTGGCCTCGATGCTGCACTCAGAGCCACAGGCTGGGCTGCACAGAGATCTGTGTTGTCTGCTGCCCTCCTCTGCCAGGGTTCTGTTTGAGGTGAAGCCCTCTGCACTGGGCAGGGTATTGTGTTATTTTTGAGCTCTCTCTTGCACACCCCTGCCTTTGTCTTCTGTGGGGTTTCTAGGTTCTGCAGCCAGGTAAGGTAAAGCTCTTATTCTCTGCTACTGAGAATTAGGCACTGTAATACTACAAACAATTGAACAGTCAGAGGAGACTGTCTGATTATGCCATAAAAAACGTCATTAAAATGTTGGATTTGGAAGAAAACCCCTTAGCTCTGGAAAAACTCGTTAAAAAGTCATTATTAGGTAGAACCACCATAGCAGAAGGAGGTGGGTGTTTGGGTAATGGACCTTGCATGTGCACAGAAGGACCTCCTGGTGATGCCATTATGATGCCAAATTACAGTGGCTAATCAATTTCAGTGCCAATCTATGGAGACCCCATTGAGTTACAGAAATAAAGCAAGGTTCTGCTGTGCAGATGTCCCACTACTTATTACAAAAGTAAGAAAAGAATTAGATATACATTGCTATGGTTTCATTCTGCACCAGAGGTAGTCTCATAAAGAGAAGCTCCCACCTTTTTCAGGGTTCCTTTGTGCCAGCTGTCAGAGGTGCTGCAGGGCAGCATGCACTATCAGCACAGAGCACACGCTGGGCAGGATGTCTCAGTAAGGGGCAGCACACCTAAATTCACTGAGGCATTTTTAGTCTACCATCAGCAAATAGGTAGGTGCATAGATAAGAAACGTATCATATTTTGTTGATAAAAAAAATGCTTGCCCCATTAAATACTGATCTGGTTTCACCAGGAAACAAAGAGTTTGAGTGTTTGGCATAGCCTCTACCCTCTCCTCACAAGGAGACAGGTAGACCTAGTCAACTGCAAAAAGTCTGACTGTAGTTTGCTAGAGAGAAAAGAAACCTGCATTTCCTTGCACTGGTCACAGTAGCTTCCATCCATCAGGGACCTGTAGCCAAAGAATGTGCTAAAATCTGTTAATTTTTGATTTTAACCAAAATGTTTGTTGCACGATAAGTCACAGTTGTATTTAATGCAAGTAAAGGCTTTTGGTTTCCCAGCTGAACCCCATTCAGCTGTGGAGGTTGATGGAGGGAATGGAGGGCCCTGGAAACCTGCATTTACAAGAATCTAATCTGAGCCAATGTGTGATGCTCCCAGCTGTGACCCTGCTGTCTGCTCTGGAAATGCTCTTGTGTACGTGAAGTAAAACAACTCTGATCAAGGTGTGCAGGTGCCTGGTCTCAAAAATTCCCAAATCAATAAAAGATAAGGTAATATAGAACCCTTTCCTTTCCTCCCCTGTGACTGAGGGTGTCCTGCTCCATGTAGATGTGGCAGCCCTGGCACAACAGCAGGAAGCCCAGTGTTGCAGGTTGTGTGCACCTGGAATTTTTTCCGGGACAGCATCTGCTTCCCATTTGCCTGTAACAGACAGTTTACATCTATTTTACAGAAAACCAGTAACCATAACATCATGATAGCTGGAATAGAGTCTACTAAAAAATCTGCTTTCAAGACAAAAAGATTGAATCTTCTTTTGTTTTCTATTTCTATTTCCATTCAGCTGCAGTCATCAGGATAAAAACTCAGGCAGGCTTACTGTTGTACACAGAGAAACTCATTAAGCCATCCTCCAGTTCACAGGAATATTTTTCTACCCATTTTCAAACCTTCTGGCATATTCACAGGAAAGGTCACCATAAATAGGTTGCTCAGTCACCTGTGTTGCAGTGACCCAAATCGTTATGCCCACTGGCAGCCAAATTGCTGAACTTCTTTAGCAAGAATTTAGAGTAAAGGACCTCACTTCTCGCTGGGTTTGGCTGGGAGAAGCTTCCTCTGGGCTTCAGAAGTATTTCACATGCTCACAGAGGTAAACATTGTCTGAGGCAGGAGCTACCAAAATGTACATAAATGCAGGCTGTTCCACTTTAAAACATATTTCTAATATTGCAATGGTGGTGTAACTAAATATATAATTAGAGTGGGGCCAAGCTTCTCAGAGCATAACTTTCCAATTTAGCTTTGACCACAGCCTGAAATGGCTACATGCAGGAAAAGCACCATTTGAGGAGAAAACCTTTACTAAGAGTGCTTGCCTGAGAACAGCCCCAGCCCAGGTGGCTCGAAGGGAGGGCTGGCCTTTTGCCAGGATTTGTCCTGCTCTTTGGATTAATTCCCAGAGTAACTTCAGGAAACTTCCTGGACCTTCTGCATTAAAAAACACCTTTTGCTATAAAAGGTTAAGCCTTAAAATACCACTGGGGAACAGATCCTGGAAGCAATTGGCATTACAGGCCAGTAATTGTTGGCCCAAGGAGGAAGAAGACTGAATGGCCGTAAGACATAACACCTCTCCTTGCATTTCCTTGGGCCCCTTCCTCTTCACTTACAATAAAGGAACTCATAGTGCCAAGTTAAGACAGATTACTTGAGTTTCCTCTTCCACACACAGGCTGGTGAGCAAAGGTGTGACTTCAGCCAAGGTTATCAATGTGGACAAGCTGTGCTTGGATTTCCATGGAATCTACTCACCTATCACATCTGCAGTGTGAAGCTGGTTGTGTGGACCTGACTGCTGCATTCAGGCTAAAAGTACCACTAACCTGAGCTTTTCATCCTGATTTCTTCAGGGAGTAGAGCATCACAACAGGAAGACTCTGGTGAGGTTTGTTGAGACCAATGGCCATCTGTCAAAGGATTCCTCACCAAAGGGTCTAATAACACAAAACCTCGATCATGGCTTCGGATCCCACTGTCATTTTTACCTGCATTAGCTTTGGTTGCTGTTAAATGTTAAGAAAATAATGGAATAGATGGGAACTGCCTTCATGCCCTTAGGGGTGCAGGTGTGAACATGATTAACATATAAATGGGACTCTAGATGCAAACGTGGGCCTGTATTTATTTGCTGTTTTTGTGAAACCCTATATGCCATACCTGTACTTAAAATTGCTAATTGTAAGAATTTAGAAAATCATCCTAGGCAAAAAAAAAAAAAAAAATCAGAACACTGTTAGAATTAAATATATTATTGACAAAATTAATTGGTTACATTCTAGTTTGAAGGGTTTGGCAATCTCAACTGAGGCTTTTAGGGCTTTTTGTGCTACCAAGGAAGAAATCTGAATACAGTAATATAAACATGGACTATAGAGCTAGGGCTGAAAGAGATGTCAAGGATCATGTAGCTGACCCTTGGCTCTGATGACTGCATTCTGTGCTCCCTAAATCACTTCTGCTGTGTTGGTTTGGCCAGTTCTTAAATATCTCCAGACATCTTTGCAGAGATGCCATAATTGCAATTTATTCCCATTGGACAGAAAAGCTGAGTCTGAATGAAGAATGGATGGGATAGTCCAGGAGAAACAGCAGAGGAATGGCAGGGGTTAATAGCACCTTTCTTAGCAGGTCATCAGAATCTCATGTGCAAGGAATTTCTCCAGGTATTGGGACTAAGAACACAAGAAGATACCTGACACAGGGGACAGCCTACGACCAGACTAAGAAACATCATCTAGAGACGACCCTCTTAATGCCATCCAAGCTGGAGGTCAGGGTGGTGCCTGCAAAAGATGGCTCATGCAGAGACATCCCAGTTATCAGGGAAGAGAAAAAAAGCGGATTAGGCAGTGGGCTAGGCCTGTGTGCTGAGCACCTCCCACCCAGCACCACTGACACGCTCGGGGTGAGATCTGGGGGTTTGTCATCTTCGTCACAGCAGAAAAAAGAAAGCACATTTACGTGTATGACAACTAACAACAACAAGTGAATTGACAATAAATTCAGCACTTGAAGCCACTCTCCTGTGCCCACACATCCAGGTCCCTGTGACGTCAAGGTAGATATACCTGCTGTGAAATGAAACTCCAATGACACAAAACAATTATATTATAGCAATGGAATCTCTGGCATCTGAATATTCGTCATCAGACATTACCCAGGAAATGGGAAGTTTAAGCAAGCCTAATTTATCAAGAAAATCATAACCTGAGGACTAGTATTTTCTTTATTCTATTATTCACATATCAAAATTATATATGGAATAGGCATGCTCTTCAGTCACACACATTCTATGACTTTGCAAGCAGGGGCTTTTGCAGTGCTCTCAACCTCCTTCTTTGCAAAGGCACCTTTTCTAGTTGGGGTAATTTCACTAACCTGATGTAGAAGATGGAACTGCAGTGCTGTAAAATATCCTTATTCCTTAGCATCGGGCACTGATCCAGTGCTGAGTGCCAAAATCACAGTGATGGGCACTTAATTTTCTACTGCTGTGAGTAAATCTAGATGTTCAGATAAGTGCTCTTAATTGCCGATTGGTTTTGCTGCATTTATGGGTTTTGTACCTCTGCCGAAAATTAAAGTCCAGATTCTCAAATACAGGCAACTCCGTTTTCACCGGTATCAGGCTTGATGCCTGCAAGTTTACAAACTAGGGTAACAACAGACTGGAGCATGATACCTTACCTCGGCTCCTTTAGGCCACAAATGTCTGCATTATTAGTCCAACAGTTTTATGGGTTTGCAAGGTCCTTTATGAGCTGCTAATTACTCGATTGTGCTGGTTGTGTTGTAGGCTGTGATATTTTATATCACACTGCCTGCCAGTGCATTGCTGTGAGCTTTGCAGCACAGCCCAGCTCCCAGCCCCAGCTTAGCAAAGCTACTTGACCAGGTGGCTGCAGCACAAGGTCACCCCTGGATGCATTCTTTCCTGGATGCATTCTTTCCTGGATGCATTCTTTCCTGGATGCATTCTACCCAGATGCATCAATCATGCCCCAGCATCCATCCATCCGTCACAGCCTTCCTTGTAAGCCCAAAGCAGTCAGCACAGAGACCTGGCAGCTTGCTCTGCCCAGCGTGGGGGATCAGCACAGAGGCTGTGGTGCTTCCAGGGTGCCCTGTGGCCCCAGCACACAGAGGCCATGCAGGAGGTACATCCGGCTTGCTCAACAGCAGAAGTGCTGCTAGATCTGCCAGGAGGACACACATGCTGATGCACAGCTGGGCCGGGGCAAGGAGATAGCCAGGGCGGGCAGGATGTGTCCTGGAGAAGAAGGGATCCCTGGGGAAACGTGGGTGGGTGATGCCACAGCCCTTGAGTGAGGGTGTCCAACTGGTCACTGTGTACTTGCCCAGGACTGCATTGCTTTGTGAGGTACTTCTTTCTGACAGGTTGCACAAACACTGGTAACAGCCCAAGGCTATTTTTTCTCTATATAGGGCTGATCACTCCAGGGTTGTTACACACAGAGCCCAACGTGCCAAACTCGGCGCTGCTTCCATGACTCCAATACCTTACCTTCACATGGAGAGGGCAGTGAAGAGCCCCTTTATACCTGAAGTGGTATAAAAACTGCATGGAAAGTTACAATTTTTGAACATTGTTTGCTTTAACCACAGAGACTACTAATAAATGCTACTAACAGGTGTTCATGTTGCTACCACTTTCTGGGAAGTGGAAGGCACAGGTGTGTTATACACACTAAACCCAGGATTGCTGCTGTGATCCAGAGGCAGGGATAACACCAACGAGCTTTGTGCCACCAAGCAAAGCACAGTCAGGGAGACCATCTCACAGGATGTGGAATAGATGGAGTGAAGCCCTTTCATTTCTTGGAAGCTTGCACACAACCCAATTGCACACAATTGCCGGGTGACAATTTTCAACTCTACCCTGCACCACCTTTCCAGTGGTGCTCAGCACGGAGAAATAAGGCTTGGCATGGCTCCAGCATCAGCAGACACCTGGAAACTTTTTCTGGCATGGCTTCCAGCAGGGGAGAAGCTCCAGCCTCAGGAAGAGTAGCAGGAGGTCACTCCTGCATCTCACAGAACTGGGACCTCCCTGAGCACTGGAAAACTCCATAGAATATCCTGACAAAGAGCCCAGTAAAATTGTCATGTTGCTGTTTCTCATCTCCAGCTTGGATACATCAGAGGTTGTATCAGACTGTACTGAACCAGCATGCTGTTGCAAAAAAAAAAAAAAAAGGCATAAAACCAGCACCAAACATTTCACTCAAAGGCTGTGTCATGGTTTGTCAGCTGCCAAAGCATCACCCAGCCCTCACTCAATCCTCTCCAGTGGAATGGGGGAGCAAAGGGTAAAAGTTAGAAAACTCATTGAGGTAAAAGAATTTAACAGGACAGAAAAGGAAGAAAATAATAATAATAATAATTGTAATAATAATAAAATTATAACAATATATAAAACAGTTGTTCATCACCTGCCAACTGATGCCCAGCCAGTCCCCACGCAGCAGCCCCAGGCCCACTTTACCTCCAGAGTGTGAATTAAGCATGATGTCTCATGGTCTGGAATATCCCTTTGGCCAGTCTGGGTCAGCCGCCCTAGGTGTGTCTCCTCCCACTTTCTTGTGCCTCTCCAGCCTTCTCAGGGCATTAGAAGCTGAAAAGTGCTTAGTGTAGTATAAGCACTGCTTGGCAACAACTAGAAGCACCAGTGTGTTTTCAACACTATTGTCATATTATATCCTAAGCACAGCACTCCACCAGTTACTGAAGAAAATTAAGCCCATCCCACCCAAAACCACATCAGGCAGCCATTCATAGTATTCTCCTGAAGACAGACAGCTGTTTTTTCATTATTTAAATAGGACCCAAGCCCTGTAAGAGAAGCTGCAAGTAATGGTTTCCTTATGTCTCTATGCAGGAGGCTTCTCAGTTCTGGCACTAAACCATCTCTTATTAGACAGCCAAGCTATAATTACATCTGGGTCAGAAGGCATAAACTGACAAGTTTTACTTGGAAACAATAATTGGGAAAAGAAGCAATAACTAAATTGAGATAATAATTTGGGATCCATTTTGCCCTCCTGAGAAGGCTTTTCACAGACTCTTATAACCATAGAAATTAATATAAAATCCACATCCTGAGGAGTATGCAAAAGAAATTCTTCTAAGAAAATAGGCATAACCAGAAATATATGTAATGAGTTCTGAATTCTCAGATGAACACACTGGAGTGGGAATGTTAAGCAGTAGTCTAAGAGTTGCTGTAACGTGTAGGGAATTTGGCTATTCTGGTAGGAAAGAAAAAAATCGCTTTTCCAGATCTTTGGGAGACAAGACACCAATTTGATCACCCATTTTTTATTGTGTTCAACGCTATTTCTTGCTAATTATATAGGCTAGTTATTATCCCCTTAAAGAAGCCCATTGTGAAATGCAGCCTGGTGTCTAAGCACTGGCTGTCATACACTAGACCACAAGATCTTTGAGAAAGGCAGTTTTTCCTCCATATTTTTGGAACTTCTTGTAGTTCAAGCAGATGCCTAACTGAATTAGATCATCAGTGAGTGAGCTGCAGCCGTGACACATGTTTATAAAAGCAGTGCCGAGAGGCCAGCAAGGATCAGGAGATCAGAGAGGGTCATAATGGGATTACTGACGGTTTGGCCTGACTTCCTGTGTGATGGATGCCAGTCAGTCATTCCAAGGTACAGGCCACTTCTGATATTTGTGCTACAAAACATAAATTTGGTCTAATGAGTAACAAAGAGACATGGAAATGAGACCTTCCAGGGAAAAGCTTCAGACTGCCAAGCTTTTCACTCATGCCAGCTGTCTGAGCTCTGCACGTACCTGCTGCAGACCGTGTGTTCCTCTGGGGTTTTCAGCACACCTGCTTTGGCTTCGGAGCCACGAAGTGGGGAGAGTGGTGGTCACACTATGTGTGTAAAGCTGAGCAGTGAGGTACCTCTTGTGTGACTCTGCAAGAAAATGCGTCCTGAATAAGTGGTGCCATCCTGGGTGTGCCACAGAGACCGAGTGCTTCAGCAGACTGTGCCAAGGAGAAGCCCTTCAACATTTGACACACTGCAGGAAGCTCGTGGTAGGCACACCCCTGGCCCTGGACTGGAAACAAAGTAGAGAAGTCCTTCAAATTTCAGGCTTGGGAGAGAACTTTTAGAGAAAACGGTGAGCTCTACCATTTCTGAGCCAGGTTAGCTCCAGATGTGTTAGAAGAAATTTCCCTTTCCAGAGGGGTCTTGCAATGCCAGGAAAAGATCCTCTCCTTGCTTTGTTAGAGAGGTAGACAAGACGGCAGATGAAGAGGGAAGGGGTTGTTCTGTCTCCTCTCACCGTGGCTGTAAAGCAATGCAGCACAGGTTGTGTCTGTGAGCTGCAGAGAGGGGTAGCAGCCACTCAGCTGTGGTGGCTCCTGGCCTGGAAATAGGTCAAGCACAACAGCAAAGAGCCGAGGACACTCTTCTCCTTCTTGCTTTCATAAACCTAAGGAGCAGGCTCAGCCTGGGGAGAAGCTGTCTGGGGAATGAATAACAGGAAAAGGAGGATGGGGCTGAGAGGGCCAGAGATAAACTTTTCTAGGAGCAGGGGCAAAGCCATAGATGTATAAAATATGGAAGGTCATGAAAAGGAGAGTAGAAAGCAGGAAAAGCCTGGGCACGGGTGGTCCTGGGAGAAAGAGCATTTAAGAGCACAAAACAAGTTTTATTCCTAGTACAGTCTATTACTAACATGTACATTTTCTTTAGTGGATTTTAGGTTAAGCAGGGTATATCTAAAACATGTTGAGCGCATTGTATGAGGTGAGAAAACTCCTCTGATGCTCCACCAAGGATGTAACATCTTTCTAGCATCTGGTTTTGTGCCTACATCTCCTCATGAGCAGTTCCTTGGTCTGTTCAGTTCTCTTCTGGGCAGGGCAGGCAGGCAAAGCTCACGTGAGACTGAGCACCAAGAGCCATTGGGCTCTCCCAGCTGGGCCATGCCTGGTGCAGAGATGTGCTGCATTAACTCCTGCCGATGCTCTTTGGATGCAATTGCCTATGAAATGAGGTAAAGATCTGTATATGTGCATACCTAACAGCCCACATCAAGACATGTGGTGTCCTACAAAATCCTTCCCAGGGTAAGAGGAGTGTGCTTCAAACCATATATGTTCACATTTAAAAAAAAAAAAAAGCCAATTCTTGAGTATTTATAGGGGAGCAAGTGGTTAGCTTGTGTGCATGAGTCAGGTTTCCCACTGCTGCCATTCAATCAAGCTACAGAGATTAACTTGGATATACAGTCTAGTAAAACCTGCCATAGAATATCCATAATTGAATATAGGCTACATCACTAGTCATAACATCAGTAGCAGCAATGTAATCTTAAACTCTAGGGGAAAGTATGATTTATCAACACTCAGGGTTTAACAGGTTTCTGTAAAACACCTTGCAGAAAAAAACTTGGTTGCTCATTGCTTGCCGTTGGTAACTCATTAAGTGTTACTAAGTCACAGAGAAAACTGACTCATGCCACAGTCCTTTAAAACTAAACAGGAATTTGTTTCTGTTTAATTCACTTCTCTTTCCCAAATACTGAAGTATGTAAGAGAGAAAATAAAATCTTGAATTCCAGTCAGGTTTGGGATCAGATTACAAGGAAGGCCTTGCACATTCAGAAAAGGCACAGGAAAGCCCCAAACACTGGACAAGCTCCAGCTCACACTTTGATGGGACTCTGGGATGGTCAGAGCACTGCTGCCCCACAGAGTGCTCTCCTACATGATGCAGGATGGGGATTCGAGGCCAGGTCTCACCTCTGTGCTCATCTGAAGCATTCCCTGCCCAAACACTGTGGGCCCTTCCTGACTCCCCTGCTGGTGCTGCACCCCCCACTCATGGCAGTGCTCCCTGGGACCCCATCTCAGCCCTGGCCTCCCCCCTGGCTCTGGGCACCAGCTCCCTCTCTAGGGCCAGGAGCACCAGGCTTTGTCTCCAGGAAAAGCCCCTGCCAGAGACCTGGAGGGAGATTTCCTGCAGGGTGATGCTGATGTGAACCCCATTTGGTTCCTAGCCAGAAAAGTTAGATCTGGTGTATGAGCTCAAGAAAAATAAAGCAGCAAGAGCAACTGCTGAGCACCTCTGAGACAGATTCAGCATGCTCTGTGAGAAGGACATGGCTGCTGCACACCAGGCAGGTAACTCATCCTGCTGCTCCTTTCTTCTAACAAGGGCCTTGAGTTCCAAACGCGTAAGATTAGAATTTATTTGGTTTGTTTTAAAAACCTCTGTATATAGCATACATTCTCTCCTAGCCAAAATGCTCACCCTTGGGATTTCAGCAGAATATGTGAGCGCTCAGCTCTTCCAGGAACAGAATCACTCTTATTTGTGTACCTAATCATGGCTTTAAAAGCTTAACTTGTAACATGCTGGTTTGAAAAATACAGTCACTTCCTTTCTGGTTATAGGCAGCAGACATGGAAAAAAATTGTGAAAGAATGTCCCTTAACCTGAAAGAGCTTGTTTTAAAAGCCAAACCAGCATCTCCTGGGAGCACATGGAGGATATCTGTGTTTAGATGCAAGAGATAAACTGACCAGCTGTGAGATAGGGAGGATGTGAAGAGACCTTGATTTATCATGTGAAATCCAAGCTTCATGTGAAATTTCAGTCCCAATGTAATCCTCTGTTTTGAATAGCTGGCACTCAAGCACACAAAAGCTTTTGAACTGCAGACTCCAAAACAGCAGAGGGAGAGTAAAAGTATCCATCACCTCCCTGATAGCCTCTGCCAGCTTCATCTACTCATTTTCATAAAACATGTTCACCTTGCAGGCTCAGTGCAATTTAGAAAATCACACTGGGCTTCATGTGATCACATTTCCCTCATGACCTTGAAGAAGACAAGATAAAAACCAAAAACCAGGGGTTTCACTATGTCTTTGCAGCCCTGTCTTTGCCCAGCCTGTAATCATCAAGCTAGGGAAGGTTTAGATTAGATATCAGCAAAAATCTACTGACAGAGTTGTCAAGCATTGGAACAGGCTGCCCAGGGAAGTGGTTGACTCTCCATCTCTGGAGGTATTTGAAGATGTGTGGATGTGGCACTTGGTGACATCATTTAGCGGTGAACTTGGCAGTGCTGGGTTTATTGTTGGACATTATGATCTAAAAAGTCTAAACAATTCAATGATTCTGCAAGAGTAACATCTGCAGGAGGCTGCAGAGCCCACATGCTGTATGTAACCCTGCAACAATATCAAATTTTTTGCTGCTTTTTTTTTCCCTCCTTGCTCTATATTTCCTTAGAAATCTCCCAGTCGAGCTTATTCTAATTTTGCCCTTTCTTCTATCAGGTTATTTTTACTCCTGCATTCCTAATGTAGCTTGAAATTAATGCAGCCTTTTTATTTATATTTCAGCCTCCTCAATGATGTATGCACAGTTTGAGGAGAGATATAATTACAGGCTGCTGCAGAAGAGCACAACAGGCTGGTGTCATTATATCCCAGGCAAACTTCAGCTTTGTTTGGAATTCATGACATACGGGATTTTTTTAAAAATATGTTTGATCTGAATGTCATTCCCCTAGACCTCATAATAATCTAAATCAGATCAGGACGCAGGCAGCTTCCCTGTGCAGCATCAGAAATCACAGAAAAGGGGGCTGAGAGAACACATGCCTGCTACCTGACCAACAGTCCTTCACACAGGGATTTTTGAGCCCAAATGAGGAATGGGGTAGTTTGGACCAATACTTGAATTAAAGGCACTCCAGGCAAACACATCTAAAACAAAGCGATGGAGGTACAAAATTGATGAGAAATACCCAAGTCCCCTTTGCAATGACCCCACTCCTGGATTTGTAATGTGTTGCCAAACTGTGGATAAATCACCTCTTGCCAAAAAAAAAAAAAAAAACAAAAAAAAAAAACCAACAAAAAACAAACCAAAAAAACCCCACCACCCTCCCCAAAAAAATACCCAAAAAAAAAAAAAACAAACCACAGCAACAAAACAAAAAAACTTTGCACTGCTATTTGACAGAAGATATTTAGCTGTGACCCACTGGGGCCAGCCATGGCTGTGTATTTCATATGGTGAGGATTGCAAATGAGGAGAAAACCAAGGGACATTTTACCTGGAGACTGACCTGAAGTAGCTGCTAAACAACAATAAGAAGAGGAAAAAAAAGGACAAGTAAGATTGAAACTTTCTAGTGTCTTGCTAATGGCTTTTGCTGGGGTATCTTGCTGTGGCCTGTGAATATTTAGATAGAAAAAGTAGTAATAAAATTAGCATGCTTTCATTTTTTAAAATAAAGCTCACCTCACCTTATCAATTCCCCAAGGGAACTGTGCTTGAGATTAATTCTGGCTGGAAAATGGCTTTCTTATGCTATGAAACCCCAGAGTTTCCTAATCTCAGGGTCTTTCCACCAAAAAAGAGAAGGTGGAGGGGAGCCTACACAAAGTACCAGAGGACAAGGCAGAAGAGCAAAAAGGAAACCCTCTAACTTTCAAAACCTTCTTTTTATACTAAAGAGAGTCTCATCCAGGGATGCTATAAATTTTACTTTGTAGGAGGGACTGGGATTTAAACAACTGAGGTTTAGCTTTTGAATCTGTCATTTCTATTCTTGGTTAAATTCAATTTCCATTGAAGAATATTTGTTGAATGTCCTTAATTTGTTCTTTGTACAAATGGCATATATAATAGGGATAAAGGCAGGAAAAAAATGAAACAATTGCTTCTGAAAATTAGACATTTTAATTAAATTTAAACATCATGGTACTTAGTATTATTTAAGTAAGGCAGCACTTTTTGTTTAACGTTGTTATGAGATGGTTTTTCCCTTAAATAAATTTTGCATTTCAGCCCAGGTATCAAACCAGGCTTATTCTGAGCATTATCAATGAACACTCTGGCCAGTGGGACATTGCACAGCCTTGTGGTGTAAAGATCTATGTAAGTGTGTCAGTAAGTTGGTAAATTGGCATGGCACTTGTTTTACCTAGGTGTAGGCTAGATTAATCTAATCTAATCATGCAGCCTTCCTCCTCTGGCAAAAGGGAAAGAGAGCATCTCCAAATGGCAGATCATCTCCTTAAGAGTTTCAGATTTGTAGGATAAACAGCCTTCTGTGGGTGCCTCTCTGCCTGCTCTGAGCATGGAGCAGGAACTGGAGGAGTGCTTTTGGCATCTGTACTTACTACTAGATGAATAAAAATAGAGAGATGAATAAAAATAGAGAGATGACCTCATGCTTTAGCTCAAGCCTTTAATTTACTAGCTTTGGCATGAGCTGTTGCATTGATTACTAGGAATTACTCCCATATTTCAGGGGGAAAAGCCCAACAAAACAAAAATGGAAATAATAGAATATGTGGCACTCCAAAAATTACTGTCCCAGTTTTATATAAAATGGGAGATCAGAAACCAATTTAAAGTGAAAGAGGGGGGAAAAAAATTTCTGCAGCCTGCACAATTTCAATCTCACAAGAAACCAACTATAGTTTGTTTGGTTCTATTTTGAAAGGTACCTAAAAACATCCCAAAAGGAAATCTCATTACACTATGACAACAGTAAAAACACTCTTTAGTTGACCAGTGGAGCAATTCTAGAGAAATACCTATGAAAGTACTGAGCAGAAAAAAAAAAGGTGGATGGATTTACTTGCTTTTATGCCAAAACCTACTGGACAGGTTTGGTTGGAAACAGGGTGAGGTTCAGCTCTGCAGACTTCTCCATTTAGCAGGAGGGAGGACCTGTGTCACACTGTGTGCATTCCCACATATTCTTCAGTCATCTAGGAAAAAAACCAAAAAAAGGTTGGAGATGGACTTTGCTGGATGGCACTGAAAGCCACTGGAAACCCCTCAGTAACCAAGAGGGGACACAGTGAAATGCTTGAGCCCAAAACCAAGGAGTGAGGGATCTCTGATTTGATCCGTTCTGATGATGATGCCAAAGTGCTCCTCGGGTCTGAAAGAAGATTTTGCCTTTCCACAGCACTGCAAAGGTCCAAAATGATTTCTCCAGTGAATATCAAGGAGAAAGAGCCACTGCTTATTGGCCACAGACATACGAGGGGTGTATCCCTGCCCCACGGCACTGCCTTGGCAGATCAATCATGTACCCCATGGCCCCTCACCAAAAGCCCCGTTGTTTCTCCAGAGCTGAGTGTTGGATTTCACCAGCACCTCAACCCAAAATCTCTCTGACATGTTTTATTTCTTTTCTCTTAGAAGGCAGGACAAAAAAGTTCTGCAGTGTTTGCCCCTAGCTAGCCGTCAAACAAATTCACAATTACATATTTGAAGTGGAGATGGGGAACATTAAGGCTATTCCAATTATAAAACCACCTTATTCTTTGCTGAAACCTGTCATCACAAAAAAACCCCGTATTTCAATGTGATATTTTGTAAAATGGTCATACTGTGATAGTGATATGATTACTGCAAAGGCTGTATAATTGGATGATTTAGGATATGCAGGGCTTTTGAAATACATTGGGCTTGTTCCTCTCTCTAAGATTGCTAACACTTTCTTTTAAGTCTTTCATTTTACATTAATGGATTCATTTTACAAAATCTCCTCTTATGCTAGTACTAGAAGGAAAGTCAGTTGAGCCAATTTGCTTTCTCTATACTGTTTGTTAATGCACATCCTTCCACATGTCCCTGCATTCATCTCCACTCTAGCTGAAAAAATCTATTTTTTCTGTTGTATTTCCCGGAGATCTGTTCCTGCTCTCATTAATTTTTATTGCCTGGTCCAGACCACTCTCTGCTCTGCTAAACAACAGGCAAACAGAACAGAAGTCATGTTCCTAGTAAAGTGGACAGCAAATTCCTTGAAAGGAAAAATAATAACCCCATGTAATTTTTTTCCACTCTGTCCCTTACACAGTCTGGCACTTGAGTTGTTTTTTTTAAATCACTAACTGCATCAGCTGGGGGTTTTCTGTGTTCTGTCATCAGTCACATCTAGCTTTTTCCCTCCATCCCATCTGCAGATTAATCCAGCATCCCCTGGGGTGAATTCATTGTTCAAGTCATTCCTCTCAGCAGCTTGTGAAGGCCTTGGCTGGCTCACCAGTGCAAACACTGATCCCAGACCTTGTCACCTCAGCTGGGACACAGCTGCTCAGTGCCACGCCAGGCTGAGTCCTGTTCCACAGCGAGGGCCAGGCCACCCCATGGCACAGAGATACAGCAAATTTTGTCTCTCAGCAAGAGGTAGGATTAGGGCTTGCTCTCACTCATCATCCAAGAGGGACAGAAGTACTTTTTTACTTCATTGCATGCTGTAGCCTGAAAGGGTTGTGCTCCTCCCTAACATACACACACAAAAAAGACGTTAGTTAATTGTTCTTCCCAATCTGCCTGCTCTAAGGGGAAGTAGCTGGTGCCAATGAATAATAAATTGAGTATTTGCATATTTTCTTTTTTTTTTCTTTTCCAAGTTAAATATTTGATATCATTTGCCAACTATGGATCTATTGTCTTATTGCCCCTTTTTGAGATGATTTATACTCTGAACAAATAATTCCATGGCTCACCTACAGAAGGTGGAAGTGCTGGGCTGCTGAACAGTGCCAATTTCAAAACCAATTATTTCCTTTCTCTTTTGATTAGAAGAAAAAGGTGGCAAAATCTGTTTGCTCTGCCTATTGCCTACCTCTTTTATTTAAGCCAAGTTATTTCCACAATCCACTCATGGCATTGGAGCTACTCAGTTTAATGGAAACCCTTCCCCCTGAGCTCACACAAAGGACACAGCCACAGCTCCTGAGGAGCTCTTCCCCTTGGAAGTGTGGAGACATGGTGACCACTGAGAGATTGGACTCACTTCCAAAGCCTCAAAGCATTGGCTCTGTGACAGAGCCTCAGCAGCCTCGTGGGAATAGAAATCCTGCCAGGCTGGCTGAGTGTAAAACTGACAGAAAAAACCAATCTGATCCATTTTTTAAATCTGAATACCACTGAGGTGAAGCTCAACTAAACAACATACAGGCTTGGCCTGAAGTAACTATGTAGAATAAGAAAAATTGTTCTCACTGGGATTTTTAGGTTACAGAAGCTATTTCAGTGCTTTTACAAGATTGTAAGGATAATATTTGAGAGTAATTAATTTTCTAGTTTATCTGCTGAGTGCTTGAGTAGAGATAATTGTGTTTTATGGTGCTTGAGAGGATCCAGAAAGCAGTTCAATGTCAAATTTTCTGCTGAGACAGTCCAATCTTCCAGATTAAATACTGATAAACATACCAGAGATACATAGCTCTTAGTAGATGCTAAAGCCCATCACACTGTAAGTAATTTCGATGATGACTACTTTGCCACTAATTCAAAACAAGCCCTGTCATTGTGTTTGAAATAGGCAAACTGCTGAAACGACAGTGCTGGAAGCTGTGCTCCTTTATTCAGAGATGCTTTACAGAGACACAAGTGCAGCATCAGCTCCTGCAAACAGACTCATCTTCGTGCTTGCATATCTTATGGGAAAGGCTGTGGCTTTCAAAGCATGAAAAAATCTCTCTTTTCTCATCTCTGATCTCTCTGCCAAAACAAGGAACAGAGCAGCAGAGTGCTTCTACATTACCAGCTTTTGCAAGAGGCTTCCTTGACTGTGGTTGAAGAACACCAGAATAACATCCATGACACCATGTCCTGTTGTGACAGCTGTGGATGAAAACTCACAAGGGGCAGCAACCTTTTTTTTCTAACCTATGCAGAGGATGGTTCATTCACTGCCCTCTCATGCACTGCCTCTCCAAAAATCCTGCTTGTTGGGCATCCCTGTATCCTGTCACCTTCACCAATGATACAACTAATTTCTCTGTTCCTGTTTGTAATGTATTAGCCACTATATGCCTCTCATATTCTTCTTGACCAATGAAAACCTGAAAGTTAACTTTGCCTAAGACATGTTCAAAAGACTCATACCAAGAACCAGTGGCCTACAGCATCCAATTCCACTGCTTCTCCATCCACATCAGATCAGCCATGGGTTTGCCATGCTCCTCAGTGCCCGAGCACACCCTCATCACAGCCCTGGAAGGAGAGCAGGGCTCTCTGGCAGGGTGGGCACAGGAGGGCTCCCCATCTCACACTCACACCCCAAGAATCTGCCCCAGGCAGGGCTGGTGGAGCTCTGCATACCCTCTGCCCCCAGCTTGGGGTGGTGTCACTGCACACACCAGCAAAGAGCTCCAGAGTTTTCATCGTTTGTGTGACCAACACTAATTTACTGCTTAATTATATCTCATTGAGGAGCAGTCTTTCTCCCAACACAGAATATTACTGATGTTAGATGGGGCAGGGGTGCAGAAATCTATACTTAAAGTAAGACATTATCAGAGCAGATTGTTTTCCCTTCTTCTACTTTAAATAATATATTGTTCTTTAGCTAGAATTTAGCAATCACAATACAAGTTTAAATACAAAGCAACAATTGTAGATTAATTAAAAGGCACATGATTAAAACCAACCATTTTGAGGACTGATAACTTTGCAATGGATTGTACGTTTCACGAATATTGTTTGCAAAAATCAAGTGGCAATTAATTGACCTTATACCATTCAGTCAAAACTAAAAGACCTTTGGACATTTGATTCTATCTGTTAACAGTTCTATTAAACAAAATAGCCAAAGCCCCAACTACATTTTCATAATGAAATGTCTTGAGGACAGTTTCTGTTCCCAGCTTCTTGCAAAACGAGAATGAGTTGGAAGAAGCCAGATTTATCCTGAGGCACAAAGGAGGTCACCTCTGCCACATGAAACTGCTCAATGATAGTGTGAAAAGATGCTGGTCATGTCTACTGGCCTTCACCCAGCCACGACCTCTCCAGAGGTGAACAATGATCTCCCAGCCTCTGCTGCAGAAAAATATTTCCCAATGGGCCATTATACTCTGTGCACTGAGGTGCAAAGCCAAAAAGCTCCATTAAAACAGAAAATCTGAAGTCAAAGAGAAGAGAAGAAATAAAAAGTCATGACCATGAAAAGGATATGCTGACTAAAACTGTGCCACTTAGGGGATTTTGAAATAGCAAATTAAAATACTTCTGGAACAAAAGAAGGCAAATGTAATAGCAGCTGATGATAAAAAATGTAACTCCTGAGACATAATTCCAACAGATGAGATCTGGAAACCATCTGACCTGGTACTTACCTTTGCCTGCTAAAGCACCTGATGGACAATTAGAGGTGGTTGTGGGGGCTCATGGCTGAGCTGCTGGGCTGGAGATCTCCAGCATGGCTCCACTCACCCCTCCCATTCAGTGGACCAGAGCTGCAGCCTCACCAGGAGCACCTGAAGATGAGGATGCAGAGATCCCCTGCCCATCCAGTTAGAAATTGCCCCTCACCCACACATGAAAATACTGTACTGGAATACTGGGGTCCATGGAGCAGGCAATAAGCTTAGTAATAAATGTATGCCTGAAAACAACTTTAAAAAGCACTGTAGGATTGAAAGTCTTCCCTAACAAAATGCCAGATGCCATCCTCAGTTGATTAACATTACAACTGAAATGTGCTTATAAATATGTTGTGTTTCTGTAGTGCTCAGAAACCTCAGCAGCATTGGACAGTCCTCAGGACACTTTCCCCAAAATGCAACTACAAAAATGTTCATTTTCCTCAACACACTAGAGAAAAAGATAAAAGCTTTATCAGTACTCAGGCATCACACATAGGTCAAGGGGAACACATGGGCAACATGTTATTACAGCGTTTATGGGCATTTTTCCCAGCAACATTGACCATAAGTACAGAACATAGGACGCTGACCTAAGTGTGGACCTGGGATTATCCTGGAGGGCAGTTCCTACATCCACAAAACAGTGACAACAACCCATTACTGAGAATCTCTCACAGACACCTGTTAATTATTTTATGACACAGTGGCACCATAGTGCAGCTACTGACATCCACACAGAGGGGAGTGCAGGGTGGGAAGGGCAGACCCAGCTGTCCCCCTGCACTCTTAGCTCAGCCTAAGCACACCAGGGTAGGCTTGGTGAAGATGGTTATTGGAGAAGATGGTTATACTGACGCTTGGGATGTCTCAGTAGCACTCTCTACATTGATCTGAGCAACCACTGAATATGACCTCATTGCTTCTGTGATGAAAACTCAACATTATATGAACTTAAAACAAAGGAAATAGCACTAAATCACTAAGAACAAGCACCACACAAGTGCAGTTGGCTGAAAGTTAGATGCATTGGCTGCCAGTGAATTTTAATTAGTGTCTGTGTAGACATATTTTTGTGCTTTTGTGTATAAAGTATGCAAGGATATCTGGAGGCAATATTTTAAGCAGAGGGCACAAGGCACACTCAGAAGTCAGACTTGAAAATAGGATCTAATTGTATTTTTCAACTTATTTGATATGTCATCATCAAAAGTCGAGGCTGGGTTTGTTTCTATTAAATGACATAAACCTTTTCTTATGTGTGATTCTGCACTTTAAGGAAATACTAAGGAAGAACCATCATTAGCCAAAGCTGAGGCAATACATATGATCTAATTATTAATTGAGTCAAAATACAGATTAAATAACATTGATTAAGACTTTTTTTCCAAGCCTTGTTTTCTCTCCCCCCTGAAATGAGTATAAGCACATAAGTCTGTCTCATCTCTGGGGGGAGATATACTTAACATTTTTGATTTTACCTTTTGGACAGTGTCTATGTCACTATATATGATTTCTCACTTGATTATTCCTTATTATTTTAGAGGTATCATACTCTGCCTGGATGCATTTTTGGTAGTCTCCCTTTTCAAGGGTATAGAGAAGATTAAAAGTTTATTTTCACAAAGTATGCGGAATGGCTTTCTCTGCTAAATACCAAAACAATATTCAATTGGGAGAATTAAGCTTATGAAAGAGATGTGAAGGCAATGTCAAAGATCTTTTAGGAAGACGGAACTTCTACGCAATAACAACATGGTTGGATTAACTTTACAACAAAAGGAAATTAGACTGGATTTCTACAGAGTCAGTTTTGTTATTCTAGCTAACAATATGATTAACATTGAATGAATAGTAAAGGCCTCATTCATGCTTCACTTAGCCCAAATTAATGTGACTGATTACCCAGCCTGTCTGTACTGGCAGAAATTCCCGTGTCTCCTAGGCTCATTTATCCAGAAAGTCTCACTTCTAAGGAAGTTGACCCCAGGTAGGAAAAAGCAATAGCTGAAGCCTTTGAAGCTTTTGCACTTCATTGCCTTTTCCTCTGGACAACCAGCTCCATCTTCATGTTTAATGGGGCAAAAGTCTACAGTCCCAAAGGTCCAGCTGGGCTCCCTTGCAGACATGCAGTTTGACAGTAACTTCAGAAATTGGTCCTTTTCCAGGGAGATTCATTTTTTTCTTAAATTATTCCCATGCTCCACATTGCTGATGACCGAGCCATCCTAGACAGATGTTAATACAAGGATTAGGATTAGCTGCTTGCCCTCATTGAGGACCATCCTTGACTCCCCAGGGTGCCATGAATTAAAGCTGCTGCTGAAAAACCCCTTTCTGCCAAGCACTCGAGGAACCTTGAGAAAACCATATGGGCTGTGAAAATGACAATATGCACATCAAGTGCAGTTTATGTTTGCAGTGAAAAAACCAAGTCAGCACAGACTCACATCAATGTCAGCATGATGAAGGCTGCAGAAAAAATGTAAGCTCTAGATTTATCCTAAGAGGCAGGAAACCAGGCAGGAGCAGTTAACTATCATCCCTCTTGCTGCCACTGCCCCATCACATCAGTAATCCTGGAGCAATCCACTGCCTAAACATGATCAACACAAAGAGCCTTGACTTTGCCTTCTCCTCATCCTCACCTCAACACAGATAAAAACTGGAGGCAGTGAAAACAGTCCATGTGCATAAGCAGGCCATTGTCTCTCCAGGAGCTCACGTACTCCTTAGGTTATCCCTCAAAATACCTTCCAGGAGCCTGACTTTCACAAATGCACAGAAGGCACCTGCATAACTGAGTGCATTTGGTGGCTTCAAGATCTGCTGGTACTTGAATCCAGCACCCACCCCCCACCAAAAAAGCCTTCAGCTGGATTTCTAGAGCTGGACTGAATGGGGAACCAAATCCCAGATTTATGCTTGTGCATTCATGGCTGACTTAGGGAATCCACTTAGGATGTAATAGCATTGCCAGGGTTTTCACTGGGGTATTGGCACTGACCAGCAGTGCCCACCCTTCGACTTTTATCTCTCGAATCACCAGAAAAATGACCATACTCTCTTAAATGGCACTAATTCTGCTGAACACAGTGCAAGGCAGTGCAGTGCTGTATTAGGGGCAAAGCAGAAGTGGCTGACCTGAGTGTAACCTGGAGGGCACAAAATGGGAGCAAAAGCATTGAGTCAAACCAGCTGCAGCTTACCTGGCTTCTGCTATGGCAAGGTACTGGGAGGGCAGCACCTGGAGATGGATTTTGGGAGCCAGAGGAAGACAGGGGAATGTGGGAAGAGGAGGATTGAAGAAGGCTCTGATGGTCTGTGCGTGGGAGAGAAGGAAAGCAGGTTGCTCAGAGTGAAAATCCAGAGGAAACTCTGACACACCTAGGGTCATCACGTAATATTGTCACAATACTTCCATTTTTAAAGAAGCTGAATTCCTTACATAGAATAAGGAAGTTTATCCAAGCTAGAGAATAGAGTATGGATCCTACCACTGGTGAAGTGAAGGCAGCATGTCCTTTTTCAGTGCACCAAGAGTGCCTGAAGGAAACTAATTCTGGTACTAGTCATTCGGTAAATTGTTTTGAATGCAATTCTTAACACCATCAGCCAGGTAAATCTTAACTGCTGTGTTACTTCAGCTAGACAAAATCCAAATCCAATCTCATACCAAGGCTTGTGTCCTAGGGTGACTTTATGATGCTTGTATGCCCAATCATCTGTTCTGTTTATGTTGGATATTATGTTCTGCACCTTTCAGCCTGGTTCCGAGAGCAAAGGGGGAGAAAGAAGAAGCACAGGGTTCGTTATCAGAAACTGCTCTGACTCCTTTGCATTCGCTCCTGGACTGTGTTTTCTGCAGCACGGACAGACAGCGGGACAGACATCTCCTCTGCTTTCAGTTAGTTTTTAGCTAACTGAGGCAGAGAAGTTCCCTGGACTGTTTTTCTTCCTTTTTCTTGGAATTGTTCAAAACTTCTCCGGACTGAAAAACCCAGAAGAGCACCAGGAGCTCATGCCTGTGGCACACTGGGGCCTGGACCTCCAGAGGGATGGATAAGAGACTGAGTGAGCCAAGCTATCCATGGCAAGGACTTTCTGAATTTGCCATCTCTTCAGACAGCAAGAGGTTTTACTGTTTCATAGGGGGTTTTTTTGTTGTTTTTGTTTTTTGATTGTTAAATAAATAGTTTTTTCCACTTTTCTCCAAGGAGATTGTTTTTCCTGGACCAGTTTGGGGAGGGGCTGCTTGAGTTTGCTATTCTGGAGCGACCCCATTTGGAGGTTTTCTCCCAAATTTGCCCTAAACCAGGACATTAAACATTAAACCAATTACTGCTGACTGTGAAACACATGCACATCTTGAAGGCTTTTGATCTTTCCGAATGGGTGACAGAAACTTCTCCTTGCAACACCCTCCATACTGAAATGATCTGGCTGTGGTGCCACAACTCTGAACACTGGCATGTGCTGCAGACAATTAAACTCACCACAAAAAGCTTTATTCCTTTACGTTGGTCACTGGTTTGAGCAGTGGTCCATTTTTGGTCCATTTTCAAAAACTCATGTGAGAAGAATAGGAGGAAATACTGAATACCTTCTCTAAATCACATGCAGTTGTCACTTCTGGTCATGACAGTGTCTGAGTCTCCTGAAGGTCTTTCTGGCACCTGCAATGCACATGTCACTGGCAACCAGAACCAAACCAAATTCCCCTCGAGTCCTCTAAAACAAACAAGAGAAGAATGGGAAATCCCAATATTCTTCCTGGCAAAACTCTACAGAGGCCTAATTTTTATCAGCATCGTGTAGACTATGTTTGCGAAAGTAAACAAAACAAAGAAAGGAAAAGAAAAGGTTTCTCTAAGAATATGCATGTAATTATCATAGCAAAGCTCTTGAGTCATGCAAAGGACAAAGCTGTGATAAAGCTAGGTGATATAACCCCATTTCTCAGCTCTACATGCTCTAAATATTTCACATCTAGCGACATTTTCATATACTCCCAAAAGTAAAAATCAAGAAAATGTTACAGAAATGAGCATTTATACATATACATATCTGTTTGACTCTTGACTGGGAAAAAAGAGGTTTGTACATTAAATTGGAAAGCCCCATAGTCTAGAATACAGTTCCAGAATGAAAACAGTTAAAAGAAAACTCCATTCCAAAAGATTGTATTGTCATAGTTTGTCCTTAGCTAAAAGCAAATAATGTCTAATTTTAAAGCTTTGTCATTAGGGCATCTATATGTAGTAGTCTGAGCAAGAGACAGGAAAGGTGATCAGATTTTGTTACTTTTTCTGGTGTTGCTTTTTTCATGGTAGTTAATTCATCTACAAACTTAACTCTTTGTGCAAAAGGTTTTGTAGAACTTACTGACTTCATACTTTTGAAGATTATCCTGATGCAGCCAGTAACACAGAACATTGTTTTGATGATGGTGATGACATTGAAAACCAGAGAGATAACCATTCCCCTGAAAGAACACGTGGCTTTTACCAGTGTTTCTAGAAACAAAATAACAATAATAAGGTGGTATTCAAGAAGAATGCAGAATTCTTTCAGAATAACTCTAAAGGATTTTTAAAGCATGTGGAGGTGCTGGAGCATGTCCAGAGAACGACAGCAAGGCTGGTGAAAGATCTGGAGCATATGTCCTATGAGGAGCCTCTGAGGGAGCTGGGGTTGTTTAGCCTAAAGAGGACGAGGCTCAGGGGAGACCTTATCACTCTCTACAACCATCTGACAGGAGGCTGCAGCCAGGTGGGGGCTCAGTCTCTTCTCCCAGGTAACCAGCAACAGGACAAGAGGATACAATGTCAAGCCCTACTAGGGAAGTTTAGATAGGACACTGGGGAAAAGTTCTTCACAGAAAGGTGACTGAGCATTGAAATGTGCTGTCCAGGGAGGTGGTGGAGTCATCATCCCTGGAGGTGTTTAAGGAAAGACGGATGTGGCACTCAGTGCCATGGTCTGGTTGACAAGTGGTGTTATGTCATAGGTTGGACTTGATGATCTCAAAGGTCTTTTCTAACGTTATCCATTCCGTGATTCTATGGGTTTGGGGAGAACAAAGAAAGTACTCAAGTCCTGGAAAGACAAGTATGATACCAGAATCCAGAGTAGGATACATATGGGATCAATTACACAACAGGACAATATACACAAACACATCTGCACACTGCATTACAGACCATCTTTTCCTAAATCTAGCAAGTTTCCCTGCTC
>VZSR01003812.1:3820545-4088194 GCA_013398615.1 Brachypodius melanocephalos | reverse complement strand
GTGGGCCAGTATGTCAGGCACTGCAGGAGCTCACTTAACAGGCCCATTAGCCAGAAAAATAGGGCACTCTGCCAATTAAATTATTAACCTCCAGGCGTATTTGCATGCATCGAACATACTCAGCTTTTCCAGTTTTACTCCTTTTGCTACACTCAGTGACCCATACATGTCACAGCACTCTATGTGGCTAGGAAAACATTTTTATAACATTTTGCAAGTGAAGAATAGCAGAGACTAAGACCTGCAGAATATCATATGGCGAGTCAAGGGAAGAGCCTGGAGAAATGCCTCCTGACTCACCATACAGTGCTCTGCCACATCACATCACATTTCAGTGTGGGGACATTGCTGTATCTGCCACACGCTGATAAAGTTGTACAAGTAAAAACAAAGGTACTACGTATGAAATCTTAAAGCACGTGGGATTTTTTTACCTAAGTGAATGGTCTCTTGGTTTTCTGTTCAACTTCTTGCATGGATGAAGTTTTATGCACCTTAAAGTCTTCATAGGCTGTGCTTTAAATAGTGCAAAAATCTTGCATTTCAAAATCTGTAAAAATAATTTAAAATAAAAAGGAAAAAAGAATTGTTCAACTTTGCATGGTACAATTTCCTCCTCCTTTCTGCTCTGAAACAAATGCAGGGTTCCAATCAATGGCACTCTGGGCTCTGTTGCATGGGGTAAATCATCCTGAAGGGCTATCAAAATGCACAGCAGCAGCACAGGCCCCAGAGGCATTATTAGATCCTCTGGCTACATTTATGGTCACAAATTTTTGACTGTAGTTACAGCTGAAAGAGTGACGTTCTTTCATGTCAAAACTTCTAAAAATCCCTTAATCGTTTAAATCACAGCCGTGGGGTTTTTTCCCTAAGTTTGAACCAGGGAAGTACAGACATAAGCATGCTGGGGGAAGTTCTGCAGCATAGGAAACTCCTAAGTACAGCTCCCACTGGTTTTTAATGGGAATTATGCCCTTCAGTCCCACAAATGCTTTTGAACACTTCCTCCACAATGCACATTCACAAGCTCCATGCCAAGCAGTACTGCCCTTTGGCGATGGGAAATGTCTGACTGCTCTCCTGATGTAATGCAAATAGAGAAGGGAAAGAGAGAGACAAAACCGATCTTACTTTAAATCACGGAGCAGGGTTGTCCGTATTAATCAGATCAAAATAAGAATATCAAAGAGTGGTGCAAAATAAGAATATCAAAGAGCGGTTTCTATAAGTTGATATATTTGACAGGGCATTTTGAGAGGTTCGGGGATGTAGAAAAACTTTTATACAGTCAGAACAAAAGCAACAGACAAAACCAGGTGTTAAAAAGCCTCTAACACTGCAGAGATTCCCTTAGTAAAGTCTGTTTTGATCATCGTATTTTAATTTCACACAGCTGTTAGGAGAACACCATCTTAGCCGTATGCTCTAGCACCATCTAGCTTGTGCCTAAGGTATTTTCTCCTCAAGTAGGGAAATGGTTAATCTGTCATAAATGTGTCATTTCCTTCTTGTATGATTGTCTGTGCTTCAATTGTTTTAGTTATTTTGACATTATAATCCAAATTAAAGCAAAGGTAGTGAGTACAAAGCAGCCTCACATGTTAAAGAGGCCCCTCCATGGATCAATTCCTTCAGCTGTATCCTTTTCCATCTGTCAGTTTATCTGTTTCCTCTCTCAGTGCTTGAATCCTGCCAAAGATATTTCTAAAATTTACATTTCAAATTTTGTTTGCTTAAACGTGGTTCCTTAGAGGAACTCATTAAGAAAAACAACTAAGAATGTGTCAGAATAACACAACACCAATTCTTATTAACAAAGGAAAAAGCACCAACAATATGGAAAAGAGAGAAGAGTTGCTGTTCATCACAGGCAAGGCTAGCGGTCAGTATTGGGAATGGTTTTTCTCATGAAGGATTGAGGTGGCTCCCAGTGGCCCCTGTGCCCCACAGAAGTCATCTTGATGCACTCTCTGGCTCAGAGCTCAGATGCAGGCAATGCAAGCGAGGAGAAAACCTCCAGTGAACCACTTAGTGGTGTGGGAACTGATGTTTAACTTGGATCACCCAGAAAATTATACAGGATTCCATTCAATACTTGAGCTGACATAAACTGTCCTGCCCAGATTCCCTAAAGTGAAATTCATATTCCTGGAAACTGTGAGAAGGACCACCATTATCCTGCAGCAGATGTCAAAAGTCCTCTGCCAAGGAGTCAAGAGGGCTGTTCCTCTTTCCCTAATCCTTGATGGAAACATCAGGAGAGTTTTTGACAAGTTGTGAGGGCTCTCTAGTTACACTGCTGCAGGACTCATCTGCAGTGTTTGTAGAGACCTCGCTAGTATTTTTGGGGTGGGCTTCTAGCATGCTTGCCCATTTCTCCCTGGAAAGCACCACACAGCTGAACACTCACTCTTATGGCACAGGTTTACACTGCAGCAGAGTGTAACAGAGGGTGAGGCTTGCAGACAACTGTGTGCAATGCCACTGGGAGAGGTCACATTGAACTAGTGCTCGTGTTATCTCTCCCCTGAACGAGAGCAGACAGCTCCTAATGCACGGTGTCTGCTCTGGCAGCCCCGGGCAGCAGTCTCAGCTCCTCCACTGCAAAGGACTTCGGCAAAAAGCAGCTGGGGCAGGCATTGATTTGGGTATTGTTCCCATTTTTGCTGAGCCAAAACTTTACGGAGGAGAACTTAGTTGGTTTGTTTTCCTGTCAGCAGCTTCATGACTAAATTAGCTAGTGAGTTACAAAGTAGTGATGCCAAAAGTGCAGCAATGCAGGGAGCCTGGTCACAAGCAGGTGTATCTAGAGACCAAGCAAAATCCTGTTCTTCTGCCAAAGCTGCAGAATAGCTTTATGTGTTTATGTGAAAAGCCCTTAAGGCTGTCAGTCAGGAGCTTTCAACTTAATTTTGCAAACATGCTAAGTCTTCAAGACTTGAGCCCTTCTAATACAAGGCGATGAAAAACACAGGAACCAGGCTCAGCAGGGACATTGCCCTTCAGAGGGAATTCGAGATCCCCAGCTCAGCACTACGCCAGGGCAAACCATTTTCAAAACCCGCATTTTCCTGCCTGCAGGTTACAATATGCTCACAGAGGCAGAAAGCTCATCACCGGCCCTAATCTAAAGGCCATCCTCTCCCTGGCTCGGTGTCCACACGATACCCCAGTGCCACCGTTCTCCTGCACAAGGGTCCCTGGGATCGCTCCCAGCCCTGGGAGCTCCCGGGGTGGGCGGTCAGAGCATGGGCACCGTGACAGACCGGCGCGTCCCTCTGCGGCATTTGGCAGCACTGAGTGATTTCACAGAGGATGCTCCATCTGTCACCGTGCTCTGCAGCAGAGCTTGACCTCGCTTGCATCAAGGAAGCCCCAGCAGATTAACATTTAATGATGCTTTCAGTTTCAGCCCTTGTAGTTTTTCATCTCTCAGAGGGCAGACATGGAAGAGAAAGAAAATCGTATACTGTGTACAGCATATGGGTCTCCTTTCAGCCATCTGCTTTAATATGCTTGACTTTGACAGATTCAGATTTTTAAAATTATTTCTACATTGAAAAAAAAAGTTTACATATATCTTATTCCAGAAACAGAACATTGTTGCTTTTTGTATACCAAGACCATTTTTGTTTTGATTTGTGTGACCATCATACCTAATTCAGCTTAAATAAGTAAACACAGGGTCTGAACAGAAGCAAGGAAACTAAACCTTGCCAAGACAGATGGATTAAATGGGATGCTTCATGTCACTCTTTGTTGTCTTGAAAAACACATATAACCACACAACTTAATGCAAAAATAAATCCTTAAGGGACAGTAAAGTGAACCAGAAACACAGAGTTTCCATTCTTTTTGTTAAGCACTTCTATTCTTTTCTTTCTTTTTTCTTTTTTTTTTTTTTTTTTTTTTTTTTTTTTTTTTTTTTTTTTTTTTTTTTTTTTTTTTTTTTTTTTTTTTTTTTGTATTTTCTGCTTGTGAAGCATCCAGCTTGTGCTCTGTGGTCAGGAGCACATGCAGATAAAGCACCTGGAGGTTTGCTATATGTTCCCAGAGGCCCATCAGTGCTGCCTGGAGCACAGGCTGCAGTCAGTAAGATCACCACAAACACAGAAGGTGTTGAAGAAACAAAACTGTGGTATGAAAGTTCACAAAGCATATATTTGGTAGCATGGCTGAGCATTTGATGACTTAGGTTAGTATTGGTAGGAAATAGTGACCTGAAAGAGGGATTTACATGAGGAAGTATAGGGACAAAAGTGATGGCCCAGAAGGAAGGAGAAACACAAAAGTCAGCAGAGAGATCCCAAGCCCATTGAACATTTCTGGAATATAAAGGTAAGGATTTTAATTTGGGGATTATAGTTATCAAGAGAAAAGGCAATAATCAGATCCTTAAAGCAAGTAGATCACCTAGGAAAGTGATAAAACAACTGACAAGAGGATAATTGGTACTGCTTCAGCCATGATGCTGTAGGGGAAAGCTAGATGGGAACATAGGAGGCTACATAGGGGGAGAGAAGGAACGGAATACAACTACAGTCACTCCAGCAGCCAGTGCCCAGCTGTTAATAGCACTTTAGTAAAGAGGATACCTGAGATGGCAGAAGTCCAGTAAGAAAGAAAGATCTGTGCAGTCATGATGGTAAAAACAAGGCAATTAACCTGTTCTACACAGTAACTTCCATAGCTTGTTTCTTTAGGTAGTGCCCATGAGCCTTCAGCAGCCAGCCAAGCAGGGCTCACCAGGACCCTTCCAGCAACGAGGTTACCTCAACAAGTTGCTGGTGCAAGTTTCTTTGCCTGAAGAAATCAAAAAACTATTACCAATGCCTAAAAAACTGACAAAAGTAAATTGGAAAGACAGGAAGCCATGTTTTTTGCAGCTAAGACCCTCCAAAGGACAGAAAAGAAATTGCTTCTTTAAATTTAAAATTGCAAAATCATAAGGTTGCAGAAGACTCACAGGCAGTCAAGAAACTGAGAATCATGAGTTTGCAGAAAGGGTGCCCAAAAAAGGCTTACAACACCCACAATATTTTAGAGAAAAACTGTTCACCAATAGTCGAAGCTTGTGCTCAACTGTCCAAGTCATGGCAGATCTGGCTCAGAGGAAACTTCATTCTTCTTGGTATCATGAAAGGCCATGGGTTTAATGCTGCAGGTATTTCATGTCTTCCTGGCCCATCTCTGGCCTACTCTGCTGTAGGATGGATACCCCTGCACTGAAGAGAGATATGCTGAGCTGAAGCATGTCATTCCTCAGAGCAAAAGAAAATCTTCTAGGAAAATTTGGGACCTTGACTCTTCAACCTGCACATCTCACATCCCCTTGCTAAAGCTCAAAGCAGATAGTAACGGTATGAAATCCAAAAGGAAATTTACTCTGAGTGGTAAAAATGGGTGTTTGCAGTTAAATGCAACTATGGAAGTAAAAGAGTAAAGCCTAACACAAAACTGAACTCCCTGCAGCAAAACTCTGAGGTATTAGTAGGTATTGTTTATAAGCATCATCATCATATTGTGTATTCTTTCTGCCCCAAATGTATGCACTGACACAGTCCTCATCAGCAACACAGAGCAGAGAAGGGAAGAGTGCAGCAAAGCCCTGTAAGCAGATCTGTCTCCCTGTGCAACATTTTCAGAGTATCATCCTTAAGTGTAGGGTCTTGGCCCATGTATGGGTGACACAACTACAGGACACAACCATTATAACCACCACTCTTTGTAAAGATATCCAAACACATCATCAAGAATATTCACAGTCTCTAATTGACACTGTGAGAAGTCAGAAAATATAGATCATACTTAGCTAGGGCCTCATTTTGTGAACAAGTGATAATTGAAAAAATACATGCTAAAGTGATTGCCCAATCATCACATGAAATTTGTTAAAAATTCAATTCACTGTGATCAAATAGTTATTTACAAAAAAGCCACATCACACAGAGCACATTACTTGTTTGGGTCTATCTCACCAAGTCTGAATAAACAGCCTTTGTGCAAGGAATTTTACAGAGGAAGGAAGATAAAACTGTGTCCCAGCAGCTTATGAGCTAATTTTGGGAATCAGAGTATCCTTCCTGCCGCTCCATCACCTCCAGTTTGAGAATTACTCTTGTCCCTTTGCAGTGCATCTTGAGGAACCTCTGATGTTCCCCCTTGCAGCACTACCCTGACTCCAACCATTCCCCCTCTGCCATCAAGGTAAGGTCATGAGGGTCCACAGGAAGAGCTTGCACAGCTCTGTGCCTCCAAAATGCAGGATTAGGCCTATTGACAATGAAAGTTCTCTGTCACCTTCACCCCCTAATGATATTCTCTTAATCTGGATTTTCAATGAGGAAATGTGTCATCCAAATGCATAATAAATTATTTGTAAGTAATTTAACCCAAAGAGCTTTGTTCCAAATTCATGTCAGGCTCTGCAGATACAACAAAGTAGTCAGGACACAACTTATTTTAGGAATCAGCAATATGCTTTAGGCAGAAATCTCAACTTGTAAATACTGCATTCTGGCCCAGCAGATTTCTTTCCTGATAGACCATGACCACTTCATAATTCTAGGGCAAAACCATGAAGATTAATAAAAAGCAGAAAAAGGATTTTAATCAACACAGCCAGCTGGTCTGTGGTTTGGATTATGTTGTGGAAGGCAAAGTGTAACATTAAGATTGAATGAAAAATGCAAAGCACTGATGACCCTGCAGACTATCTACCAGCTAAATTAGCATTAAACTCAAATTTGCAAATCCTGTGCTTACATTTCTGCATGTAGGCAATTGTGATTTTTTAACATCAACTAGAATTTTTTAAATGTGCCTTTAAAGTAATGAGTTTCGTTTCAAATCCTGTTCATAGAAGTCACTTTCTATCCGTTATTAAGAAGATGACCTATTTTAGATCTCATCCTTTAAAAGTATTGTGATGAATTCCTTTTCTAGAGGGAGTAAAGCAGGACACAGGATGTCTGGAAAGCAACTAGTGAGGGATGAGGAGAGGGAGCCTGCTTAAAACCCAGGAAAAGGAAGATGAAGGCTTATCCAATACAGGGGCATGCAGCCAAAGGATGAGACTTCTGGTCTGCAGAGGAACAGAGGAGAAGGTGCCTCCACCAGGACACAGGCCCAGAGAGGCATCAGAGGCTGCAGCCTGACCACTGCTCCTGATCAGCAGAGGTAAGCTGCTGCCAGCTGCTGTGGGGTGGAGAGAAGGGGGGAAACAAGCTGGCTGGACCCTGGCCAAGGAGCAACAAAAGGCTTGTGTGCCATCCCCACATGGTCCTGCCCCGCCGGCCACTCAGCCCGCAGAGCACCATAGCAACCAGAGTTAAAATTGGGTCAGGATTGCCAGTTCAAAACCTGTTATTTTGAATAGAGGGTTTGCACTGAAAATGTTCGTTCACGTGCTGTTTTGACAGAAAACATGCTATTTGGTGAAGCTGAAGAGGGGGGAGGAAACTATGCTTATGAGGAAATCAGTGCCCAAAGTGCTGTGAGTGCATGAGTTTATTCTTTTTTTATTGGCACTGTACCTGGACAAGACACACTAGGACTAACTAAAGTGCCATCACACCTCTTGAACCTAGCTGAGGTTCAGGCAATGCCTGCTGTGCCCTGGGTGCACCAGCCAGGCTGCTCCTGACCATCTGCCAGCATGGCCCAAAGACAAGCAGGAGGGGAAGCAGGTCACTGGACAAATATTCATGACCTAGGGCTGGGACATGCTTATGCCTTGCCTTTCCTTAGAAAGCACAGTTCTTTCAGCTAAATGCGTGACTCACAGCCAGCAACTGCCACTCCAGGTATTACATGATGGTTTGCAGATGTTAATTAAATTACTCTGTCCATATTAGAAGAATTTAACAAATATTATGCATGCATAAGTGCAGGGGAGGGGGTGTGGAAGTGTAAGAGTGAAAACAGTTTCTTTCAATTACTTAATCCCCACTGTACAGAGAAAAAAATTCATACTTTTTCTGGAGAAATATTTCTGTAGCTTGAGAAGGATATTGAGTTAACATGCCAGAATCAAAGCATTTAAGCTGAAAAGCTAAATCTACACCTAGTACATTCCTCACCAGGCCTGATTTTTCTAAAGTGCTGAGCACATTGATTTACTAAAACAGGACCTGTTTGATTAGTCCTAGACATATATAATCCTGACACATCCGAGCATCTCAGTGTGCCTAATTCATTCACCCTTACAACACTGACCCACTTCCAAATCCTCTTCCCTTTCATGAAGTAAAAACACAATTAGCAAAGTTTTATTAGTGAGCAATGGAGGCACGAAGGCTTCACCAGTGGTCCCAGGTCTACAGAGGAGCAGGACTGCATCTCAGCCTTCTTGTATCACAGATGCTATCCAAAGCTTTGCAGCTACAAACTAAAACTTCCCAAATATCCTGTTTCAAAAAGAAGCATCTCCCTTAAGAAACCTGAGAGACATTAGTCAAGATTCTTTTGTCTGGAATGAACTAAATCCTGGCTTTTAACCCAACATCAAATTCCCATGCTGATATGATCACCTTCAGTGTTCTGCTTACTAATAGTTTTAAGGTGTTTACCAATTATAATCAAATTTGATGGAGGCTCAGCCAAATTATGTTTCTTCAAGATGCAAGAAAATACGAAGCCAGGAAGCTGAAAAATACAAAACTTGTGCCCACAGAAAGAAACAGATAGGAACAATTCAGTATTTCCAAAGGCAAGTAAGAAATCTCTGTGAAGGAGCAGCCAGTTATACCCCATCAGTATAAGAAAAGCTCAAATCAAAGCCAGTCATGCCTTTTGCCTTGTCCAACATGTAGGGAACATGGAGGAAGCAAACATCTTGCGGAGGAGCAATCCACAAAAGTCAGAAGAGCAGCTGGGATTTTTGTAGTGACAGACTATCAGCAATACTGGACACAAATCTGAAGAAAGTTGTTTCTCTGTAGCACACTTTATCTGGGACATTAATAGAATTATTCCAAGATGAAGGCAAGGTCAGTAAATTATTTCTTAACATGAGTGTCCATCAGTTGTTCAATGTTTCTGAGTGTACTATAATGTCACATATAAAAGCCATGTCTTCATACAAAGCAACATATATGAAAGTCTTACACCACTGCAATTGAAAAATTATGATTAATTTTCTGTGTATTTTGAAAGTAGCTTCTATACCTAAAATGAACCGGCTTATTTAAAACAGACTGTACACTCATATCAATAGAAGGAGTAAACCTGATATAAATCAGGTCTGCATTTTGCAGCTGGATTGGCTCAGGTTCTATGCAACAGATTTGTAGTTCAAGAAGTCAATGATTCCTGAGTGAGGAACTTCTTGTACTGTGAGCAAAATTTAACCCAACAGCAAATCTTAACAAAGGTATTTTTCTGAAAGCTAACATCCTAGAAACCTAAAATCCTAGAAAGCTAAAATAAAGCAAGCTAAAATCCTAGAAAAATATAATCAGGACTTAATCAAAACTCACCCCCAGGTCTCCCTTCAGACCTGTGCTGTGCAGGACTCCAAACTCACTTTTGGGATTGCTAACTTGTCAGGGTGGGCTCACATCATGTCATCAGGCAGCCTCCTCACTACCTACCAGGCATCTTCTGAGCTGCAGTAAGAGGCCAAAATGTCTCTTTGCTCACAGCTGTCTACAGCTGTGCCAAAGGCTATCAGCAATTCCAGCTGCAGACACACTTCAGAACTGCTCACTCTGCTCCTCTGCCGTGTCCTTGGTTTCAGTGAAGTGGCCATGCAGGATTTTCAGCCTTTACAGCCTCTTGGCTTAATGCACTGGGCTTTGAAGTGATCCCTGGTTCTTGCTTTGAATGTTGCTGCCACTGCTAGATCAAACTTAGTGAAAGCACAGTGAAGTAATTTGTGTTTCAGTCAAGTAAGAATATGAATTGCCACATCAGGTTCTTGGTATGCACAGCATTGTTTGAAACCCAGATCAGATGATACAAGAGCACCCCATTCTAGCCCTGAATTTGCCTTCTGTAACTTACAGTGGTGACTTTCATACAGCCTGGCAGTCTGCTTTGCCTCAGCTCCCTCTTAAATTAGGCAGAAATATTCCAGTGATGGATGTCTGAAGGTCTCTCACAACCACATTGTGGTAAAAATAGATAAGGGAAAGAGAATTTCCTGTTCCAAGTAGAATTTACATAAACCATTAATAATTCGTTATTCAGTATTCACAAAAAATTCTTTCAACTTAGAATGACCACCATTAAAAAATGTTGTAACTTCGTCACTGAGGACACAGAAATGGAAAAAAACCAAACCAACAAACGGACATGCTTAAACTTTTTCAAACCTTGTCATTTGGAAAGGTCAATCCATACTTCCTTTGGCTGCACAGGATGGAAAATGCTGCTGGCCATGTTTTTCCTGTGGTATTCTTCTCCAGTAGCTCTAGTCCAATGCCATACAAGGGAGAAGGACAGGAGCCAAGAATGTCATCAGTCCAGCGCTGTCAAGATGAGTTCCACTTCCCCAAACATAGTAAAGTGAAGGCTTGGCTTCAGTTAGGGGAGTAAGAATCATTCCTAGAGCTTCTATATTTCCAGTCCAAAATGGATCAAAATCTGGTCATGTAGGTCAGTCACTCTGATGGGGGTGTGTCACAGTTTAACCCCAGTAAGCAGCTAAACATGCTTAAGCACCCAGCCACAGTTACTTTAAAACCAAATATTTAATTTCTGCTAGGTTTTCCCTAGCTTTTGCCAAGATTGATATTTGTTACCTCAGACATGTTAGAACACAGCCTTCATACAGCCACATGTCACCTTAAACCTGAACAAAATCTTCAACAGTATCTTACTACAAACATGTGACAGGGCTAGAGAACTAGGTGAAAATTCTTAAATGGGCAAACTGATGTGTAATTAAATCACCACGAGCTTTTTAAGAAAGAACATAGTTGCTATCCCACATGCACCTTACCCTAGACTCTAATTACAGAAAGCCTTTTGATGACAGCAAACACTTAGAGTTTATACTCTCCTGCTGCTGTGCTCTGTGCCACTGGGAAGGGTATTACAATTCAAAACAGTGTGACAAAAACCAGGTGGGCCCAAAAAGGTAGAATTTTTGTTCAAAATGCACACGCATTATCATCTGTGACTGGTTGACTCTACCCTCAGAGACAGACTACAAAAAATTAAAGGCACAAATTTCTGATTCTTTTGTATCCAGAGTTTCAACATCAGTTAGTCTCTGGACTATTATAGAACAGTGGTTTACACCACAAATATTTCCCAAGGAAAAAAACCCACACCACAAAAAAACCTTTAAACACGTAAGGTCAAACAAATTACTCGTTCAAGGAAAACAAGCCAGACGCTGCAATTGACCCCAACTAAGCACACACATCTAAAAAAATGAGTGAGAAGGAGATCCTTAAAGGAAATCCCAAAATAGTGACAAATGAAATGCCAAATCAAGGCATAGAAACAAATTAAACTATCCCATCACATTGTCAGGCAATAAATATACAATTAAAGCACACTGTGTTTACAAAAACTGTCACAAGGTCTTTTTTAGACATAAATTTTTCTTCCTAATGTTTTCCTTTCACTGCTAAATAATTTCATTCAGAGGACAGTTGTTCAAATATACTTTCACATCATAAATCTTTAAAACCCTACAGTCTCTCTATTATATTTACTTTCTCTTCTCTACATAAAAAAAGGATTGATCTAAATATACCCTACAACACTATTCACACTTTTGTTGATTATTATATCTGATTTTTTTTTCTGAGCAACTAACATAAACTTTTATTCTAATAGCTTTTCCTTAAAAATTTTATTTCGTAAATATAAGCAGAAAGAATTTTCCCATGCAGGTGTGTACCCATATGCAACTTAGAAAGCCATGAAGGCAAGATATTCTTCTTCTCAATATTTCCATTCTTCCATCATACTAACACAAATCACAAACACCAAGAAAAAAATATAACCTGAATTTAGGAGTAAATATTTTGTTCCTGGTGTGCAGTTTCAGACGGGGAAAAAAAGGTAGCTAAAATATAGCCCATTGAAACAGCAGTAGTATTGTTAAATCACGCAGCTGTGGTGGTAATGATGGGACTGCTTTCTGTAATGGAAACACTTAGACAATTCAATTGACCTGTTGTTCCCTAACTTACACTTATTTTAGAGGGCATTTGCAGAGTGCTACATTTCTCTTTTAGAGTTTTCATTCGTTTTGGTTCTGTTAGCAAAACAAAATAAATGGATTTCTATCTAAAAAACGGCAGCAGATATGAAAAGAAGGCATATGCCTGTAGGACAGAAGCAGGTCTCCTTATTGCAAATAACATCTAATCATCTTCCCATTTTCTGAAAACTGAAGGGTATCCCAGCTCAGCAGTGCTCCTACGCATTCGATCTTGTCTGCTATACATACAATATCATGTAACTTCATTATGATCCATACCATTATTTTATCTACACATCTATAGCAAGATGTTCTGTCTGGGATGCAGTAAAAACTTGAGCAATGCATTTGCAAAGCTATCACTGGTGAACTGAGAGGAGGTGTCATGTTGCTTTTGGTGTTGAATTATGCAAAACCAAATCGGACTCATCATCCCCAAGGTTAAACATGCTGAGAGTGAGGTGAAGGTGTGGCAGATATTGTAAAGTGTCCTTACCTACAGATGCTGAGCTGACACAGCTGACCTGGAGACATATGACTGACAGTGAGCCACTTTATACTATAGAAGTACCATTTATATATACTATAGAAGTGCCACTCTCAATTGGCAGGGATTTCTAGCATACTCCTTGGAGCACGTGTGGAGATTCCTCCCTTGGGTGGGGATGCCTCTCAAGGTGAGCTAAAGATATTTGCCCATAATCATTGGTATGGGTGAGTAACACTGCTATCTACTCAAAAATTGTTTCTTTTTTTGATATCTTTAATATCATTGCTTTGATATAGTACATTATCATATACTATACTAGTAGTGTTAGCTTCTATACCATGTAGTAAATAATTCTGATTAAGATCTTTTCTTCTAATCATTTATCATAATAAATAATTCATTTTTATACACCTGCATGACAAAATCGTACAATCACATGTGTGTAATTCCTTAGATTTAAGCTGTTGACCAAGTCTGGGGCTAAGATTGGATCCAACCACACCTAGACTCCTTCCTGAGGAGTTTAGAAAGCCAGAGGTCATTCTGCCCTTTGTGACTCAACAGGAAGGCTTCTCTAGTAAACTTTGAAGCTCCCACTCCACCCACATCAACATCATATACTCCATTACCTCGTGTTTTTTTAGACAGAGTTTCTAGAAATGCAGCGCTATGGTTGTTGTCACTTTATTTTTCAACTTTTTTTTTTTTTTTAATTCAAAAGCGAAAAAAACCAAGGAAGTCTCATACAACCCAAAAAGAGGTTTAAAAAATATCCAGGACTTTTCCCAAGTGTCTTTCTCATATTTAGTGTTTCCTCATCTTTTCCCCAAAGAACAGAATATTTGCAACATTTTAGTTACACTGCCGATAAAAGTAAAAGTAGTAATCAGTAAAAAATATTCCGGCAAAGTAATTGTCTGTCGAGCAGCTAGCAAAGCCCTGCAAAAGAAAAATAAAGGAGATTCATATAGGAACTTCTTTCAGTTCAAATGCTCTTTGTCTTTGGCTATGTTGCCATTTGAAAAGGCTTACCGGCACAGCTACGCGGAAAGAGTACGCGCTGTCATACAGCTTGGCTACGGGGAGAGCCCAAACGTGCTGGCGGCCCTGGGTGGTGAATGAGAGACACGTTAGATAACCTCATTCCATGGGAAATTGGACAGAAGGATAGACTCTGGAAATATTTAATTGACAAACGCAGTGCAAGGTAATTATGATATCAAGCCTTGGTAGCTGCAGTCAAAGTATTTAAGGAACAAGGGCAGACTTTAAACCCTGCAAATGTGGGTTTATTCTGATCAGCTCCACAGATCAGAACTGATAGGTATCTGACTCCGAGTGACACTAAGCTGGCTCTGAATAATTGGATTCCCTCGCTTGTTTTCTAAGCAAATCCCCCAATAAACAGGGATTGTTCCTGACGTGCCAGGTGGCCTAAGAGCTTTAATTTGTAAGACTAGCAAATGCCAATTCTGCTGATTTTGGGACGGCAACTTTAGCGGTGCTCAGAAGACAGAAAATTTCCTCCATATATTCTAAAGATATAGGTAGTGCCTTCACTCAGTATTTCAAAACAGATACCTGCAAGGGTTCATGCTATTTTTTTTTTTTGCATGGCGGTGTTGTGCCATGCAAAAGTGAAACAACACATTTTGTACCTGAAATGATTATGCTACAATGACTAAAACAAATTCAATCTTCACCTTGCTTTTACCTATTGATCCATGGAAACTTATATTTCTAGTGTCTCAACTTCATCTTTCTTTGCTCATTTCACTTTCTGACACATCCCCTCTGCTGGAAATATGTTCACATAACAAAACTTACGTGGGACTGCTGAGTCCAAATGATTGCTGATTTGCCTTTTGGTAGGGAATAAGCCTTCCCATCCCTAGAAAAGTCCTCCTGAAAGAAACCTCTTCAACTAGGCAGCATTTCTATTCTGAGTCACATCAAATCTGAAAGCCCACTGCTGCTGGAGGCGAGTTAGCTTTAGTCTTTTGATGTGGATTTCAGGTTGACACAGGAAATCTCTTTGACCAGTTTTGTCAGTAAGCTTCAAGAACATTTCCACATTGAGAAACTCTCTAGGTCTGACTTAATTTCAATTCTGTTGAAATTACAGCAGACAGGTCAAAACTTGGAAATTTTGGGCTTTCAGATGACTTTGCCACTGTTAAAAAGAAGCCTGAAACTTTTTGCAAAGACATTTGAAAAGTTCAGCAAAAAATCAGCTTAAGTGTGGAGGTATCTCAAGTGCTGTAATTTGACAAAGCACAAAAAAAATTTAAAATAGATTAAAAACATGTAATGTAGGGGAGCATAGATCAGAATTCTGAAGAAGACTCTGAAATTACTTCAAAATTCAGGGATGTTTCTCCTACAATGTTTTAGAAATGCTGTTATCATTGCTTCTGCCTTTCCTACTGTTTTAGCCAGAATAAACATTTCCAAACAAACATTAACAAATGGGGCCCTTGAAGGAGTTCTGTATGTCCAGAGAACTCAAAGAGAGTTTAAAGCCTTCATCAATTTACTGGAGAGGCTTAAATAATTGCAAGACCTGATCACTAAATATTTTTTATTGGGAAAAGCTCACCTGTTTTACCAACTTTTATCCCCATTGCGGCAATCCAGAGAATGATACATAAACAACTTTTGCTTTTAAAATGAAGAATTTTCCCTAGAGGGATTTATTGGTAAACTCCTGTTCACACAGAAATAAAGCAGAATACTGCCATTGTTACCAGCAAATTCTAGACTTTAAAACTGGAATTCACTATCCATAAGATAATAATGGAAACCATAAAGTAGATGAGAGTTTGGAGGACTCTCCTAAAACTCTGAGTGATAAGTTATTCCCATTTCTTAAGTATCTCTAAGTTATAATGAGTTGTACTGGTGACTTAGGCTGAAACAGAATCAAAATTGTCCTTGCAGAGAATCATTGGATAGATTTTCATAAAAGTCAGCAGAAAACTGGCTCCAGCGAAAAGATTGCATCTCATTATAGTCATGCCAAAACCAGCCATGACTGACAGACTCAAAGTACCAGCATTTGGATTTCTAGCATTTCAACAAAGACCATAATTCTGCAGCCATTAATTTTATCAAAATGATTCCCAAAAGCCAGAGTATTGGTACAAAAATCTTACCTGTGTGGTTTCTTGGAAATCCTTCCTACTGTTTTGGCTTGAAGAATAATGGGAGCAGTAGTTTCCAAATGTGACTTTGCAGAGATATATAATTAATGGTTCTGTGGTGCTTCAAGAAACAGAGAAAAAGAGGGATAAATTACTCTATTAAAAATAAAATCAGTTGCTCCCAAGCCACAAACCAATATTCAAAATAAAGTCATACTCAGTGAGCCTCTGAATATGATGTATTAATCCACAGATGACAAGGCTGTACTATTGGATTATAATGGCACACATTTAAAAGACAAATTTTCAGTGGCTGTAGAAAACAAGCAGACACTTCAGGAGTATTGTTATATTTCATCTTATCTGAGAAAGGCAGATGTTTATAGGGATAACATTGAAGATCAAAAGACTAGACAAGTCCTTTCTTGCAGAGACAGGAGTCCTAAACTGTTGTCAAGCAGATGGTTTGGCAGCAATTCTGGCTATTGCTGGCCTTTCTCAGAAGAGAAAAGTCCAAAAGAAAGGATTTGTTCCCTCCAGGAGAACACAGTGGAGGTGGCTTTGAGGGGAAAACACCTGCTGAAAGGAATAAGTCTGCTGCTTTTCCTTGCTGTAAGTCACAATTTTATGCAGTACCAGAAGTTCCTGCACAAGAATCCTCCTTTTACAGGGCTTGGGACAACAGGCCCAAAGAAGGCACTCTCTAGAGTTAATTATGCTATATTCCTAATAATGCTTCTCTACAACAAAAGAAAAATCAGATCCCTAGACCAGAGACCTCGATCCTGCCATTACACACATACATGTCTGCTCAAATGATTATTAGGACAGAAGCTTAAGACTTCTGGATTTCAATACCTGCTACTTCAGGTGAAATTTTCCTTGAGCTGATAATAGCATTGGGCCTGTGCAACAGCAAGGGACCTACCTAAAAAGTCTACATTAACAATTTAGTTGTGCATAGATTTTTTTCCCACTCCTCTGAACACGACAAATTTGTGTAACAATAGACATCAGGCAATAATTTCTGTCAAATACAGAATCACTGTTTTCTTTTGTATGTATTCCTTTTAATGTACTTACTTTATTTCCAGTGAGATTTCTACATCCATGGGCGTGTATTTGTTAATGGGAATAACATAAGTGTAGTTTCCAGAGCTGAAAAAGGTTGCATTAGTACACATGGGATTTTGAGATAGAGATTATCTTCACCAAAACATGGAAATTGCATTTAAATTAAACAGAAAAAATATATAAAGGTATCAAAGACTACTGCATGCTAGAGGAAACAACTCTAGCAGGAGCAGGAGCCAGCCAGGCCACATTAATGGTGTTTTATTCCACCACAGCATAATAAAACAATTCACCTACCTGCACTGCAGATTTTTACTACAGTAGCGATTGTCAATGCTTTGCTGAGTTTCCAAAATCTGTATGGAACTGATTGTTGTGTCAATCCCTGAAAATATTAAGAATAATGGTTTATTCTTGATTATTTCAGAAATATTAGATAAGAGCATAATAAAGCTGCAATTAGTCTACTGCCTTGATTGCCATAACAGGACTTGCTGCAGGTCTAAATTAGCACTCAATTAAAAGCCTCTGGTTGATTACCTTCATTCTGCCATTGGAGATAAGATCCTTGTTCAGTTTGCAAGGACAAATATCCTAGGAACCTAACATTGCACCATTTTTTTCTGCACAGATGTTGAAGGCTACTTTGATGACAGCTTAAGTAAAACTCAAATGTGTCAATATTCATTTCAATGTGCTAGAAGCCTTGCTCATTCAAGTAACCACTAACTCGAAAAACCTTATCTTTGTTGAGTGGAATAATATGAATGCAACAAAACTTGTTTTTAATCCTCTGTGGAATGAAACTACCCAAGTTAAATAAAAATTACAATTTCTTCATATAATGTTGCTTTGAACTTCCTCTTGAACAAAACCTTTTTTTTCTGAAAGAATTTTGTAATACTCTACAGATAGATGATGAGTATAGCCATGATAACGTTGTTTTTTCCCTTTGGCAGACACGACATGTCTGAGAGTGCTGTCCAAAGTCTTCTTGAACTCTGGCAGCCTTGGTGTCAGGACCACTTCTTTGGGGAGCTTGTTCCAGCGTCTGGCCAAGCTCAGGGTGAAGAATCTTTTTCTAATATCCAGTCTAAACCTCCCTTGATACAACTTCAAGCTATTCCTTTGGGCCCTATCACTGATCACCAGAGCAAAGAGATCAGTGTCTGCACCTCCACTTCTCCTCATGAGGAAGCTGTGGACCACCAGGAGGTCTCCCCTCAGTATCCTCTTCTCTAGGCTGAACAAACCAAGAGATCTCAGCTGCTCCTCATACAGCTTCCTCTGCAGACCCTTCACCTGCTCTTACAGTGTGGTGCAGAAAGCACAAGGAGGACTTGGTTCAGCAGGGCCAAGCCCTTCACATCACGCTGTGCACACTGGGTTTGTGTTTCTGTTCCTCTGGTCTACAGCAACCATTCTCTACTCCGCAGAGAAACTTGATGAGTACCGGGTGACCTGTTCTCTGATCATAAAATCTCTGTGTGGTAGTATATACTTAATTTTCAGCATGCAAATATCTACAAGTGACAGAGGGAAACCGAGCATGTTCATCTCAGAGAAGTAGCACAGGAGAACATTTCCCTGTGACACAGCAACTCATTACAACATGTAACATAGTGATGCCTCAGAGGATCTCATCTGAGGTGTGTGTAACCACGCAAAAAAAAAATCAGAAGAGGAATGATTTTTCCCAGATCATTCCACTGGGGCACATCCAGGCAACAAGCAGAACATGTGTTCTACTCCTCACCTGCTTTAAGTGTGTGGTCTAGATGTCTAAGTCTAGATGTTTTATCATCCAAATATTGCCTAGTCTTTAATCAAATATTTACTTTTAAAAAAACTCAAGCCTTAAAGCAGAGGATCTACATAAACCAAAAAGACACAAGGCATAATCCTGCTCATACTGAATGAATGCCAGAGCATGCTGTTACAACATATGTAGTCAGCAGATACTCATCTTTACATAAAAAAATCAATATTTTCAGCCCAGGCTGGCTCTGACAGCAGTGCACAGTCACTAAAAGGGGAACCTGAAATCAAGCCAAACTTCCTTTGTCAAGGACCTTAATGTCATCTCCTCTGAAGGCAGTGTCAGGATCTGAAGGTAGAGATGGCCTCTTTGAGCAGCTGACATTTTAATCCCCTAGGTGAGATTAGACAAACCTGAAACACTTCCTTCACACTGTATCAAGAGTTTCCTGCACACAAATATCACACTCATATCCTTAAACACAAGATTTTAGCCCCTGTAAAGGAAAATGCCACTTGTCATTTTATTGTATCTGAAGCCAAGTCTAAGAACTCTCTAGAGAGGGCAATCAGAATATCTATAAAAATCTAATGAAGATGTAAGAATAAACTGAAATATACAGTGAATCACAGGTTTCCTGTGGTTCACAAGAACTAGACTCACAAGTACTAATTCTAATCCTCCATAATGGTGAATTATAACTGCAACTTCTCTAAATCCCAGAAGCAGAATTCCAAGCCTAAAATTAGATCTTGAAGGTTATACAAGTAATTTTTTTTTTCCATTTAAATATAGGACTTACAGTCATTTCCAAGATCAGGTCTTCCACCAGGATTTTTGACTGGATCTAGTTTTGGTAACATGTCACTTTTGTTTGCTGTGAAAGGATGAATGTACAAACATTGCCCAAATTAGCCTTGCATGATTGTAACAGCAAAGTATGAATACAGAACCAGAAGATATTTTGTTAATTATCTCTTGCATAAGGACATGTAACTACAAGAGATAATCTTTAAAATACAAAGCACCTCCATTCAGAAGAAGATATACACAGTCAAAATAAGTTTACAGATAACAAGAAACAAGTTTTTGAAATCTACAGAATATCAAAAACATTTCCAAAACATAGCCTAATAGAAAAGACCTCATCACACACAGAGAACATCACCAACTTCTATAATAGAGAGCCAAGCTTGAAGTCAATATACAGCCAGGCACTTCAGCACTAATCTGAACATAAAGCTACACCTTTCTTATTAGTGAGAAAATGGCATTAGGAATTATAGGCATCTGGCATGCAAATATAGGCTGGGGGGAACAACTTAGATTTTTGAATGAGAGATGTTAAGATACTGAAGACTGAGCCAGTACATCAGAGAAAGGATGCATAACCAAATCAAAAAAGCTGATACACGTCTCTAACAACATGATCACCGTGTTCACTGATGTCACCTCTGTAACTTCAAACATGGAACTTGGCTGTGTAACAGAAGCTAATGACTTGTTTTTTTAATTGTTATTCTACTGATTTTCTCAACATTTGCCTAGAAAAGGGAACTTTAAACGTCTTTTGAATAATCATCACATAGTACAACTTCAGGAAGGCAAATGGCCCTTCAAGCCCATGGGAAATGGTCTAATGCAATTCCTGTGCTTCTACACAGATTGCCAGCTAAGAATCTGTTCAGAGACATGTTACCAGTAACCTGGCCCTGGGAAATGCTGATCTTGCCTAAACTAATGTGCTTCATCGAATATCATGTCTAGAATACCAAAATACTCCATTACCATGTTTTCCAAAGGAAACTTTCTGATTGCAGAATGACTATTTCATGAAAGGAAGCAGGGATCAAAATGCATTATTACTGAGATTGAAACAAGACAGCTGGATTGACCTTATTGTTTTCTTATTCATTCCAGATTTGGATTTCATTTCAGTATTGGGAAATAAGAAAATACAGACTTTTCTCATGCTAGTAAGCGACCAAGAGCATGGAGCAATATTAACAACTGGAATCAAAAGGCCTAGAAGCAACAGAATACAAAATCATCTTTGGGATTTTAATCTGTCTTGTGTTTTTTTTCATAAACCTCTCATACTGCTGACAGCTATCCCTTGAATCCATTTCCTATTTACTAGCTCATCATACAGATCTACAGGTTCTGCCAGATTTGGTGGTAACTGCTGCATTTAGTAGTCATTTGCTGTCCCATTTCATTATACAGTTCCACACACCTAGAAAAATGGCTACTGGACACATGGAATCACTTATACATGTACACTCATCTTGGGGCAAATCTAATAAAAGTCTGCTCATTCTCTCATTCCTCCCCTTAATTCACAAACTAGTTGTCACACATTAATTTTCTCCTGATTTCTCTTAATAGTCCAGATATGCTAGCAATACATTACACACTGCAATTTTGTATTCAATAACAGAGAAGTATTCTGTAGAAAACCTATATCCTCTAGTAGAGATAAAAGATTGCTCTATGTAGATAAAATAGTTCAGTCCATGCAAGAGTAGGTAGGAATATTTATTAAAAACTTGGAATTAGTAAATACTTAAAACTTTGATTCTTTTGCAGATGGTCGAAGAAAGCATTAAGCAGTATCAGAATTTTGTACAAAAACCCAGGACAAAGATAGATTTACTCCACTAAGATTTCAACTATTTAAACTGAATCAGTAACCAGCATACAATTTTATTTTCATTTGGGGTTTTTCTCATTATAAAATTACTATTTCATTATTCTTTCAGATATTGCAATCTAAATTTTGAATACAAGGTGTCAATTGAGAACACCAAGAATTACCACAAAGCACCACAGCAACCTTCAATAAATTGCAAATAAAATTCCACTCTTTCACATATAGTAACACTGAGGGCTTTCTCAAAGGCCCATGTGAGGTGTGAAGATCCAATTCAATAACAAATATAAACCTACAAGCATGACAAGAATGTAATAAGGAAAACCATCACATTCAGATAAGATTAAGAAAAACTCATCCAATAAATGTAGGAATTTTTTTTTCCCCTCAAATACTCTATGGATTTCACTCAAGTGAGTTGTAATATTCTGTAAACAGCATGGGAAAAATCTGCTGATGATTTCTGATCATGGTGGTACTTTACTATGAATCTGTTAACTACTCTCTGAAGGCAATAAATGTGAATGCATGAGGCTGACCAAAATGCAGCAGGAGCTCTCACCAACCTTTTACTGGGTTGAGGGGAGAGACATTGGGGAGAAACAACAAAGACAGCTCCTGGTTATTGGTGACACTTAACATTAAGGGCAGAGCAGTGAGCAATGGCATGAAAGCAGTGAGCAGAAAAGGCCCAAATGCTGAAGGGTATTCACAGTCCTCAGTTCCACTGAAATCAATGGATGTTCAAAATCCTAGATCCTCCAGAGAAATGAGTTAAAAGAAAATATGAGGAAAAAAGCTCACATTGAGATAGATGACATAAAGATGTGCTGAGTCTTTGTTTAATAAATTTTCTCTTGCTTACGAATGCTTTTGTTTCTATTTGAACTTTTCAAACAGCCTTTTCATCAACAAATCCGAGATGCAAAGGATTAGGAGCTGCAGTGGATGAACTCCCTAATAGTCTGCACCCACTGAATTCAGGTATTACATTATGGAGCAGCAAAAGGTCTGTAATAACTCCTAAATTAATATTTAATTTAATTGCAATTTCAAACAGTTCTACCTTTCCATGAGTCAGACTAATCAGCTGATTCTAAAGTATTCACTTTTTATCTTGATTATTTCCCATATTCAACTCTTAGCTTTTTGTTCTGAAAACATTTTCCTTTTCATTTATCTTGGCTGGCTACAGCTACATTCAACAGCTTGTTGGTTTTCCTTCTGTTTGGATTTCATATTGACATTGTTACCTTCCATCTGGGGATATATTAGGTTCATTAAACTTGTGCAGAACTGAAATCTTTCAGTAGCTTGTGTACTGTGCTAATTTTTCACTCTTGGATCCACTCTTAATGCTATTTGGAGCATAAGACTTTGAGAAGGTAATGCTTTGTGTTTATTCTTATCTTCTCTTTCCACCTAATATCAGAAGCAGCCAGCTGAGGATAGAAGGTTTTCATATTTCATTTTCATCCATCATTCCCTCATTTATAAATGAGATTAATGTCTTCTTAATTAATCAACACTCTTTCAGGCTTCAGAGCAATACAAATCACTCAGGTATGACCTCTTGAAATCACTGTATTGAGCTCTATCTGCCACAGGGCTTACTGCAGCACTGATCACAAGAATCCCAAGGACCACTCGTATACAGCTTGTCTGCAGAGTAAAGAATGGCCAGTGGGTGAGTCCCACTGAAACAGTTCATGCTGAGAGTGTCACAGCAATTGGTAATGCCTGCCCTGGCACACATTTGTACTTCAGAGGTTGAACTGCTTCCATCCCCAGTTTCACTTCTCTTTGTCAATTGTGCTGCAACAATTATTCCCAATTGTTCCCAAGGCTGAGATAGGAAGAGTATGAATGCTGGTTTAGTAATATTTACACTTGCTTCCAGACACTGGAAGTGTTAAGAACTGGGAAAGAGGAATAAAGATTCCTAAAACTTATGCATACCTTTATACATTAACCCTTTCTTATAAATATTATAAAAGTTGAAAACAATGCATCTTCTCTTACACTACCCATATAACATCTGGCAGGCAATATCAAAAAAAGAATTCATTCCAGTGAAAATATTTTATTTTATAGAGCTCTGCCTTCAAATAATGCCACTCAAAACCCTTGCCTTTACAATCAGCGTTTTAAGTGTAAGTTTTATGTTTTCGGGCAACTGGCATTCTGTCTCTGCCCATAGAAAAGATGTAGTAAGACCACATTGTGACACGATTCTGTTTTTTGAAGGGTTTTATCTGTTAATTCATCCTCTACTCCCCCTAATCAACTCCCATCCAACTATAGCCAAAGGTTAAATAAAAGGATCAGTGACTTTTCAGGTCACATTAAATAATTTACCAAGAATGGCCAGGAAGAACAGTGACACCAAACAAAAACATCTTATGGTCCCAAATTCTTAAGGGGCACCAGGCCAGATTTTTCAAAAACATGTTGACTGTAGCGATGATTAGTTATATCAAGATTTTTAAAATTCTTTGGGCTAAACTCTTTTGTAGAAAGCTAACTACCTTTAAAGATTCTTGCCCCTTCTCCCACACTTTCCATACAGTCTCTGCTAAAATTATAAATAATTGAAATTTTCAACTTACGCTTTTCTTTTGCGTTGTATTTTGCATAATTTAGAGATTTGACTTTTGGTTGATGAATTGGACAGCAATAGACCTTGTCACAAGGCAAAATGTCACAGAAATTCACTTCAGGGATCCTGCTGATGGGCTGTGTGGTCTGAGAAACTGTGCTTTCCCTCTGCAATGCTAAAGAAAAAAAAATATATATAATTCTCACAAATGCTGTGTACTGGCATTTTATAAAAGCCCATTATGTGTATTCAGACCAGCAGAGACACAGTACCTGCTGTGGTGGTAGAGGGAGAGACTAGAACAGAACTTGAGGTAGTGCTGATGAAGAAAAACAATTCATTAAGAAATGGACATTAGAACTGAGGACCAAAACAAATTGATCCACAGTCTATTACTGATTCTACTAATTTGAATTCACTAATGATAATTTAACTACTTGCCTGTAAACTGGATGTTTTTCAAAACGGCTGTCATGAATGCTAAGTAAATACAGGCTCCATATTGTCAAAGCACTGTAGAAAGAGAATTATTCTGTAGATTTACATCCATCTTTTATGCAACACAATAAGAATAATACCTGCATTATATCGAAATGCAGTCATGCAAATGTTAACTATCTGATCCTTTCCCTCTAGTGGGAAAATTTCAGCTGAATTTAATGGGGTTCAGATCAAGTACTCGTACACAGTATTGTGTTCATATACTTGTATTCAACACAAAATACAGCCAGTTTCCAACCTAAACAGAATCACACCACCAGGTCAAAGTACTCAGGTCACAAAGAGATTGTAAGCCAGGTTTTCGGACTGGGGACAGAAAATGGCAATCTCAGAAGTCCAGAGCATCCTTTCCTTTTCACAAGTCCAGTGCCACAAGTTAAATTTTCAGTCACATACTTGCACACCACAGTGGGATTGAGTTGAGCTTCATTTCACACAACAGAATCACTCTGTACATTAGAAATTGTACTTAGGCACAGAATGATTGGATAAAACACTCAGAGTCCAGTTTTGCACCTGCAGTACAAGCCACCGAGGCACACTCAAAGTGCACCATACATTGTGACATGGAGAGAGATAAGCCGTGTACCCATCACATGAGTACCTTACTTTTATACACTGGTTTCAACTTTCCAGTATTCCCAGGGATATTCATCGTTAATTTTAATACATTGTGTTCTTCGAGTTGGAATGTAAAAGAAGAAAAAAAAGTGCTATATTCTTTCAGGTAAGCAGAAAGGAGAAACAAGACAAATTATTGTTAATTAATTGTTACCATAGTGCCATAATAGCAAGCAAAGCTATTATAGTCACCCGGAAAATCTTCACGGAGCAAGATTCTTTGGTCTTTGACAAACAAACCTAGGGTAAAAAAAAGTTTGGTTAATTCAAGTGGCACATATCTAAACAACTACTAGTCGAGTAAGAAATACTACACTAGGTGACTTTAAATCACTCTTGTTTCTTTCATGGTCACCCTTATATAGGAGTCAATATCTACAGGGAAAAACTTCAGTATTTAAAAGGTCTCTAAGACTGCAAGTGCATTGCTGATAATGTGGGGGCACAAACATTACAGAGAAGAAAGTATAGATAAAAATAACAGCTCCTTGTCCTTTCTTTCTGCCATTTTTCACCGTTTTGAAGTATTTCAAAATCAAATTAAGAGCTCAGTAAATGTCCAGAACTGAAAGCTCAGCAGCTTTCAGTATATGCTCAGGCCATGTTAAAACAGGACTTATATAAATACAGAAGAAAGGCACTTTCCAAACAAGTAGGATAATCTTAGATGATGGAGCATTTGACTGCCATTATAGTAAGAAGCATATTTAACCTGTTATTTTCTCTTTTGGCACTGGCAAAAGCAAGGTAGGCAAATGAGCACTGGTTCACCTTAAGGAACAGGCTTGGCAGCCTAGGAAGACTGTCTTGAAAAAGGTCAATATATGTATTTCCTCACTCATACGATCCCTTTGAAAAGAGGTATCCACTTCCTATACCATGATATAGGCAAGAGAAAGTGAAAGCAAATCACAGTGCATGACTTGGACAAGGATGTAATTTCACTCACCTGCCTGGATTTTAGCTGGACTGATTTTATTGATGGCAAGCGACTACTAGCTCGACTATGCCTGCTGTAAGAGACAAGATCTCTTTAACATTCAAATGCTTCAGCAACTAATTAATGAAGAAAAGACATTTTTTATGTGTTAATGTCACCTGCTTTTGCAATTCTAACATTTACAAAGGGAAAGGCAGAAGCATCGGCAGATTAATTTTCAAGGACAAAGGTCTCCAGTTAACTCATTCAGGTGAGTGCTCTTAAATGCTACATTTGATTTCAAAGAAAACTTGGAGAAATGGCTTAGAAACAGGAAATGTTCATCACTTCCACTGAATCACCAATGACGATTCTTTCTTGAAGAAGCTCTGCAGATTTGCCTTAGAAGCAATTTCCAAGTCCCAGAGCTGTAACGGGATATAATCTACCCTTTACTTCATGCAACAGAAGCAATTACAAAAATTACTGCAATTTAACCGCCATTTCAAATATTAATTTTGTCAGTGACTAAAAAATACGTGAGAAATTTGGGGTCTTTTGCACAACTTAAATACTGGAAAATAGCTGAACTCTACTGTCAAGCAAAATTGGTTTTCACTTCTATCGCAGAGATCACTTTAACAATCTGTGTGACAACTATTAGAGAACATCCCAGCCAGAGGTACCTGACTTTGCTCTCTTCACTGACTGTTGACTTTAAACTGTTCATCCGTTTCAGCCTGGCCAGCTTCCTGTTCCACTGTTCCAATTCTTCTATTCTGACTTCAAGATTGTTTGTTAGTTTACAAAGCTGCTTTACAGCACCAACATTCTCCATAAAGATCTGATCCTGAGAAGAAAACAATGACAAAAGTAGGTACATAGTAGATACATAGTATATTTCTCAATCAGATGTAACAAGTAGAAATGAGTGCAGAATTCACCTATATAAACTCAAGTTCTCACTGTAGATGGTATGCACCTATGACCATAAAACCCTTTTGCTAGACATTTAATTTGGAATAAATTGAAAATGAGGACTTGCAGAGAATTTCAAAGAAGCTAAAGGCCTTCTTATACCAAGAATTTAAACTGTATTTTACCTTCATACTGTGTTGAAACCTTAACACTGTTCCAACAGGCATCTACTACTTCAGTTTCAGTGCTGCAGCTGATCATAGATTTTAGAATCCCTTAGCAAAATATACATCCAATGATCTCCCTACAGGCATTAGGGAGGCTCAGACAAACCAGAGGTCCTATCCATGTTGTACACATAATGATAATCACACAGTGATAAGTGAAACAGATTAAAAACAAAACCAGACATCAAGCTGTGATTGTATAATATTTTGCTCTCCCCTTCAGCCTCTCTAGTCCCTTATAGGAGTCTTGTAGGTTCTAATAACATGATCATCTCTGCAACTAAAACAGTTCAGACACCCTCCATTTACTGCTTCTGGATATTTCACCCAGGAAAAGCCTCCTGTTCTCCTACCCTGCTTATTATCTAGGTATCCTTCTGCTCCTGGAGAAGCCCTCAGCACAACCATCCAGGTAGTAAGTATTTTATCCATTTCTGAGTCAAAATTGTTTACTGATCCACTGTAGGAGCATAGTAGAAAGTGCTTTGTTTGCTCTGTTTGAAAGAATGGCTTTCTCATACTAGTGTACAATCAGACTGGTGCCATTGGATGAAGCTATTACTGCAGTTAATGTTGCTAAGTGTTCCAGTCTTGTCAAGTAAGGTAAAAGCATTTTTGACTTTCATAATTGTAAAAGCCATGGACACCGTTCTTTTAAAGGTGACTGCATTCCACAAAACCAGACAGCATTTCATGTCATCAGAATCAGAGCACATTATCAGTGGCAAGTCATAAGCCTTCCTACTGTCAGAATACCAACAGCCCATCTAAAATAAAAGATGACTTCAAAATCTCTTGTACCTAGAACTGTGAAATCACTTATATGGACACTTGCCCTTGTATCAATGATGTGTAGCAGCTGCCCTTTCCATTGTCTTCAAATCAAGCATGAATTGCTTCTAGGTGGCTTCAACTAGCTGAGAAAATTGCTCTTCTCACAAATTGAAGGAATACTCTATTTGAGGGGGAAAAAATGATCAGAGTTTTACTGCCCCTCTAGTGACAAAGTACTGAGCACAGTGCAACTGAGAAGAACAAATTCTGTCTCAAAAAACCAAATTGCACATAGTTGAGACATTTCTCTAGAAAGCAGCAGAACCTGGTTCAAAGTGTAAGGCAATCAATTAATTTCACAGAGTTCAACAGCTCCAAACTGACAAAGACACACAACATCCTACTATCTGAAAATAAATTTGGAATATGAGATAACAAAGTTCAAGGTCTCATCACCTGCCAAAGTGAAAGAAAAAATATGAAGCACTGTCCATTTACTATTCCAGCTGCTGGGAGCTCCAGAAATTTAAATCAGATGTTCCACCAGAACAAGACATGTTCCAAATCTCTGAATTCAATATACATCTTAAACTGTTAGACACAGATCTTCCTTGATCCTGTCACCCCAAAGGTCATGGAGCTGACATTCATATGCTCTGCCACAAATGTTAGAAGAGAGGGGAGAAAGCACAGATTTATCTGACCATATTAAAGCACCAAAGTGCCTGTGAAGTAATTCCAGATCCACATCTAGACAAGTAGGCAAGAAAATGCTAAGCAGCAAATAAGCCATTGCTGTAACAATCCCTTCCTGCTTGGGCCACATACACAGCAGAATCACACCCTACAGGGATGAATAGAAAGTAGGCATTCTCCATTTGTAGGTCACATCCCTGGAAGCCATCCTGGCAAGCACTCTCCAGAGACCCAAGGTATAGAGAAGAAAGGGAATGATGGGCCCAAACGGCAGTGCTGTGAGACACTGTTAGAGATGGCATTTTCTGTGATATTTCAGTAAGGAAGAGATATGAATCAAAAGCTCAATTCTCCAACCTCAACTTCTGTCAGGTGAAAAACCCAACTACCCCAAGGAAAGTTTGGAGGCATTCAAAATGCAAATGATGCTACAGCTGTCATACAATATAACAGGAAGGCCTAAAGGGCAAAACTAACCTGGAGTCACCTACCACCACAACTTTTCTACTAGCATGTAGAAATCAGCTACAGGCTGGAACCCAGACCAAATAGAGCAAATTTTCTAAAAGCCTCCTTTTCAACAGTATCTCCTGAAGAGTTATTTCCACAGCTTTATTCAAGATATCTAATCCATACTTCTTTTATATGGAATACAACCTAGAAGATTTAACCTATGAATTTAAATTCTTTATAGCCTATCAAAAGATGACAAGTGAAATACAATATTTTTGTAGATTCTTTTTGCCAAGTTTGGTGGTGTAAATGTGTTTCCTATAGAATAAAGAAAGAATGCATTATGATAATGAATGCAGGATTGTGTTCATTATAACATCCAGGCAAGATAAGGTCACCTTTCTCTAAAACCTCACTCCTCATTATCAGCTGCAAGTGGGGAAAAGCTGGGAAGTGGTCTTGTGCATGCAGTGAACCAGCACTCAGCAGAGGGGCTGCTTTGAGACAAGTGCTGTCTGCAGCCTTGTGTGACTGGACTCTGTGACTGACAGTCCCTTTTCTACAGTCATATTTCTACAGGAAAAGGAGGAGAAGTGAGCACAGGACGATATCTCAGCAGTGTTTTCAACCTATGAGCATGGTAACTATTTTGTGTGCCATTTCAAGGCATATGATTTTGAACCTTGAATTTGGTATGTAGAGGTTATAGCAGGATTAGACTAAGGAAGTTTTTATTTAACAAATTAAATGCCATCATTTCTTAATTCACTTGTGGAACACTTAATTAACTGAAACACTTAAACACGAAATAATGTTTTGGAGTACCACTTGTTGAACCAATGCTATGAAATCACTAATCACTTTTATTCGGAAAAGTTAGGGCTTTTTCTTTTTAACTGTATGTTTATATGGTATATAGATACGTATTTTAATGAAAAGACTCAGCCCTTTACTAACAGCTGGTGGCTCAGTTTTTCTCAATGATTTCCCTGTTGCTTCTGTAACACACGTGGGGGGCTACAGCTTTCTATGGGGCACAGTGTGTGTTCATAACTCCCCACAGGAAAGAACAGTCTAAATACACTCCCCCCCTGCTTTCTCCCTCAAGACCATACCTTGTCTACCATGAGGAAGTTTTCTATTTTTTCTCCATCATTACAAGCAACATCTCCAACTTCTCTAACAGCTTCAGGTAAAAGCCTCTTCACTTCCTGGGCTATTATGCCTGTTCAGGAGGTAAAAAAAAACTAACATCAGGAAACACACTGGCATACTCACTGACCATTCTGAAAACTACAGGCAAAGCAAAAAATTATCTAGAATTTCTCTGTGGTGGGAAAATCCAGGATTTCAGGGGTTTTTCTCCATTCCACAAAAGAACCTCCAGAAACCTTTAGTATTCTCTTTTCTCTGCAGAAAGATCAAAATTGTTTGTAAAGACATATTTCATTCTCATTAAATTTCTGGAAAATAAGCTTATCATCTTTAAAATCTGAAACAGAAGCTGTAAAATTACAAGCAATACGTAATTTTGGCATTTTTGTACCGCAAGAGATACACAGCAAAGTGTGCAATTGCAGTAACCTAAAAAATGAGGATGAAATAGCGGGATATTAAAAGACACTATGGCACAATAAATATCAGTAGATGTTAATGAAAAATGGGAACAGAGCTGACTTTATACCTGTTTCATGGGTATCTTTTATTCCCATAACAGATGCAAATTCAGGCTTGTAGTCATATTCCACCAGCCTCATTTGTGTTATTCTTCTCAACTGCTCATTTGTATCGACCTAGTTGGAAAAATACCAGGATTTATATGTTGAAACACTAAGCATGGCATCTAGGACACCACTGAGAGAGCAACTAGCCTGACACAGTCATTGGCGAATCATCACATTGAAAAATACAGACAATCTTCTTATTCCCCACTACTGGAGTGCTATCTGTATTTGTATTGCCAGTTACCCTTTTGTTTAACAAGTCCCAGCTTCTACAGAGAGCCTTCTCCAAAGTCTGTAGGTGATAGTTCTACAGAGCACAATGGTACATCTGATTTCTTTAAACCAGCATTTCAGCACAGCCAGGATATGGGAGCTGCTTCATGTGTCAGAACAATGATCCACACATGCTGTGGTGCAAACATAAGTGCCCTAAATACTGCAGGGCCCTCACCTCCCGGATATTCTGTTTTGCTCGGCTGTCAGAGGGGTGCATGACTCTGCCCATAACTTTGGCATTTCCACAGACAACCAGCGCTTCGTCTGGTGCATCTGTGTTAATTCCCACTCGGCCATGATAGGCTATCGTCTCTGGAACATGTCCTCGCTGCCACAGCACATCACTGTCATTCTCAAATTGCCCCGGGTTAGATGCCTGGAAGAAAATTTTTTGGCTTAAAGATACAGTATAGCATAGATGAACTATTGTTTATTCCATTAAAAATTCAGGGAAAATGAAAAGCCAAATCTTAAATATTGAAATTGTATTCAAGAGCTTTTTTAGCAGACTAACAGAAAATACCAGAGTGGAGTTACTTCCAAGTCTTTCTGCTCACACAGCGCTGACCTCATGCTTTTTTCCCTTGAATTCTAATTTACTAGCACCTTAAGCTAAATTGACAATGTCCAAAGCTTTCCAAATTTTAACTTTGACATTATACCACATAACCATTCCTTATCTACCGCTAAATTTTAGCTGAGACTGGAAATCAGGAAAGAGAAAGCAAGGCAGAGATTAAACACACGTGATTCATAAAATCAACTGTAATGTTTTAAATAAACTCATACTGAAAATTTCACATTAAGGAAACACAGTCTTTTAAAGAACACCAATAAAACAACAGAATGTGTATAACAAGAAGAGGAATTTTATTCCAATAGTTAATTTGGGGTTGGGTTGGGGTTTTTTTTAGCTTTGAATTCAGGCTAAAGTACAATCATGATAAAAAGAAGCCAGGCTTTCTCGAGGCTTTGCCAGCTACAAGGCCTGGCACTGTGCACTCACCACTGTTTGTCACAATTAGAGCATGATCTGATATGCCTGACGAGCACCACTCAGCTGGTAGCTTTGTTGGGTTGGAGTGTATAAAGGGTCAGATGATGAGCTGCTTTTTCTCACAGGGCATTTGCACGGCTTTGTCACTTTAAGGTAGCCAGTGGCTGACTCGCTTTACCTTGCCACTGAAGCCTTATTAGACAGCTAGAAAATTACTTTTTTTCCCCTTCTATCTTTCCTGTTGATATTTTCAACACTTCAGACCAGACCCTCTTGATCTTTCTGCCTTACTGCCTTCTTTTTCCTCTATCTGAAATAGTGGCCAGGTTTGAAAAACCTCATTCCATGAATTCCTGTCCAAAAAGTGTCTCACATGCATTGAAGTAGCCCTCTTCACTGGAAATTTCAAAGAATATAATATTAAAAATAGTGGGGAAATGTAAATTTCTAAATCTTACATAAAAATATATATATATTGTAAAATAACAGGTATGAGATAAATGGAAAATTCAACAGCTTCCCCAAATAATTAATGATATGATACTTGTAACACTGTCAGATCCAGAAAGAGAAATTCAAATGAAAACAGGATTGTGGAAGTTAATGGTCAAATAAAGGAAAATAACTGTATAATATATGTAGGAATGATGTAAACACTGCTTCAGCATCTTGAAGCGAAAAACACCACAGCAGCAGCCAGTATGGTAAGACTTCTCAGCAGGACAGAAAAGTGCTGAACTCCACACATTGCTTTCAAAGCTTTTTTACAGCTCCTCCCAGAAATGAGCTCTGGTTATAATGCCCCTCAAAAGCTAACTTTAACTACAGGAAGAGGGTTTATGGCATGAGAGACTGCTCAGATAAAAAAGGAGCCAGGACTGAAACCCTCTGAAAGCCCCCATCTTCCTTTGGAAACCCCTGAGCAACACCTCGTGTGCTGGAGATTTGCTCTTTTGCTCTCCCCAAACCCAAACGCTAAACCGGACCATAGTCCTAAGCCTAGGCAGATGATGGGCTACCAAAAAGGATGCAAGTAATGGCCTGCAAAAAACAATGCCAGGAGTAAAAGATTTTGACAGCCCTCGGCTTTCTTTAGAAGCCTGTTCCCAGCTCCACTCAACACACTGGAGCTTTTGGTCTTGCTTGACTCCAAGCCAAAGTGCCAAGCCTATTCTTCTCCATGAGCCAAGGGCTAGGAAAAGTCCATGGAAACAAGAAGCAGCTCTTCAATTGACCCACATGGAAAAGTTCAGTGGACTGCAATCCTCCAGAGGCCCTCTCCATCTCTGGCAGCCCTGCCACATGGCACCTAACATATTTCCCACCTTTCTAAGCCCTAAACATAATATTCACTCTAGAAATAACTATAACTCCAGACTATGCTAATGTTCAAACATTAGCCACCAGCTACTGATCACAAGAAAAAGGGGCCAGGACTGAAAGCTTTCAGCAGCCCCCACCTTCCTTTGGCAGTCCCCTTGCAATCCCACTCATTCTGGGGCTCTGTGTTTTCTCTCTCTCCTAACCCTAATACTCCTAATACTTGTTAACACTACAGATCTGGGTTGTTTTCTCTTTTCTGAGTCTAACTGTAGGCTAAAGCTGAGCACCAAAAGAAAAACGTTCTGTGAACCAGGCAACAGAAAAGTAACAGTTAAGAGGAAAAGAGATTATTCTTCCTTTCATTAATTTGAAACCGATATTACTACCATCGAATTGAGAGGTAGGACACTGGAAACATACTGGAAAAGTGAATCTATGGGTATTAAACTTCCTAGAGCTGCTTGACCTTCTTTTCTTCTTGTTCCTTCTCATCCTGCTTGGAAAATGAAGACTCTAGCTAATGAAAGCTTTTACAAAATTCCTGGCCAGTGAAGTAAATTGTTTCACTGCAAATACAAAAAGAGTCTGCAAAAATCAATATATTTTGTATTGGAACTCATAACATCTTTTAAAATCCTTCTATAGCTCTGCTTACAACATCTTTAATTTCTGATAATTAAAAGGTAACATACTCATACAACATGCAACTGTAGGTTTTTTCCTCAATATTTTTGACTCAGTGGTAATTTTTATTCCCAAGAATCATGACCCTTCAATCTCCTGTGAATATCAAAACAGTAAATACTTTTACATGGAAGTAATACAAATTTATACCTACCCTCACAATGATCTTTTCAGAGACATTTGCAGATAGTAAGTAGAACTGGTCCTGAGAGACAGCATAGAGTCCAACTACCAGCATGAAGTACCTAATTTGAAATTGATTTAATCAAGACAATAATTAAAGTAATTCTTTCTCACAGGAAAAAAAAAGAGTTTTAAATACAATTGTTATTATTGATACATAAAAAGACAGACAATGTTTTTTAAATATATTTCTTACAACATAAAAGAAAAAGCATCTCCTTCTCTCTTAAGAAATATGCTCTTACAAACCCCACAATCACTGCAAATTAGCCAAGAATACAATAATTTTCACAACTTTAAGTAATGAAGCCTCAAAGATGAAAACTTTTCCTGCCTCAGAAGAAAATTATCATTATTTGGGTTTTTTTGCTTCCTGATTTTGTCAGCTGTTATTCTGGCTATGATTTCCTGAAACTATCTCTAACCATGAGGATGAAGTCTGGGGTGTTTTATTCTCATCATTCTGTGACTGTAGAAAAAGAGGCTTTTAGGCACATACCAAGTATTACAGAATTTGAAAAAAACCACAGATTTGATAGCAGAGATTTTTCACAAACATTGGCTCCATTCTGAAGTCGACCTTCTCTTTTCTACTTCTAACACACAGGCCAACTAGCTATAGCAATACCTCTGATCAGGATTAGGTTTCCCCTTTTTCCTCATATTATTTGCTGTTGTTTCACTGAAATGCAGCCGTCCCAGAGTTACTTTAGTTACCTGGTCCCCTGGCAGATCAACTCTAAAACAGAAAAGGAAAAAGGATCAGGGAAGTGAATCTTTGGAGATTGATCTGCTCAAACCAGGTTTCCACAAACTCATTAAAACAGTTCTGAGGAAAACTGACAAATCAATAAAATACAGGAACGCCAGTAAAAACCCCTGATTTCTAAAAATGTATTAAAAACAGTGGCTACATCAAGCAGATAAACAGGATAAAGCAGCAGCCGGAAACTGTTCTTAGTAATAAGAGTCTTATGTTTCTCGGTCTGTTTGTACACAGTCTTGAATATAATAAAACTCTGTGTGTTCCATATGATATCCATTTGCTGCTTGACAGGATTAATAACTGCTTGCTTATTATTGGGCCTGAATTTCCACAGTAAAATTAATAGAGCTTACTGCTTGTCCTTCTTTTCATCTGCACTTAATTTACATGTCTGGAAACACATAGTAGACACCTATGTCTCAAATACATAGTGATAATCCTCCAGTAAACAATACAAATAAAGAGTCTGTATAATTAAAATTACTGTTCACCAATTAGTCACACATAAAATAATTTACATACACACAGAATCTATTTGTCAGTACACAAAAGGAAGAAAAATGTAACGAGAGAGACAATTTAGTGAAAATCAAACTCTTCTTCCAAGCTCGAAGTTCAGTTTAGGTGATAATATAGTGCAGCCTTTATCCCAGCACTGTCTTGTCTAACTTACCACTGTCTTCTCTCATTGTATCATAAAGCTTATTTAATTATTTATAGAGAACAGAGCAGCTCCAACATAGGAAACTTATGCCAGAAGAATAAACATTGATTCTGCCAGGGAGTTACATGCTCAAGAATGGCAGAGCTCCAGAAAGATGCTGCATATGTGTTTCTAGCAGACACTTCCCCCTTCAAAAAGCACTGTAAACGTATCTCATGCCCAGATAGGACAGGAACATTCTGACGTTTTTTAAGATTAAGAAATGCATCCGCCTTGCAGCTCTAAGCAGCGTAAAAGAGTGTTTCTAGCTGAATACAAATATTTTGGATAGACATACTTGACACATCTGTAAAGCTGTTGAAAATTTTCCTTAATGAAGTGTGACAAGGTATATATTACTACTGTGATTCTATGTGTGCAACCACAATGAAATCTGATAAAAATCAGAAAACTGGCTTAGAGCTACTGTAAGATTTTAAGAAACAACTACTTCATATTTCAAGCCAATCATACATATTGAAACAAAATGGAATAATTTTCTCAAAAATCTTACTTAACAGGATGAAAAGTTTTTTTGCTTCGATCTGATTGAGACTGTTCAATAACAATTGTTTGATTTGGTGCTTCCACCTATAAAACAAAAATAATTTTCCAAAATTATAATAATATTAAATTTTCAAACACATAAAAATCAAAATAGACACTAATAGGCAAATTGTTCCTCAAACAGTGAAAATACACTCATTTCTAACAGAACTACATAGAAATTAATAGAGGAACCGAGTCCTGATTAATTGATAATTGACATCTAATCTGAAGACCCAAGTCCTTTTGCAGATGTAATTTGAAAGAGGGGAAAAAACAAAAAACAAACAAACAAACAAACCCACAAAGAAAGTAAGTGCATTTATTTACTAAAGAAAAGATGCTTTCTGAATCAAGACTCATTACTGGTTATTGGCTCATTCCATGCCCAAGCACAAATGCAGATATTCAACATGAGAACAGAAGCTACATAAAGTAGTTACATGTTCTTGGTCAAAAAATTACTAAGAAAAGAGTTCACTTCAATTATTTACCTCATTACATGGACAATTAAAAGTAATAACCTCAAAGAGGAGACAAACTTGCCTTAATTCCATAAGCTTTCAAGTAAAACTTTTCTATTGGTTTCCTCTCCTGCTGAGTTTTGACATATTTTGGATGTCCAGTGATTCTAATATGAACTGTGATTTGGAAATGATTCTTCTTTTGGCACACAAAGGCATCATCTGCTGCTGAAAAATTAAATCCTTTATCTGTGACAATGTGATATCCTACAGCAGGTCTACAAAAACAAGAAGGAATAGCAACTTTAAGTACTGACACATTCGAGTGACATCTTGAGCTCTTATTTTTTTGAATGTCGTCCAAAAATCCATCTGATTTTTAGTGACAAAACTGGACTAAAAACACATCATTACAATCCCAAGTTCTACCAGCATTTTCTTCTTAGTCTGTCAAAGGTGTACAAATGAAAACACATGTAAAATGTTCTCTAATTCCAGTCTGAAAACAAAAGGTTTGGAAACCAGAGGTTGAGAAGCTTACATAATCCTCACTTAGAAATTTCATATAAAGGAACTCTGTTCACCTAGGAGCACAAACCAGCCTTTTAGTGTATTCAATCATTCATTATAACAGTGCTACAAACAGCAGGCTGCAGCTAGTGCTGCAGACAACAATGAGCTAATGAGCCAGCAAGACTCCCCACTCTGTTCACAAATTCCCACAGCAAATGCTTCTGCAGAAGCTACTGGGATTCCAATAAGGGTTTACTTAAGCTGAAAGAAAAGCTACTGGTACCAACCCTCCAGCCTGACTGTAAGTTGTCCATCCTATTCTGGCTAAGGTAACTCTATTTTATTTCTTCTAAGGGCAATATGTCACCCAAAGAGCAAGAGTGTTCTGTCTCTGCGATTCACAGTACACAAGGAAAGGTATCAAAACATCTTTCTATTAGAGACAGTGAACTCACCATCCCAACAATATTTCCAGTCCTCTAATTTAAGCGATGGATAATTCTGAAATGACAGAACTACATGGCAAGGTTCTCTTATATAGACATTGGCTTTTCTTGTTAATGAAAGTTTGATAATGATAGTCTTGTATGATGCTACTGAGAACCTCTCATTAATACAATTACTGAAGATGGATTTTCATTACTCCTCCGGTATTAGTTGGAAAAATCAAAATGTACAGACTTCATAGGAAATATACAGACTTTATTATTGTTTTATAAATGTTGAGTTTTATAAACACTTTTATAAATTTTAAGTCTCCTTTCAAACAACTGTTGATTACCTGGGACAGGGAATAAAGAGGAAACTACCATGTAGGTACTTCAAAACGACTAAGTCATGTGTTACTTCATATTTAAAAATTATAATGAAGGTTCTACATTTTCTTCAAACCAACATTATTAAAGAAGTAAAACATACTCATTTTTTTCCTACAATGGGTATTTTTTTTAATTTATATAGGAAATTAGTATATTTCATAGTAGGGAAAGGAGTAGTTTTTCATATTTAGGTGTTGACAAGTTCATTAGCTGATATTCTTAATGCAATCTCAGACTATTTGCCTACACACAGGCAAGCAGCTTGAGAAGCAAAATTACAAATGGCCACATCTCCAAGCTGCAGTGTTTTGAACAATGGCTCCCAAAGAGCAATTTCATATTATAATTTTCTGAGTATGTCATTTACAGCAAATAAAAGGAAACATATATTTTGTTCTTACGGCACAAAAAATGATGGCTCTTACCAAGCAGTACAGCAAAATCTGGAATAACTTTTAGGTAGCAACAGATATCCCTATCCCACAAACATCCCTACCAGAAATATGCTTCAATTCCTCTTTCTATTCAGAATTTAAGTCTTCAGACATCTTTGGGACAGAGCACCACTAGACAAGGGCCAAGAATGTGCCAAGCAGACACAATGAAGAGCACAATTACTGGTAGAGTAACCTTTTCTAATGAATCTACCTCGGCTAACAGCATTCTTGTTGTGAAAATGAAATAGCTAAAACAATCAAGTACAGATGAATAAAATAGAAAACAATAATTAACCTGAGAAATACCCCTCAAATGGGTGCAGCCATTTGAAGGCATGGGATCAATCCATCTACGCCAAGCAATGAGAAGCATGTGAGTGTTTTGAGACCAACTGAATACAGGATCACTACTCAGAAAATCTGTGCAATGTGCTGCAATTACAGTGCATCTTGGAACAACAGCACTGCCATTGACCTCACTTAAAAATAATACTGACTTCCTCTGCAAATAACACCTCAACCCCTTCCCAGAGTAATGGCAGCAAAGCATGTATTGGGATACTTTATTGTTCAGATTCACGTAGTCTTTGTTCAGAAAAAATGTGTCTGGAACCTTAATTTTAGCTGTATGGGAAGCAACAAGTAACTGGGTAGTGGCACGAGAGCAATCTCCCACCATCAGCACAGCCCTCACGTAGTCATCGACTGAAAGTGCAATGGGAGTTGGAAGCCACTTCCATTTAAAGTGAGTACTCATATCACAAATTCAGCTGGAGGTTTCTGGGTCCATCTGTTGCAGTTTATAATCAAAAATATATAATATTGTAATGGATTATCCCTCCTTCCCCTGACACCCCCCAGCCTACACCCCCAGTGGTATCACCCTATATCCCGGGACCACTCCTCCTACACTTCCCATTGGATCTAGACCTCCCTGGGTCAGGTTACACCCGAACTGGGATAAGGGCTAGTCCTGAGTCCAGACCCTCATTCTGCCCTCCATCCAGATGGAATGAACATCTTCCTAACCACAGCAGAATCCGTCTCTTCATTACCAAGCCTCAGACCACGCGGCAGCTAAGAGATTGAACCCTCACGAACTATCTAAGTGAAGCAAGGGCTGGGAACCTTCTGCTAGCCAGAGCAGAAAGCCCACTTCGCTATATCCATCCAGCTCCCAAGGAGTGTAAAATGTCTGCTCTCTTGTCATGTCAATCAATACCTGAGGAGAAGGGTTGTGTGGGTCATAGAAAGATGTGTAATGCCCCTATCCCCTGTGTGCAACTAGGGAACATCAGTGTCCAGCGATGACACTGATATGCACCCAGCTCCCAGGAGACATTTTGCCAGGTTGGGCGAGAGGAGCACTAAAATTTACTGTGCTATGTAAATTCCATGTAGACAGTGACAAATTTTTTGCATCAATCCAGAAGAACTAACCAGGTGCTGTAGAAGAGGGTGAATTTGTTGAAAGGCTTCATATGCTAAATATCAGAATGGAGAAAATCAGGGATGTAAAGTGAACTTAGAATTATCTTTTCCAGATCATGTGGTCAAAACAAAACTATTTACAGTTTGATTAACACAGGAAAACTCTAAATCTTTGATTAAACAGTTGCATGTCACACACACATCTATAATTATTAAGACTTAAGTTGTATGAGCCTAGAAGTAATACTGGTAACTTCTAATGTTTTAGACCACTAGAGGGAAAGGTGCCATATGCTTAGTAATTACTTGCCCCAATGCATTTGCCAAAATAAACAAAAGTTTACCAGGTATCTTAACTCACTTTTCTTTTGCCCCTAAATCCCTGAAGGGAAATCAAAAAACCTGGCATTAATTTCAACCAGAGTTTCAAGTTCATCTTATCTGATACACTTGCACGTTCATATTTCAGCATACCTGCTATGCTTCCTTCTGTGTTCTTATTTCCAATAAGAACAAGGGATGCCAAATGCATCATTTATTCCTACGAAACTACAACAACAAATAAAAAAGGAAAAAGAAAGCCAAAAGAAACCAATTTTTTTCAAGTGTAAACATCAGTGCTTACAGTTTTTCATAATTAGAGTCAAATAAGCAGTTCCACTGAGAAGTTTGATATGGTTGCCATGTAAGAGCTGGACAACATTTTTCCAAAGCTGCATTCTGTCCATCACTGTCATATTCTTGCACTTCAGCAGCACAGTCCTTTACAATTGCTGTAGAGATAGTGATAATTCAGTTATTTCTTTTGGCACTAGCCAAAAATTCTGCATAGACATTTTAATAAATATATTTACATAAATGCACATACATATAAATCACAAATGCATTGCATATATACTTAAATGTGATTATCCTTTTCAGTTATTCTACAAGATTGTGTTATAGTCTCTTGCTCTAGAAAATAACATTTTCAGCTTTCCTGATTTGCAAAATAGTACACAAGTAGAACTTCCTATTTTTTACTCTCTCCTTTGGGGAGGGAGGAGAAGAAGGAAAGCTAAGAATTCTGTTGCACATCTGCAACACCTCAAGAAGCAATTAAGCAAAATAATTACATTTGTTTCCCATTCCCTCTACTACAGGTTTGAATTGAAGAATATGCTACAGGAGGCACAGTTTTCCAACAGCAAGCACAATCACCACCACATCTGGTCCATCTCCTTACTGCCTTATGCCTATACATTAGAGAATTCTTTGACAGACAGGGTCAACCCCAGTTCTCTGAGATATTATACATTTTATGAAGACAGAGGAGAATGTGATAAGAGAGACAGATAAATAGAGTGCAGTAAGGAGAAAATATGTCATTGAGCATATAACTAAGATCCATCCACAGCCAGTGACAGCACAGTAAGACAGAGACTTCAGAATCACTTCAGGCCCAAGCTTCCTTTGCAAGTCCCCGCTTCTGACATACAGCAAAGATAGACAGACAAACAGACAGATAGATAGATATAAAAACACCCCAGTAAAGCAATTCACACCTCACTTCTAAATTACCCCCATGCCATCTCTTCACCCATGTCTCTGTTTTTTTCCCAACGCACGTGTCAGTGAGATTTTATTACGAATGACACCCAAAGAAAGCTTGTTTCAAAGCTGTATCTTTCAGTATTAAAAACTGCAATTTGAGATATAGAAGTGTCTGCTTGTCTTCTCCTTTCAGCAGTGGTTGACTTAGAGGACTTGTCACAATCAAGGAACACTGATTAAACAAAAGATATGAAAGAAAAAGCAACTTACTAAATCTGGTTGCTGTTCATTACAAGTGATCTAAAAGATTCATTTAATGCTGACAAATAACTTACTCTGAAGAAATAACAAGCAACTCAGATTTTTCACTAACAGACATGGGTAAAAATCCTCAGGTAAACTAGTCATTACAAACTGTTCGTTCAGAGAGAGCCTCACACTTTACAGAAGCTGGTTCATTTCTCTACATGCCTGATAAAGTTTTTTGTATCAACTGGTATAAGCTTATTATCTTGATAAAACAATGAACAAATCAATATGGGGAAGGGTGTGAAGGAACATACAGCTTTTACCAAGCTTGCTTATGCATAGACTTTGTAGAAAAAAAGCACAGTGGAGGAGATCATGGGAAATGGCAATCTCTTTGCTTATCCACTCTATTAATTCCTTGTTCAGCTGACCCAAAATAGTTTCTTTGCCCAGTCAAGTTAGTGGCAAGCAAAGTAAGCAAAATATATTATCATCTCTGTAGTGGAGGTTCACATATGAAAAAGGGACAGATTATTCTATCCAGAAAAGCCTCAGGAAACATGAAACTCTAATGCTCTCCTGTCCTTGCCAAATATAAATAAATCCTGGTTTTCCAAAAAGGTAAATTCCTCCAAACCAGGTAGTGGAGTACAGACCATTAATACTATTACCTTTTCTGAGCCAGCAGGAGCTGTGCTCCTCAAGTATTCACTTGTCTATGGCATAAAACATTACATTTCCTCTTCACACACTTGCTCACCTTGTCTGGAATCCTGAGACTGCACTGGAGAATCAATCCCATATCCTAGAAATTGGGAGAGCTTCCTTTTTTTGCTTGATGCTGCAGAAATACTTTAGTAAAGACACACGCTGCATTACTAATTTATAAGTTTAAATATTGATATTATAGAATCATTACAAAAGAACACCCAGGTACCTCTTATCTCATTTTAACTGTACTGTCATCCAAATTCTGATTTGCTGAGGGAGGAGCAAATCAGTTGTAGGTGGGTTTTTTAAATTGAATTATCCAATTTTTTCCTTCCAAAACTTTTTTGTTTTATTTCACATGAATAAAGAAGTTGATCCCATTTAAACGTTTAGACAGAGCATAAGTGCCAGGGGTTTAGTTTCCTGACATTTGCATTAAAATCACAGGTTTTCTCTTGAATAATTTTACTTTTTATCAGTTAACATTAAAATACCAGAACATATTAAATAATTGAGCATCCAGAAAACATTGGTGGGTCAATATGGCTGTTAGAATATGATTACTGCTTCACTTGCTTACATAGATATGACAATTCCTTTTCTCTTACGTCATTTGCTAGAATGCTTACAAGATCCTCATGCACAAATCTCTACAATGGGCATTGCAAAGCATCTCAATATTTTATAATCCATTTATGGAAAACCTGTTGATTTCTCATTAGCCTTCTATCGTTTTAAAAATTGAAATGCATTCCCACTTCCAATCTAAACCTTAATCAAGATGTTTTTAAAAGCTCTCAACCACAAGTGTCTCAAAAATGTCTAAACACTGCCATCCTGTGGAAAATCCTACACCCACAGGGATTCACAACCAGTCTTAAACCAGTTCTACTGTTTTCTGCATGTCTCACCCTTTGCATAAAAGCTTTATCACTTACCCAGAAATCTGAGATGCATTAGGCTGGAAGTATGAATAATTAAAACCCAAACAGCTGGAGGATGTAGAATGATTCCACGGAGTCACAGCGTTTCCTGTCTTCAGGCAGCAGCCCTGGGAGATGGTGCAAGGATAGCCCGTGGCATTGGGGTCAGAATAAGGAGCATTGGGGTTCTCCATGAACCTGCAGGGAAGCTTGCTGGGTGCCACGACAGATGGGCATGCGGGTGGAGGCTGCAGCCCACCGGGCTGCAGAGCATCACACCATGGGGCTGAAGGAAATAAACAGATAAGAAAATAAAAACAAGGAAGAGGAGCTGGAGATCTTCTTACAAGCTTGGGACAGGCCAGGTTCATGTCACCTACTTTGTAGCTGTGGTGGAGAACATGGCTCTGATCCAGAGTCTGGTGGGGAGTCTGGCAACTGGCTTTGCCTAGGGATGAAAAAGATTTTAATTTTTACTGGAACAAGACATGGACAACAACCACAACCAATACTGAAAGCAAGTGGAGGAGAACCACCAGGCTACTGACAAGGGTCTTCAGGAAGCATTGCTCACCATTTTTGCCTTCTCATAGGAGCAATGTCACTTATACTTCATCAGACCATCTCCTGTGGTCGTCTGCCTCTCTGCCATGCAGGAAGGCCCAATCTCCATTCCTTCTTACCCAAATCTCCCCTTCATAACCTGCTGGCTTCAATCCTCCTTCCCATGAGTGAATTCTTCAGTTACCTCCAGACACACCAGTGACTCTCAACATAGAGTGCTCACAAGGGATTTAAGCTCCATTCTTTCTAGACTAAAAGTTAAAGATCTGTGGCATCTTCATCTCTCTTAAGGAAGAAGAAATCCTATGCCATCTTGCTGCCATTCAAAGGAGCTACAGAGATTCGGTTTTACATTTGGAATAGATGAAGGTTCAAGAAATGGATTCTCAGTCCTTTCAGGTATTCCTATGAATTGTCAGCTCAAACACTGCTCTGAAGTCTGGTCTGAAACACAAGTCTTAAGATGCATGTTACACTAAAAATGCTGCAGCAGAGGAAGGGTGACAGAAATCTAATGAGACACACCTCCTTTACCAAAGCTAAGTGCTCTCATAAGCTGAATAAAATAAAATTCCTTAAAGAGGCACCCTCATATGCATAAAATACTTCTTCACACACAGAGAGCAAATATTTTCAAGCATCAATGGAAAATTTTCACTCTATTGTTTCTATTTCAGGTTTTGTATTTCTGAGCCTGGATAGCATTAAAGAGAGCAGTTTTATTTTTGATTACTCTTGACAGGTGCTTGTGCATTTCTTAATGGTATTGCTACTGGTCTTCTAACATGTCACATCCACAACCCTGCATTTTGGGTTAGCTTCAACCACACGGCTCCTCTTTAACAACAAATTTTAAAATTCCACTTTAGAATATTCTTTAATTTCCTTCAAATTAGATTCTCTGATGCTTTTAAATACCATGAATACACTCTAAACCTTGTTTTCAACCTTGAATAGTTAGTAAATAGTTCTTTTTTTTTTCCTGTGGGATACTTGATCTATATATACTGAATTCCAATTGTGGTTTGTAAAATCTTTAAAGATACATACATAAAAGTCTAAAACTTCCCTTCTGCACCTTCAGTTCATGTTCTAGCTTCAAACATTGCCTTGGGTACTTGATTTCTGCTTTAACGTGGATTATTTCAGTAAAATAGAGTGACAGACACTCTCTAGGAGAAAGTATTTATGAAGTACCGAGGTAGTAGGATATATCTCCAAGTTAGAACTTTACTGAAACTGATACTGTGCTTTTGGAAGGAAAGGAAAACAATCTGTAGTTTGCATGATTGTATACTAAACATAGTAAAAACATATACTAAACATAGTATATCAATGAAATGCCTACTTAGCAAAGGACATGGCAATCTTTTTTCTCCTTTCACTGATAATGTGGGAGGTACTACTGTGGGAAAATATGAGGCAATCACATGGTGCTTCACACATGATGTAAGAGAAGAATAAATGTAATGCTGATGGCCTTTCTGATGCAAGATGTTCTTTAATGAAAATTTCAAGGTACACCCAAGACCTTGGTAGTAACAGCACCCTTTTCATTGCATATGACACTATGGAGTTCTGCATTTTATATGTCTATATGGAGGCTTTTTATATTTTTCTCCTTTGACATATTTTGACGTGTTCCTTTATGAGATTCTATTCTGTTTATGCACAAATTTTCTGCACTACTGACAAATGCTTAATAATTTGACCTGTAGAGATATAACGATTCAGTAAATGTTCTTAATCCCATAAATTATGAAATAGGACTGTAGTATTAGTGTAAAATCCTGTTCAGCTTCCAAACCCATAACAGTTTTACAGATGGTTTTCTTGCATGTAAGTACTTTGTAGCACTATAATATCTAACTCACTTAAGCTACATAATAGCATATATATACACATTTACATTTTTGCTATATTTTGTGTATAAAAGCAAAATAATAACATTTTAAAGTTGTCATACAGAAGTTCAATAATCTTGCTACCCTAAAACACATTTAGTCACTCTAATCTAAAAATAAAGGTTATGGATATTTATATACAACATCCTCTTCATTCTTCTTTACTTTTATAGTGTGGACAAAGAGAATCAACTTATTATTCACGATTTAGAGCAGGTAGGAGCCTATTTGGCCCACTTTAAGCAAACATATGATGCTGAGTCTCTCTAGAATGAAAAATTCCATGCTTAATTATTTTTAAAATATCCCTTCCTGCTCTGCTTCTTGGCAAGTATGAGTGTCAGCCTATTTTTTAGTAGTATTTTGCCTTGAACAACAATCATCTGTCAGTTGTCTAGATGAAAGATTTGGGGTTTAGGTCTTTGATAGATCTATACTACATAATTTTCCACCCTTGACCATAAGCTTTTGCACTATGTATCCTTTGGTAGTTTTAAAGTTAATCTCAAAAGAGACTGATGGACAGTTTCTGTCCTGAACTATTAGGTGAAAACAATAGTTCTGCTTCCTTCAAACCGGGAGACTTCCATTATTCTCTCAATTTATTATACAGTAGTCTCACTTTTATCACTTATTCTGTACATAAACAGTAAGTTAGCACTTAAAGGAATGTTAAAGTAACAGCTCTGCATTTCATGTCACAATTAGCTCAACAGTTGTGAATCAACTCAGACTTCATTATCATTTATTCTGTTGAACAAGAAGGCAACCATATTTCCATTACTGGCTGTAGTTCATTTTTTCTACGTCTTCCCATGCAGCTTCAAGAAACAATGACAAGAGAACCACAATCCTCTTGCATCTCAGATTTTATCATGGCACTAACCAAAACAATTCAAGAGCTGTGGCTAAGGAAAGGAAGTACATGTTGCTATAATACTTACAAAGTTCCAAACTCTATGTCACTACTAATGAATTCTTCCAACAGGCTTGTATCCATCATGGGATTTTCCAAGGCTCCGTGGACATCTTGTGCTGAGGTTAAAAGTAAAAAAGACAGAAATTCAGAGGGAATTGTCAGTGTTTCAGAATAAGTGATGCTGCTGATGGTCCTACACAAAGAAAAACCAAATCTGTCCTGTCTCATGTGTAACAAAAGGGTTATGCTTCTGGTTTAGTCACTCTGAGAAAAAGGATGATGAGAAATTCAGAGTAATTAACGATGTGCAGGGGCACTGCAGATGACAGAGCAGCACTGGGCAAACACCACTGAATGCATGGCATTAAGGCTTCAGGGAATTATTACAGCAGGAGGATGAAGGACCCCAGTCTGCAACGGAGAAAAAGGGTTCTGAAGATAATTTCCAACTCTTCTACATTGAGGTCTAAACCGTTTGTTGGGTTGAAGCTCAGCCATTGTCTTACATAGATCCACTTGGTGCATTGTACTCGCATGTGCTGCAAATGAGTTTCTGAGTTAAAACTCCATTTTAAAATCCACCATCTGAGTTTAAATAAAGCCCAAATAAAGCTTTAAAAATGTTTGATTGGTGGCTTCCTTTTATTCTGCTTAAAAACCCCAGCCCACTGACATGTTAAATGTATTAGCGAATAGAAATGTTCAGTACTTTGTCCTTTGTTGCTTAGTAACTGAAGGCTATAAACAGATTTTATGATTATAAAGTTTCCGGAATTCATGACAACTTTTGTAGGAAGTCAACGGGCAGTCATTAAAAAAACCAGCCATGCAGTCCTACTGTGCAGGCTCCCCACCTCTGCAGCAAGCCTTCCATAAATACAGGTGTGGCCAGCCAGAATGCAAACAAGATAAGGACCTTGACATTCTTGCTTCAGCTGCAAGTGCCTTTGTCCCACTTCACCCAAGATAAAATGGACCAGACCACACATCCAGAGCTGTGAGGCTCAGCCCTAGAGTCTGGCACCAACCCTGTGTCCCCTCAGCTCAGTAGCAGCGTGTGAGAAGACAAAAGGTTAATCGCTGCCTCTGAGCCAAGCAGTAGCCACTGCCTTTGGTGCATTTGCTGTCTTCTCACTGTACTACCTTGCATAGGACACTTACCCTAATGTATCTTCAGTTCCTTTTCTGATGTCTTTGTCTGATACTGTTTCTTCTTGATCCAGTGTTTAGAAAGGACATTCATGCAAGCAGAATCTAAAAATCCACCACCTTGCACAGGATTCCCTCCTGTGCCTGTCTTAATAAATCCACATTGCTAATAAACATTTCCCAAACTGCTTTGTGATCATAAATTAATCTAGGTGTTGTTTACTTGTTGGTGCTGCAGGCTTAATTTTGACTGCCTTTTACTGGGAGATAGCAACTTGGAGGCGTGCAAGGATAGATCCTTGCATCACAACGTATTGATGTTGTATACAAACCTGTCCCACACACGCCAGAGAGCAGATTCAGCTTATCTCGGCAAAATTGGAACACACAAATCCTAGAAGCAGCAGCAGATCACTTTGCAAAACCAGCTAGAGAGTGCAAAAAGAGCCTGGCTTTCCTTAGCAGCCTTCCTCAAACCTGTTGGATTCTCATCTTTTCATTCTTTGTGTCTGAATGTGGAGTCCCTGTACCTTGAATTACAAACCCTTCTCCTTTTACTAATGTAGTACACAGGAAAATGATTGAATCACCTTCTTCTTTTATTCTACCTGTTCTTCCTGATCAAAGCACCAAAACCCTCATGCAGAATGATACCATTTCATTACTAATTTGAGGCCAGAAGTCATACAAAATGTTTTTCCTGCAAACAAGAATATTTTATTTTGTCCAAGATCAGAGACAGGCTCTTTTGAATCAAAGAATACAGCTCTAAGTTGGACATGTACAGGGCCTTTCAAATGGACATCCCCCATCTATTGCTAAGTGATGATAACAGAAATATCTATCATGTCTTCTTTCTCTGCACTTTGCATGAACAACTAAATGGGGAAGAGTTTGAAAGAATAAGCAGTTCTGGTAGAGTAAGGAAGCACATCAGGAAGACCAACACTAATGTATGTTTGTGACGCAGGTGCACAGAAGAGTGGGCACATTTTACTGCCCTGTAGAACTTTGTTAATGTACTTTCCAGGTCAGTGGCATCACGTGCTTCCACTGGCATCTGTTTCAGCAGAAGAAGACTTGTTGGATCACATGCAAATTTATTTTAAATAGTGGCATCCATTTCACAGGCATTTGATCACAGTAAGTACTTAACAGATACGGGCAGTACGCAAGACAGTCACTCACCTCGATGTTACATGCTTGTAAGAGAACTGCATGTATGTGGCAGGACAAGTCCTGCAGTGAGGCCTCTGTGAACACAGCTTCCTGCACAGAAACATGTGTCTGGCTAAGAGCTGCTGGAGGATACGTGGAGTCAGCAGTCTCAATCATCAGCTTGCTCTTCTTGCAGTTCATAGTTCATGCTGCAATGTGCCCAGACATCTCTGCAAGAACCTGCACTGAGTGACACATTCAACTTTGGTGTCACTGTGCAGAGGACTACCAGCTAGCCAACAAACAGATGAAGGTGAAAGGACAAGGCAGTGCCATGGCAGGGGGTTCACACACAGATGTTTGCAGAACACACGCTGCAGTCACAGGCTGCATATGACCAAGTATTTTTCTCATTTCATCATAGGCTTGATACTTCTGTTGTTTGGTCTCCAAGTCCAAAACCAGTCAGTATCACCATTGTCTTCTGTTTCCCTGTCCACTCTGGCCTAGCCTGTCCATAATACCCAGCCACAGGCCTCCAAGAAGAATTATGAACTCCAGCCTCTTAATTTGGCAGTTACTCTTTGGCAGACATCCCCTTCTTTCCTCCACACAGGAGGTTCTCATCACCTGGCTCCTCAGTTTAACTCTATGGTCCCCCGACCAAGTCTCAATCCTTGAAAAACCTACCTTGATCAATTCTGCCAACACTTTCCTGTAGCCTTATGCATATTTGCATTTAAATTGGCTGCCTCCTTTTCAGTGGTATCTAAATGGAAAGTGAAGGATGGGAGACAGACAAATAGTATTGACTAAAAGTCAAGACTAAACTAATACTTTCCTGACCTTTAAAGAGGATGCCAGGAAGCTCCCAGCCAAGTGCAGCTATCTGTAATAAGATCAGTGTTAAAATATCAGCATTAAAATATCAGCTACTTTACACAGGAAACAATCCTTTTATACAGCTCAAGGTGTAAAAACGGCACAGAGAACATGGCCAGTGTTCAGTAATATTTGCTCAACAGACAAATTCATGTTTGCTACAAAGCCTTGCAACTTGAGGGGTGTTTCTGCTTGAGAATTAATAGCTGATTTCCATCTAAAGACACTTCACCATGAAAGTAAGTCTGTTTTTACAAAAAGAGGCTTCAGCATTTCATGAGCTCCACTATGCATGCTCAATGGAAAGTCCAGTTGAACCTCATTGACTTACACTAAGGTAAGTATTACTTATGGGGCTTATAGGCCCTTCTCTCATGGTAAAGGACTCCAAGGACTGGTTGCCATTTAAATTGTGCAAAAAAAGACCAGCTCATTTTGACTGGAACAGACCTGCTGTCATTGGCATATGCTGCAGAGCTACAGGGTTCTAAGTGTAAACCAGCTGCAGTCAGCCAAGAGGTATCACAGCCTAGGTTATTCAATTTCAGGAATACCTGTTACTCCAAATTGTAAAGAGTGAGTTTGTGTTAAGATAGACTTTTTTACTCACAGTAACTTTTTCTATAGAAACAAATCTTCCCATTAATATATTTTTCATTTAATCTTTTATTCCTGTTTCAAACTCTCATTCTTAGAGTGATTATGTGGCAACTCTGGGGTTTAAATGCTTCATATTTTAAGGGCATTATTTTAATGTTTCTTCAGTGCCTTCATTATTTTTCACAAACTCTATATTCCATGTTACCCATGCAGAAGCATGAGTATACAGAGAGGCGATGATCCCACTAAGGAAGAGATTGCTTTAGATCACAGACAGCAGACGAAACACACGCATTTCAGATGCCTCAAAGTACCTCACAACAGAGAAGACCGAGTTCAGCTGTGTAACTAGGCTGACCTTCTACCAGGTCTTTCAACCCATTGATAACATCAGCAAGAACAGGCTGTTCTGCCCCACATAGGCAGAAGAGCTAATCAGGAGTTCTGACTTTCCTTTGACAGATAGGAACTTACTGACTCTAAAATGCAAAAATTTTTAATTGTAAGTACTCATTTTTAATTATAAATATTCAATACTTACTATTTCCTCATAATAGGAAAAAAACCTGCATCAAAGATGAAATCTCTAATGTGCAAATGAAATGGAACAGAAAAAAAGGAGAACTTCCAAGCCACGTAAGACAAAAGCCATTTACTTAAATGACAAAAAGCCAAGGTCAAATCCCAGAGTCACATCTAATCTAAAAAGTCTATCAACTATTCAAAGAAGTGACTGCCAGGAAAACAAACATTATCTCACTTTCCTTGAAAAAAAATTCCTGTGTCAGACCGTCCCCTCTCAATACTGCAGATGCAACTTTGTCTTACTAATGAGTGTCAAAACAAATATGCATTTTAAGGAACTAAAGCACAGGGCAGAGGAGACTCTTCTTGTTCATGAATTTCAAATAATCTTACAAAGCAGATCTATAGATTCATTAACTGCCAGCTGATGTGTTTGTAAGCCAAAACTGAACCACTGAGGAACTACTCGGTAGCACCATTCCCCATTCGATATTGCAAGATGCACTTTTTTTATAGCCTTGAAAAACAATGTTCTAACACTGCTATGACTGATCACAGAGACCACCAAATCATCACTAGGAATTTATGACTCTTGCTTCATGAGGTTTTGCCTCACTGAGGTGTTACAAAGCCAGCCCATAAGGAGAAGTGCTAAGCTGCAGAAATGCCACTACTTAAAACTGGCTTTGTGTCCAGTAAACATAACCCCTGCTTGAAAAGAGGGCTAACTACCTCTTTAGTTCAGCTTGCTCCCTTTTCAGACTTACCTATGGTTTATAACAGCAAGAGAGCCTACTCCATGCTGAATGAATAATTAGCTCTTGCTGCCTTGACACATATTTGTGTCCAGATAATGAAATTCAGCCATCTAACAGCATCACTGCACACTGTAGGGCCTTAGCAGACCTTTGTCACATTCTAATGGAACACAGCAGAACCACACATTATGGAAGGGACACGACATCGCAAGACATTTCCTTTTTCCTGTAATTAAAAGGAATCAACAGGGCTTCTCCCCCTCACACTGGCATAGACTACCAGAAGACCTTCTAAAAAGAGCTGAAATAACTAGATAATTAAAAACAGTAATTCTCATTAAAGAGCTCATACAGCTAAAATCCCTGCCACAACTTCTACCATCAAAGTATCATTGTCACAAAAGTCAACAGAATCTAACCTGTATTCCCTAGAAAGCTGTGTTTTCAAAGAGGATTCCTAAAAAATATGAGATTTTTTATAATTCGTATTCAACACTATTTTGATATTTAACAGCTATGCAATGTAGCAGTACAGGGAAAAAAAAAACCAAAAAAAAAAACCAACAAACCAAAAAAACCCAACCTGATAAAAACCATTATTATGCTGCTGAAAGCAAAGCCAAAAAGGTTTGTTAGCCTTTCAACTCCAGGATGTAAACTGAACTTAAGGAACATGATATGCATTTCCTACCACCTGTAAAAAACACATTTGCTGGCTAGCAGCCCTAGAATGTAGCTCACCAATTTAAATTTCTTGGCTTAAATGTATTTCCTTGATCAATCTTTTAATGTCCTAGTTGGGAATTAAAACTTAGAAGTTACAGTTGCCACCTCTCACCCACGCCAACAGAGGGGCAGGGGAAAAAAAAAACACAGAAAGAAAACTACATCAGAAAAGGTAGTTTCCCAAGTTACTCTGAGATCAGTGAATACCTGCATAGGTAATAGATGGAAAACAAATACAACAAAAGTAGCTTGGAACAGTTAATGTATTAAAAACAAAACACAAAGTTCAAACTTGAGGAAGGGAAAAAATATTTAGCAAAAAATATAAAAGTAAAAAGCCTTTGAACACATTATCAGAGAGTCTAAAATATGCAGTTTTATTATGGAGTTTATTAGGAAGTGAATTGTGTAGTAAAAGAAAGGAAACTAATTAGACCAGCTTGAATAGAAAATGTCCTGGAGAAAAAGGTAGGACAGACGATCTAAGCCAAAAGACAAAAATATCCAAGTTTAACATCTCAGAAGGGTCCTCAGGATACCAACACAATTACCATTTTACTAATTACACTCAGGCCATTTCAGAAGTCAGTGGAAAGAAAACGCTCTTTACCTCACAGGCTAAAACTGAGAAGTGAGATCTTTAACCACATGAAAATCACTAAGATTTCAGAAGTGTTACACTGCAAAGAGTATTCAGTCACTTCCCAGTTTTTCTTCAAGGCAATTGCCTCGCTGTAGGTTTTGCTGGATCTGCCTTCCCTCTGATTTTCTGGCCAGAGCACAAAGCAAAAGGCACTGCAGCACATCTGTACTATTTGTAATACTTCACTCTGGTATTGTCTTCCACAGTAACCTAGTGTAAACACAGCTTTGGATTTCAGAGCACTTTTTCTTCCTCCTTTCTTCCTCAATTACCCACAAACAATTGCTGGTTTTGCTGCTATCAAAAATTGTTAAGGCTTCTCCGGAAACTAATCTTACCTTCAAAGAACTGCTGCAAGGCCTCATTTTCTCCCACCACATCCATGAAAAGCCAGTAGAAGTGGTTTGCTCTCCTACTACTTGCAAAGCTCCTTGCTGGGACAAATGCACTCTCTTCCAGATTATTACGAACATGCCAAGGAACACATCATGTTTTTGACAGAGGTTTCAATTATTTTATCCCAGCTGATTTCATTCCTCCATAACTAGAGTCAGGGTTATACACTTAGGCTTTATATAAAGGACTTAAACTACACGTAAAGGAGAACTAACAAGGATTTAGAGGCAAGATGATGTAGGTTCTAGCCAGTCAGTAAGTCTAATGTTCTCTTTTTAAGGACCTTTGGTCCCAGTAGTAATTACACATGCGCAAAAAATGCAGCAATAAAAATTACTTATCTTGTCTTTGTACTTTCACACAGGTCATGTAATTAGCACTACCAATGAAAGCAACAGTAATCAAAAATGCAAGAGCAAAGCCATCATGGGTAGGGAAGCAGAACTTCTATGTTGTTGCTATTATTAACAAAACTAAATCACACATTAGCTTTTTTGCCTAAGGTAACATTGGAAAACATATGGGAAAGCAGAACATGGAACAAAGCTCTTCTAAGGCTAACAGCAAACTCTACTCCACTTTTTCTTAGTTCAACTTTAAATGCTGAAAACTGCCCATTCTATCACTGCTAAGCAAACAAAAGAAAAACAGGCACATGTTTTGAGTAGACATCTAAAAAAGGCATTCGGTTATGAACAAAAGTTCCAATGAAGTCTGGAATTGGAACATTTTTGGAAGTAATTATATCCACCAGACAAGTAGTTGTCCAATTTTTACAAGCCCCAGATACTCACAGTGAGACAGGTTTCTCGTGATGAACAGCTCATATGAAAAATATAAAAAAGAAGTTTGGAGTAGGGACATGAAGACAGAAGTCAGTCTGCATTTACAAGATGTTGATGCAATTGAGCCAAACAGTTATTACTACTGAGATGAACAACATGGGGTACATCTTTGTACAAGAAAATCATCTCAGCCTAACACATTTTGCATAATACCATATATACAAAAGGACCCTTCTCTCTGATTAAATGAGCAACAGGATTTTGTTGTTGTAAAGGATGTTAAGTCAGAATAGCACCAGCTACTGGCTACCATTTGCCTACTGTTAGCTAATCATGGAAACAATTCTCTCATTATCTAAACTAAGGATTAACAAGCATTTAGGAAGCATTTATGAGCCTAACATAAAACATTAATACCGATAAACACAGCTTGTTTTCTAAGAGTGTGTAAAACCAGGCTTCCTTAGCATTATTGAATGAATAAACAATCCTTTAACAAGTGCTGTTAGAATTATTGCAGGTTTCTAATACAGCAAGGAGTACCCAGTGAGGGGAGATTGAGAAAAGTGTTCCCTCAGTACTAAAATAGCCCAGGTTCAACATACATACTCCATTACTAATAATATCTGGGTTCAGATGTTTGTTTTTACTTTAACATTGAAATGTCCAGTCAAAGCCAACACTTGCAAAATGTTTTCATGTATATACAAACAACACAAGCATGGTGTTAAATTTCACTGCCCCTTCTACTGACTTTATGAAAATGGAGAACATTGCAGCAAGACAATGAATAGTGTTGGTTTTGTTCAGCATCAAAGAGATCTGTATCCACTGAGATGCTTCTTGTTAAAAAAACAACTGTTGAAGCTTACCTTCTTGTCAGTTTACCTGTCAAAGTTTTCATCTTGTGTGCAACTGATAAACAGTTGTCAGGACTGAGATCCAAAGCTTTTCCAAAAAGGCAAAACATACACCCATAGCCATGTTCCTTCTAACATCATCAGTCTGCTTTCAGCTGAGACAAGGCCCAGGAAAAAATGACCACTCTAACTTCAAGTGCCAAAGTAACATTTCCAACAGCAAAAGCATCTCTCAAGAGGCCAGGATCCTTTCTTGGGGTTCTCTGACACCACTTTTTTCACACACACAAATTGTAACTTTATATGGAAATTAGCATCAGCATGTTACAGAATCACATAATGGAAATTTCCAATTTTCAAGAACAACTATGGGGAAAATGATGTATAAGACATTGAAAACTGGAAATCCCAGAAGACTGGGAGAAAAAAAACTAATTTAAAGGAATGAAAAAATTCTAGTGAAAGAAAATTAGTGGAAAAGAGAAAGTTTTCAGCAGTCATATAGGGGTCAGAATAGATTTCTATCCAAAGAGCAAACAAGATAATTTTACTGTTCCTTCATATTTGAGAAGCACTCTTCCTTAAAGAGAAGACACTCAGGTTTATTGTGCTGTGACTCTTCATTACATGTGTTTCTCTTCTTACATACATATTTTTAAAAATTACAAGTATAGGAAAGCAGCACTTCAAACAATTCCAAGTTCTCCCAGCTGTCTGTTAACTGTACTGGCATACATGCATAGAGAGCTACAAAAGTGTACCTAAGCACCACAGTCAAGGAAATACCAGGCATTTATTCGCCCTTAATAAAATTAGTTTTCCATTTTGGAGTGTCCTACTGGGGAGGTTCACATCACTCTGCATCATAAAGAACAGAAGAGACAGTTTCAGATTAAGACTTTAATCAGAAGTTTTGTTTTTAAATGTAAATTACAATCACTAATACACCTGCAAGTGCTAACCACATTTGTTCAACTAAGTATTATATGTATGCATATACAGCATAGGTCAGTTTAAAACAATCACAGTACTTCTTAGTGCCATCTGCAAATGGAGAAAGATCTTGGACCCACTTTGTGGAAATAAATATCAAGTGACAAAAAAAGGTTCAGCAATTTCAGTTATGTATATTCAATGAAGTTCATGCATGCGCAAGAGTAAAAAGTTTTAGAGCTCTTCCTTGTAATAGCCAAGTTTTGCTAGTGACATCTCTCGTCTCAGCTGCATAACTTCCCAGAACATCTGATCCACTAAAAAAGACAGAAATATCATTAAAGACACCAAATTCACATTTTATTTCTGATGTATTCAGGCTGCCTTACTCTACATGAGTTTTGGGGAACTTCATAAACATCTGATAAAACCAGCATTAGTATGTGTAAGGGCTAATTGTGCTTGGTTATGACAAAATTGATCAAGTACATATTCTAAACATTCTAAAATCAGGGTCCCATACAAAATTCCTCAGATTTTAGATTTCTTTAAAATGGAGAACAGAACTGTATCAGTACTTCTTGTCAGCTTCAATTAATTGTAGTTCCTTATTTAAGCTTCCCTGCCACTTGACTCATTTTCTGTGAAACATAAATGACTACAAAAACAAAAAAATAGAGCTTGTTGAATCTGTAATTTTGTTATAATTTTGCCATTTATAATCTTTCTTTCTCTCTTTTTTTTCTACACTAATCTGCTAGCAACAATAAGGGTAGGAAAGACCCTTTTTTCTTATTTCAACTGTATCTTCCTAAACGTGATAAGCTTGATGCATAGCAAGAGCTTCTAGATGTCACAGCAATACAAATCAAAATAATGGGGTATATATATATTCAAGACAAAATTTCCATGCAGTCAAGATCCTGATGTAGAACGTCTACAAATATCACTAACTTGAACAAGTACAAGGTCTTCCCTTACTACAGTTCAAAAAACACTTTTACAAAAGTGACCTCTGTCTTAAAAATTGTATGGTGCATTAGCAGAAATGCATGCAGCACATAATACAGACAGTTTTGATGAGTGCTTACATTCTTGTGAATGTACTGTTGAAATCCTTATCTAAAGCTAGAAATGCAAATTCTATGTTCCAGTGGTAAAGATGACAACTGAGCTGAAACACCAAACTTTTTTTACAAACTTCTTGGGCAGAATAAATCAATCTGATAATGTCAAAAATATTTCATTATATGATGTAAAAAATCCATGAATTAATTTTTTTATCTCAATAGCAAAGTAAACAATTTTCAGTTGAAACTTCACAGGTCCCTTTGGTCAAGTAAAAGCCTTTTAACTACAAATCATATTAAAACTCAGATAACACATTTTCAAGATCTTCAGTTATGCTAGTAAATAAAAAAATTACCACCATCTGAAGGTTTTATTAAACATAATAAAGTATGGGAAATAGCTGAATTTATGGTGAATTCCATGACCCTTTAACATAAAAAATTAACAGCATTATTTTTTGTAAGTAAGTCTATCTATCACCTCAGGAGTACTTCAGGTTAGAAATATTTGGGTGTAGCTAAAATCCTGAGCTCTTGAAATTTGGAAACATCAGGAAGAGATGACTATAGGTGAAGTAGCAAAGCGCAGCTAATTCTAGCCAAATTCTCGATGAAGCAAATCCACAGAGACTTGAAAACTGGAATAATGAAATGTACAGACATCCATAAATATTACAATGTTTAACTCTTTTAGTTCACTTTTAAAAATGCAACTGAACTAAAAAAAAATTTACATTTTCATAGTGAAAGCAAATATTTTAATTTCCTATTGATACAGGGCTAATTACACTCTTTCCACTATCTGTGCTCAGTATTTCTAGGAGCCTGAGTGATATGACCTGTTTCAAAAAATTTGGACTGAAAGCTGTTAGGCAATACTCATTGACCTCGACAGGAAATACAATTAAATCAACTGAGTGCAGTTTAAACACAGTCAAATCATCTTCTTTTCCTTTTATAGTGATAAACAGGTAAAATGATCTAGAAAATTAATACAAAACTATGCCTCTGACACCCAATATATTTTTAAATTCCAGAATTAAGTAACTAGGTGTACCACAAATATGTTTTCACAAACATCTTCTTTTATATGGACACAGTGGAACCACATAGCACAGCTAAGCAAATTCTAAATTACTGTGCAGACACAGTTTAAATAGGCAGTTGTGGGATATGATATTTTGACATGACCAAAGCAACTGAGTAACAAAGGTAGGGAACCTGCCCCCAAGCCACAGCCTGAAGCAATGGCAGTAAAAAACACATTCTTCTTTTGGGGTGGAGGGTGATCAAGCCTTAGATTTATAACCAGAGCCCTAATCAAGATTTGGCCATGATCTCATTTCTCACCTGCACTCAGATGAATGATGACAGATTTTCTGTACATATAAAAGGTTACCTGCTTACATTTTGCAATTTAACCCAAAATATTGTCTTTCCAGTTCCTCCTGAAAAAAACAGTCTGACAAGAACAGCTCTCTCAATTGCCACTGCATAAAATAAGACATGCCAAAATACCAAGCTAAAGTAAAAACAGCCCAGATCAAACCAAACTGAAGTTCTTTGCATCCCAAGTATCTCCACATTCTGTGCCAGAGATTTGATTTTTGACTACTGTGTGGAAAAACTGTGACTAACTCCCCTAATTAGATTTTAACATTTCTTACTGTATAAGAGGTTTTTAAATGGACTAAAAATCAACACATTATAATTTGTTATTTTAAAAAACAACTTCATTGGAGAGTAAAAAATCACCATATTCTTGAAATTACAGTAATGACTATGAACTGATAACCTGTAACAACAGACCACAGCTAGTAACTTCGTTGCACAGAGAGCAACTTTTAGGAACAAGCACTAAGTAAATGTCTCTTTATGTAGGTCAAATATAATATTTTTACACTCACCATCTTGCTGCTTCAACAGTCCTTGCTGGATGTATCGAATATATGTAAAGAAGTTACACACAGAAGTGATCTAAACTCACATAAAAAATAATGGTGGTTAATGTAATTTTGTAAAGAGGTATGGAAAAAAATAGCAAAATGACTACTAAACAAAATTAAATCATAATAAGTCTACTTACCCTGTAACGACAGAAAGGAGAAATGTAGTAATAACTGCTTGAATCTCCTAATTTGATTCTATGCTTGCAAGACTTACTTTGTCCACTGAGAGCACATTTCCTACAAATATAAAGGTCACATCATTCAATAAACAAATCTGACATTAATATCTAAACATGTGCATGTGTTTATGGTGTTAATGTAACTGCTTCATATGGGCACAGATAGATGAGCCTCTACCTTCATTTTACAAACTGCAATTATTACATTACATTGTCAGTTATTTTAGTTCCACAAGGCCTAATTTAATTTCAATATTGGTGTGTTATGATGTTTTTTCTGAATTCTAAAACTTTCTTCAGCTCTGGGAATAAGCTTCCAGATTCCTCAATTTAAATTGGCTTGACAACTCTGGCACAGTGGGATTTCTTTAATTAACTCTTGATGTGTCAAATAAACAGTTTTTAAATTATCAGTTGATGCCAACATTTAAACAGATTTTTTTTAAGTTCTGCTTGATATTATATTTCATCCTAAAAAAAAATTCAGCTCCACAGAAGGGCAGTCAACTCTCTGAGATGCATTTTAAATCCAGTTTTGCATTTATGCCCAAATTGAAATCATACTTTACAATCAGAGTATAAAATCTTTTGGGACAAAGGAAAATGGGCTGTCTGGCAGTAATTCTTTCTGTCACCATTACAAAAAGTGAGAGTAAAATAATCAAATTTACTTCTGGTGTATTCTGACTATGCAGTATTCAGAAAAGGTCATTAGTCACCACAAACTGTTCCCCCAAAACAAAAACAATTCAGGAAAACAATGAATTTTTAAAGATGAGAAGAATTTGATTTATTCGGAATGTCCGTATTACAGCATCTCAGATGAACTGGGTTGTCACGGCAACCACTGTTTCATTAATTTTAAAAGCTGCTAGTTCTTCTTTCTCCCATTTCTACCTCATGAAACTGGGGGAATCTAAGAACAAGCTGTCTTTCAAAAGTGAAACAAAAATTACTAAGCTTCTGTGGTTCTCAAAAGTGGCTCATAGGCCCTTTTAAATTGCCTGCAGCTGGTCCACAGAACCATCTAAAACAGGAGAAATTTGAAGTGTGTATACTATTTTCCATAGCAATTTATGAGGACTGACAGCAGTTCACTGATACGAGAAATCCTAAAGTAGCTGAAGCAAGCTGGATCACAATTTCAGTCTAGTTTTTGTCAGAAGACAAACTTTCAATGCTAGGAAAATAAAACCCTTTTTTTTTCTTCTGGTTACATAACTGCCTTCTCTACCTTGTCTTCCATCACATCAGTTAAATGCTGAGGGCTCCTGCTGGTGACTCAGTTTTGTGTGTACAGCACACGCAGCTCAGTGCTTTGTTCCCCATGGGGACAATTATGTGAATCTTCTGGGGAAACCCAGCTGTCTTTTGTTAAGGCAGCATTCACTACACACCATCAGTTACCATTCAGCAATTTCCATATATTCAGAACCTTTCTGTACTACTTTCACAGCTCTCTGTCCCCCACCCCCCACTATGCTACTTGGACTGTAACCCACTGTTTTATGCATCTGTTCCCCCACATGAATGTACAACAAAATGCAAATGTATTACAAAATTATTTCTTTAAAAACACTACTCTTACTTTTGTTATTGTTTATTTTCAGTTTGTCCATATTCAGTTACCCATTTAAGAAGATAGTTGCAATAAATAAAGCTTTTTGCACCATATAAAAATCTGAAACTGCTACGCTGATTCAGTGAAAACTGCAACACCTGCTTCCCATTCACTGCCAGTAATAATACATAAGGCAAAACACAATTGCTGTCAAATTACACTTAAATACTGCAGATTCCTTACCTATTACTTATCTACAAGCAGTACCGCAGAAATGTTTGTTGGTACAGAAGAATTGGAAAAGGGAGAAAAGAATTTGCCTGACCTTTTGGTATATCTAAAGTAACTGAATTATAACTTGTGCATTATCATCTCAAAACAATCTCAATCTTGCCAAATATTTAAGGATTTTCTAAGTTCTTATTTAAAAGTTATCCTACACTGGAGGAAAAAAAGGTTAAAAATCTCCAGAAATTTCTGAATTATGCAGTTGAGTCTCCTGTCTGGCTAAGTATTTCATCACATCAAGATGTAGCAAAGTTGCTTGAACCACAATGACTTTAAATCCATTTGCCAGTTGTTCTTTAATGACAGGAGTCATTCAGTGGTTTCTGACTGTCCAGATTCTCTACTGCATGGAACACAGCTGACAGTGGCAGATATTACACAGGAATTCACTACCCCTTGAGTAGCTCCATTACTGGTGTAGGACCTTCTGATGAGAGGCTGCTACAGCTCAAGAAGTGTGTTCTAGTGACAGAAGGAAGTTGAAAAATATTTGAATGCTTGTACTTTGCAGGCTAGAAGGGGTCAAAGACTAAGTCAGAAAACACACAAAACATAAATTTTCATTTTATATAGCTTCTTTAAAGAGAAAATAAAGACTTTTGAGATGTGTCAGTTGTAGTTTCTCTTCCACTCAACAGAGGAAAAACAAGGGTTAAAAAGCAATGGCAATGAGAAAGAAAGAAATCTTAGAGTCAGATGAAAACATTTTGACTGAAGTTTTCTATGGTAAAATTGAGTTCTCTCAAATCAAATATTGCAGAGTAAATTGCCAACTTGTCCAAAATACCTCCAACAGAAAGGTCAAGTCTTTCTCAAGATTTGAAAGGCTTCAGATTAATATCCAGACTGACCTTGCTTTCTTACTCCAACATCCACTAAGGCATCCTAAAATCCCTTCCCTTCTCCACATCATCAAAGCCCACCCCAGGGCCTCAGGCAAGTTCCTCCCACCCAACTTCAATGTTTGTGTCAGCACCTGACAAGTCTCATTTCATACTTCTCTAGGACCATTCCAGAATTTCCAAAATAACCTTCCTTCCTGTCATTCAAGCATATTTCCTACTTTAGGTGCAAACTCTCATTCATCTTCATTCCCACTTACATTCCTCCTGCTCAAATTCAGAGGATTAACTCTCTCTGTATATCTCAAATATTTCAGCTAGCTTTGTCAGTGTCCTATGGATGTCCTAAATTTTTTATGCCACAAGTACTCCAGATGTCATAAAGACCTATTTCAAGACCTATTTCTTTCATAATGCTTTCCACCTGAGGGCCCCAGTGCAAAACCATTTGATTTATGTATCAGAATGGTCTTCTCCAAACAGGTGAATGTTACTTTTGGGGTCAATGCATCAAAACAAGCAAAAGTCAAGCTCTACCCAAATGATAAGGTTTGTTCTATGTTAGGGGGTGTTTTCTAAGTTTCATTTATTAGCTGCTTCCTTTCCCAGAATATTTGTAACGACAATCTTGAAATCTTAGATTTTAGGAAACTAAATTTAAGATACACAAATTTGACTGAGGTAATCAGTTGACAGCAGTTTTCTCAAGCCAAGAGACCTCAAGAGTCAAGATTATCCCCCTGTGTTAGCTCAACATACTTTGGTCCCCCACATTCAACTGCAGAAGCTTTCACAAATCGAACAGGTTGCAAGCCAACAGGTTCAATGCTCAGAGTGTTGTTTTCAACAGCTTCCAGAACAGCTGAGGCCAACTGCAAGAGAAATTTAGAAAGCAGTTAAAAACAGCTCTGCTTCATCCATTGCCTCAAAGCAGTGACATATTTCTTCTTCGGGAAACTTAAGAACACAGGCAGAAAAAAAAAAATCAACCCACCACACAAAATTTGTATTATAAATGAGATTTCACTTTTATCACATGCAAGAGGTTCCATTTCCAGGCTCCTGTTTAAATTCTGCCCTACAAATAACCTTGCCTTCCCTGAGGCAATCTAACTTCCTTTACAGCCAGGAATGTAGAGAAGCATGTTTAAAACACTAACTGTATTTTCAGCCTTTCCTCATACACCCGAACAGCACACATATTTGTACATGCTGTGCTCTTGTCAGAGACAATATGGCACAAACTTTATTTTAAAAAATTGGTCTACTTTTACTGTGTTCTATGAAAAATACAAAATTACGCTGCATACATCTTTATCTTGAACAAAAGAAGTAAATGTTATGTCACTGTATTTCAGCTAAAGATACTTCTAGCAAGGTGTTCAAACAAGTAAGACTGAACAATATATAGAAAAGCCAGCTGCAACTTTCAAACACTAGTCTACTTAAAGTGCAACTTTGCTCAGGTTTTTTTTATGTTCACTCTTTATAAAGAATCATGAGACACTGGAAGTGCGACCATTTTGCTTGATTGGATTGCATACTTGCCCAAGACCACTGTTTCAAGTAATAGCAGTTACCTGATTTAAAAAAAAGGTGCAACTTACATTACTAATTAAATAATTTTGTGCCAAGGCTCCTTCCTACTAAGTAACAAAGATATTTTTTCTATTGCATTTTAATTATTTTAAGACCAGAATGTTACTATTAAAGTAGTTCGTATGAAGTAATCTCTCTGCCATGTCCCAAAAGCAGAATGCCACACATACACACAAGAGGCTAGTGAGAGTTAATGTAATACTTCAACCATTCACATAACTGCACTTTCAATTATTCAAAACCACAATACATGTGTAATTTATAGTTTGGTTTAACTGAACATTAGCCTATCAAAAGCCAAGTAAAACAAGTTGGTCACTACACAAAGCATCTGGAAACAATAAATGGTGTAACTGACAAGTGCTAGAAGCCTCATTCTTCCCTTAAAAGGCAATACAAATCTATAGTAATTCTATTACTAATGAAGAACAAAATCCAAAATTAAGTTGCTGCAAAAGCCAACAGGACAGCCGACTTACATATACTGCAGATGCAATGTAATTCCCACAGTAACCAAGTAAACTTTTTATTGGGAGAGGTTCATACAATGCTGTACACCAACCATAACAAACTGGTACACATTTAACTAAAAGACTGCATGTGCTTATGGCCAGCAAGTAACAGCACATAAAAAGAAAGGGAAAAGACCATAACAACTCTTGAAAACAACAGATGAACATTATGAAGGAAATGTAGGATTTTCTATGTGAAGTGTTTAATTTTATTTGGAAAGAATTATCAATACTTAAGATTTTCAAATTTCTTATCCTTATTTTAATAAAGATCTAAGAACATGCTCCCTTTTCCCTACTGACCAATACTACAAGTACAGCCTGTAAATAGTGCTTTAGAACAAAAACTAAGTAAAGCAGTTGGATTTGTAATCAGTTCCATGTTATTCCCAGGATAGGTGAAAATCCAGTCTTTCTTTAGTATGGGAGAATGTGTGGTAATAACACAAGGGAAAAAGTCTCATAATGTGATTCCTCTAAACCATATTTACCAACTGCCCCTGTTGAATCTTATATCCCAAAGTCTAATTCTGGTAACTCAAACCTCTCTTCAAGAAAAGACACAGACTATGCCTGCAGTCTGCTCTGACTGATATGAGGGAAAATCAGTCCACAAAAATAAACATATTGGTCTCTACTGCCCCCTATATAAACAATAGGCAGAACATGATTTTTACACTGTATTTGAAGTATCAGGAAGAAAACTTCCATCCATTCATTCCTACAAAGACCAGATTCTAATAGACAGGAGTAACATTTGAAGAAGTAGACATAGAAAGGCTATATCTGGAAGAGCATAAGTGGAATAGAATAGTGAAAAAAAGTGGTCATCTCAATACTCCAGACCAAACTTTAGGACTTCACTGTAAACTATCACACACTAATGAAACAAAAATGGTTAAACTGCATATTGAAAACAATATAATAGTATTTTGGCTCCATGTAACATACTTAAGGGGAAGACATCAGTGAGCACATTTAGACCATTTCCATTACCTCACTTTTGGAGAAAGTTAAACATGGAAAAATATCTTCCCGATAAATTTTGTCCAAGAAAGGACATGTTCTGTCCATAGTAGGCTCATCCTTCCAAGATCTGAAGTCATTGTACAGAGACAGGTCAGCCTAGAACACACAAAGATTCACATATTTTAGTAATGTAATTATCACACTAGTGTCTATCATTTGCAAATATCCACAGGTAAATAATAAGTATTAAAATGCTTTCTATTGTAATGTAAAAATTGAAAGAATGCTATCATGGTTCAGCTATGAATACCTTCTTAAATCCACTTTTCTAAGCCTTTAAATTTAAGCAAATCAAAACATACCATTTTCAATACACAGAGATAACGCATCTAATGGTTACCACTACACCAGGGACAAGCTAATCACCTTTCTCCCATTTCCTAAGCTTACAGACAGCTTTGGAAAACTTAGGAAGAGCCAAAAAACAGTTTCCATCTTCATGCATCTTCATCACAGTATTTTAGTTCACCTCCACTTATGTAAGTTAAGAAAAGCAGAGAAATTCAAAGAAAATAACTGCAATCCTTGACATTTTACATGTTCATGCTGCATCTGACTCCCAACATGCTGCTATCCAAACACTAAAAGAAAACAGACTAACACACTGAATATACTATGAAAAGAAAACAGGAAGTCAATGTACAACTCAGTCAAAAGTACACTGTTATTCTTCAATTTTCATATTTATGCCAAAACTCTCCCAACACCTCCCTACCACAGAAAGGCAAGGGTGTTTGCTGGGAATGATTTATGAGCCTGCTCCCCCCACAGCTCCTCTAGTCAAAGAGGAAATGCTAAATTACCTCTTAAAAATCATACTCAGATTAACTGTGTTCTGTGTTAGGAAAAGGTAATTGTACCTGCTTTGAAAACACGTTTTGTCATCCCCAGGCTGAGATCAGTTCACAGTAGGATGGCACCTACCCAGTGTGGTCGTCCACAGACGGGTACTAGGTTATTATTAAAAATCTATTTGCATTATGGGGCAGTCTGTCCCATGGGCTTGCTACCCACTAACAACTAGAGCACAATGAGGTGCTCCCACAGCACATCATCTGCTTTAGAGTTACTTGAGAAAGACCTTTCATGGGCTCCATCACTGCTGCAGGACACAAGCCAAGCAGAGTGGGGGTGAGTGCTTCGGACACATGCTCCTAATCCAACATATAAAACTAACTCCAGCCCCAAAGGGATATGCAGCACCATCCTACTCCCCAGGAGCACCACCATACTCAGACTGGTTCTGACGTTCTGCTTAAGCACCTTCTGCCCTGTTTAAATCCCTTTCTTGAACTACAGCAGACCTATACTCCTAAAACTATAGAAAAGATGTACACTGCAGGAGAAAGATAAGCCAGGATGCGAATTTAAATTATTAAAAAAAATAATACAGAAAATATAATGAAATGGGGAAATAGCATAGAACAAAATTATTTTTAATCCTATTTAAAAGATCACTATGCTGCTTTGCACCAACCTCGGTCTCTTTTTCATTCCCCATGCATCACTCCTTTTGAGTTCACAGCACTTTGCCATTCTTTTACATATATGCTTTGGGGAGTTCTTTCATCATTTTCAGGGATTTTCTGTTAAACTTTATTCTTTTTTTTGGTTTTTTTCTTGAAAAGTAACCTACATAAATCAGACTGGAAAATCTGTTTTCATTACATCCACTTGCAGTATGCTCAGGTACAATCAGGAACAACTATCTTAATTAAGCTAATCCATAAATGTTCTAGTTGCTAAGCCACCAACTTCATTGTACAAGTGGAATTCAATAGGTGTAATTTGCTCCCTAAAGGAACATTTCCCATAACTTAAACCCATCTCAGATCTGGCTTTAAAATTAATACAATCAAGAAATACCAGCAGAAAAACATCCATTTTTTATTTGTACTCTAGAATTCCAAAAATTAAGATGCATTTCTTATTAACTTGGTTATTTTCTAGATGTATTCAATTTTACCCAAAACTACAGTTTATAAAGAAGCTGCCTTGAAAAAAACTGTTCAGTGACCATAGCTTGATGATCTTCATTTTCAACGTACAAGGTGTGATGCAAGAGTATCTCCTCCCTGCCTTTACAGATGCTTTCACTACATCCAGTTTTGATTACCTGAAATTAAATATACAGTCAAATGTAATAGTAATTCCAGCTAAAATTTTATGCTTTCATTACAGTAAATAGGACATCAGCAAAATATCTCAGGGCTTTGAACAATACTGATGCATTTATCAACATTTCTGGTGAGGGGATGATAGCTGTCTGCTTAAGATCTGGGCAGATATTCAGTTTATCTCAATCTTTTTAATATCTAAATTCATCAGACATGTCAATTTATCCTAGAGGCTACTATCAAAGGCTAGGAAATATTTCTCCAGCATATTGGCAGCTTTCTAGCTCCACTGAATTTAGGGTAGACAGCCAGACACTTGTGACTCTGTCTACACTCCACAAAGAAATCTGAGAGCTGGCCTGTATTTACATGCAGCTCCATTTGACAGCACTAAGCTCTAGGTGGTAGACTCTCCAAAAGAATCTAAAAGGCCAATACACAGCCCAGAGCAAGGGTACTCTTGAGCCCCTCCAGAAGTCAAATCACTCAAAATCAGAAGAGTAAGATCCAAAGAGTAACAACTCAGTGGCACAAACAAGAAGGGGACTGAACTAGGGTTTCAGACATGCTCCCAGAAATGCAAAAAAAAATTACCTTAGAGCAGCTATAAATAAAACCAGTAAACAAGATGACAAAGCACTGGATAACAGGAAGAGCTGGGAAGACATGTATCCCCCCTTGAAACTATGCCCTAGCTACCATGCCAAAGGCACTCTTGCTTTTTTCACTCCACTGTACATTCCATTAAATACTCCTGCGCAGAACAGAAGTGAAAATATTCAAGTCCCAGTGGGTGGAAAACCCATGTGTTTCTTAGTGATTCCCTGGGCCATCACTACAAGAAATAGTCACCAGTTTGAGCAGCCTTGAAGTGTCTCCTTATGCAGCCAACAAAAAGGTGAATCGACTAAAGAAAAGTGTCAGGCAGACTGGTTCTTCTGCAGCATGTCCTTCACGATCACCACCTTCACTTCATGAGAAACTGAGGCAAAACAGACTTCTCTAGTCTCTCACTCTTGCCCAACACTTAAAAAATTCACTGAGTCATGACCTCGGTGTGATGCTTACAAAGTAATTGGATTCCATTCCAGTTCTCCCCTTTTCTGAAGGGCAACATGGATTCAGTTTTAGTAAGGAAAAATCCTGGATACCACTGAAAGTGGGCAAGCAGGTTGTAAATCATCTGATTTTTTTTTGAGTATGAAACAAACTGCACGATGCCTTAATTTTCTAGGTTTATAGTAAAATGGTGTCTAGTATAAATGCAGTTAATGACGACTGGCAAAATAAAGTATAAAGATACAGTCAGTATATCACCCCTCTGACAATAGCCAGTAGCCACAGAGCTGGCAGAAGATACATCTGTGGGGAAGGGTAGTGATGTGTGTTCTTTTACAGCCTCAAAATTTCTAGCAGTCAGTAGCCAAAGGAGCTTGCTAAACCAAATGTCATACCTATCTTTTATATAGCTTGAGAGACTTTTCTCTTGTCACTTTGCATGACTTTATTTGAAACGTATTTTTAATCTTGCTTCCTCATGACAATGTTTCAGTATGTACTGACTAAAAAAATATTTTCCTTTTAGCTTCCAGAGTTTTAATTAATTCATTAGTAATTGTTCATCATTCATCTTCCTCATGTCACCTGAGATTGCAGAGATTTTTCTTCTACCTCAAGTATCTCTACACAGGAATCTTTCCATTTGGTTTGGCCATCTATGTCACACTTCCTGGTATTTTCAAAGTGTCCTTTCTGAGATGAATATATCATAGCTGCATGTACAGAAACACTCTTACTACATGTTTATACAGAGGATAATACTTCTTCTTTTGTTATTTATTCCTTTCCTAAGAAGTTCTACGTCTCTGTAGGTCTTTGACAATCACTGAACACTGAGATAGGATTTTCAGACAATGATTGACAAGGACACTAGATTTTTTTCCAGCACAGTGCAGCTCTCTCCAAGTTCACAACTGCAAGCTTGCTAGTTGCATTTTTTTTCCTAAATGCCTCATTTCTCATTTTTGATTTTTGGATTTCATCTGCTCTTCTACTAACCACCCAGTAAAACAAGCTCCTTCTCAACACTTTGGTCAATCTTTGCTACTACCATTCCAAGGACTCAAATACCAACCCCTCACCTCATTATTCCCCCATTTTCAGTGACATGAGTAGATTTAAAAAACAAGCAAACAAACCAAACAAAAAAACAACCAAACAAAAAAACTCTAACTCACCCCACCCAGATCTCCAGTGACTCATCACCTGTTCTCTAATAAATTACTGATTTGATCTTTTCCCTGGCCTCTTTCACCCACTACTGACCTATAAAATGCCTCTTCCTTTTTTCTATGACAGTTTATATGATGCTTGTGAAAGTTTATGAACTTTCAGTGATGGACTTCATAAAAAAGCCACCAGGACTCATTCAGTTATATTGTTTGGTTTATTGTCTGGGGTTTTTTAATCACTACATGCACTTCCAATACTTGAAATCTCATCTCATCTTGCCTAAATGACTTAAAGGTAAATAAAACTTGGAAAAATCACCATGTATTGGTATGCAAGGAAAGTTCTTTCATTAATGAAAAATATCTCTAAGATAGTAAGCATTAAATGAAGATTTAAGATATGCTCTATGTGAGTAAAACAAAACAACAAAGCCAGTTTATCAGCTAAAAAAGAACAATCTTTGTACATTACCTCTTTACAATCTTTTACAATTGGTTGCATCATGGTAAGGTCCTGATGACTGCCACCCATAGCACTGCTTGTACTCTTGTTTCTTGCATGGCCTTTCTTAAAAGGAGTTCTTCCACCAGACTGGAAGTCCTTAGTTGGAGATGTGGGTGAAGTAGACAGTACTAGTGTTTTCAATGCTGCTACTTCAGCCTGGAGGACATCAATCTTCATGGGGCAGGAGGGAATAAAGTCATTAACAAACAAAAAATATATTAGTTTATAAATATGTTAAACCAATTAAAAAGATGTCCAGCTATCTTGATGCAAATCAAAACTTCATCTTCCAACAGTACTAACACACAGATGCCTAGGCAATTGCTTATTGTAGTAGGACTGGCTTCCTACGCACCTTGCTGGCTGCCATGACGCTGAAACACCATGTCCACGGGTGTTCGCTAAGAATACGTCAAGCAACACAAAACAACTGAGTATATATTCTAAAAACGTATATACAGGTAGTGCTCTATCCCATGTCAATCTTTATGATTCACACTTCAGTTTTAGAACCATGTGAATATACAAAGTAAACAAGTTCGGAAAAACTCACCTTTCCTTGTGCTTCTTTTAACTGTTTTTCTGCTGCAGCTTGTTTGACATTTGCTTCTTTAACCATTTTGTGTGCTTCCTATAAAAGATGTTTAGCTAGTGTAAATGCTTCACACAAATTTATGAAAAATCCAACAACTAACAACAGACTTTTGCTTCATGAAGACTACTTGTGACTATTAAGATGTGCAATAGTCTGAAATGAAACAGCTATATTAAAAAATCCCTACAAATCTACGATTTTGATTCATCATTGGCCAACTAAGTTTCTCCTTGATCCCGAACCCAGAGATTCAGAAATTCAGCAGCTCCACCCACCCCACTCCAGCAGGGACAATACCTGTCATGAACACCAGGCTCCAGTCATGCTTCAGTGGCTGACAAATTCCTTGACCCCCATGAGAAAGACTCAACCAGTAGCAACAAAAGCAACATAGGCATATTCAAAAGAACTTCTCCCTTCTTGTAGCCAGAATAACCAGTTTTAGACAACTGTAAATTTTGGCATGAAGGAACCAGCCGATCAACTATGAAGTCTAAATTCTTGCCATCAATAAACAGACAAAACAACAGCATAAAAAACACTTCATCATTTAATAAACATTTTTTAAAGTAGAATGGAAAAAGCACTAATAAAACAATCCAAGTAAAGAAACAAGGCTAAGCCAATAAAGAAGGAAGCATAAAAGCACTGAGGGTTTTCCCAGCATCCTTTTACCTCATAACTTTAAGCCTTTTGTTTGTATGTTGTATTTGTTTAGGCTCTGATCCAGCAATTTGTGCCTAAAATCAAATTACTGGTCTCACATGGTACTTACTAAAGGCAATAAAAACTGAAATATCAGAGCCACCAACCAAATCACCTAGGACAGGATCCTTTTCATATCTGTAAAGCGCCTAGCACATCTGGACACTATATAAATAAAACAAAAAAGTTCATACTTTGTCATACCAAAAGATCTGGCTCCCACTAGCATACAACACAGCTGTATAGTATGGGTTTGTAAAATTCTCATAAGTAACAAGACACATGCAGGAATGGGAACATACACATTTATACAATGTGTACAAATACATTTAACATTGACCATGCAGTTTCTGCGTAGTGATGCATCTTTGAAAGCAAAGCATGTTACTGTGCTATTACAGTGTAATAATGTAATATATGCACCCAGCTGGGCAAAACAAGTCTCAATCCTCCACTGGGATGCAATAATATAAACCCTAGCATATCCATTTATATGGCTGCTGAAATTAGTGGGATTCAAAATTAAACATGAATTCAAGGGCTGAAGATCCCAGTGCAAAAAATTGATAAACCTCACCACTGTGTCTTGTTAGAGCCTCTAAGTGAAATCCAATCACAAAAAAAAAAACTTAGAGTAACATGCCTGTAACATTCTGGAAAATTCAAACTCAAACTATTATTACCAACAAACTGTATTTCTAACATATTTTTAACAAACTGACACACTGTTCTAAGCAATGCAATGTCACAGATAAAAAAAATTTCACTGATAATTTTCCTTTTATTCCTCCACAGTTAAAATACCTGCCTGACATTTTCTTCCCCCCAGCATACACAAGTATTTATACTATGAAATACCCTTCCACTCTTCTATTTATTTTTTACACAAAGGAACTGCTTAATATTTTAAGTAACCTTGCTCTACCAGGATGTAGTTTTTAATCTGATTTTTAAATGTCAGTATTTTCAAATGTTTAATAGCACTTTTATACAAGCTCATAGGCTTAAACACTGCTTCTAAAACATACCTAATGTTGTATCTTTATGCATATGCCAAAAGCCTACACTTACAATTTAGCAAATGTATAAATCATCCATGGATTATGAAATTTATTCTGACAGTTAAAGATACCACAATATAGGCCCAAAGCATCCCTCTATATATTCCTAAGGTAAAATGAGAACCAATCCTCCTTCAACTTATGGATTTAACATTTTACTTCTGTCTAATACACTCTAACAGTCTTTGCTGGTACTTCTGCCTTTTCCTCAAATGAGAAGGTCCCACTCAAAGTTCAAGCCTCTCACTTGGTAACCAGGTTTCACCCTGGTGCATCACTCAGCACTAATGTTTCTTTTGAAGTCTGTGGGTGTTGCAGGCTGCCAGAGCCAAAATTCAGAAGCTGAAAGCATGGTTAAGTTATGTTCTCACTACCTCCATTCATCTGGAACTGCGTTATTTTTCTATTTAGTCACCATGGCAACCCCAAATTTAGCTCTTATCTAGATAGCCTTGTTGTCAGACAGAGAAGCTGTCTCAAAATAGTTATGCCAAAAAATAAGCTGATATTTCCCTTATTTTCTTCATTTTGTGTCTAGGCAGATTGACAAGCTCCCTAAGCTGTCTCACATCTAAGTGAAAGGTCTGCTGCTTTCTCTTAAGCTTTTACTTCAACACACCCAAGCCTTCAGGACACAAATCCCTTTATGCACTTATTGCAGAAAAATTCAGCATACAATACACTGGTTCTACACAAAACATCTGGCTCAGCTTCCCTTAAGTATATCACATCGAAGACTCCAACAAACCTCAAACAGACTAGCTGTAAGTTCTTCCAATTCCTGTCCAAGTTGATCTCGCACTTTAGAAAGCCTTTCACATTCTTCATCTTTTAACTTCAGCTCCTATGGAAAATTGAAAGTTATTTATTCTGACTTAGAGTAGTAATTTGGCCTTTTAAAGCTAATACCACAAGAGAGGGGGACAAAAAATAAAAGCAAATAATCAGAGGAGCATAAAACCTTTGCTAAACAAAGCCTTTCAAAATAGTCATCTTAACACTAAAAACAAATTAATTCATGCTACGCATATATAGCTGTTTCTTTCTGCTGTACAGAATTATACCAGGACAATCTAACGCATACCTAAGCTAAACACCAACATTTCCAAAACACTCTGAAGTAAAAAAGCCTTCATTTTTCCTGAAAGTATAAAAGGCTGTATTCACATAAAATACAGATCAAATTAATTATTGGGGCAGACAGAACACCAGTTTAGCTACCCATTCCTTAAAATATACTTAAAGTAACCCTTTTTTAAAAAAATTAAAATTTATTTAAAAAATCAAAAAGCACTGGCTCAGGACAATCTGCAATTCTAAATGAATCTTACAACATATTTTACTATAAATACTGTCTTCCAAATATCTCCTTACAATGTTCCTAAAAATCATACTTTAATTATATTCTTGCTCTTATTTATGCAGATTTATAAACAAAATTACAATTATAAATTATAAAATAAATAAAATTAAAGCAACTTGGTGAAATTCAAAATGTTGGTGTCCACCCCACTAAAATTTGAGTTAAGGTCTGACCATAACCATCTTTACAGTAAGATTTGGCAGTGTAAGGGTTACATATGCCCAATTTCATCTCTATTGAGGATAAAGTGAGGTACTTTGCAAAGAAGTAGAAAAAGGCTGACAAGAAATTTGAAATAAAGTTCTTCTCCCCTTCCGCATCCATTAAACCCTGGAATCTCTTGCAGAAAGAGAAGGATGTAGAGATAAAGTAAAAGAAAGAAAAGTAGCCAATTCTGACCTTTCAAACTTTTTTTGGCCCTAGCTCCCTTCTCATCCCCATTCATCTCCTCTTTTTCCTCTTCCCCATGCCAAGAAAGGTATTACACTGCCATCATTCCTGAAATGCAAGACCAAAGACTGTCACTAGTAGGTTAAAGACTCCAAATACAATCTATCAATGATTTATTTCCTCTGAAAACCTCCGCAAGCCAGTAAAAAATAGCTGCCTTCAGAAAACTGTGGGAGGCCAGTCACAAGAGTCATAAAAAAGGCCCAAATGGCAGCTTCTGTTGTGTTTTTGGAAGGTGGTTAGTATTCCTTCCAAAATCTTCATGACTGAAGTAATGTGACATACAACTATGTGGGAAACTGCATCTTGCCTTGTAGCATGCTGGTATTAGGTCTTGCTCCCAATTTTGGCAGTGAAATTAGCAATAGATTTTTCTGTAAGATAAAGGATCCTGATTGACTTCAGTTCCTAGACTGGACAAGAGTTTAGAGACTCTTCTAGAATCATTTAGTATCAAAGGCATTATTTTATCCTTATTTTATTTGGTTTTAACTTTGAACATTTTGATTGATTTTTAGTCAGTTTATTTGTCATTTGAATTTTTTTTGCTTTTAATATGCAACTATTTTGTGAGGTACCACTTAAATTATGGGGATTTTACCAAACACGGTATTTCTCAAATCCTATACAAATCTTACTTGCTAGCTACTGTTCCGCACACAGTGACCAATCTCTTTCTCAAAACAAAACCCCAAAGAGGCAGCAGGAAAATAGCTACAGATGGAGGCATGAGAAGGAGAAGGGGAAAAAAGAAAGGGGGAAGAAATTTAATTATTTTGTGTTGGTTTAAAATATTTCCTATATAAACTATGGTTCTTAATCAGGAAATGGAAGATTCAGAAGCAAAATGCTTAAAGCTCAAAAAAGAGTTCAAATTTTTCCTATAAATGCAGAGGAAACATCAACATTTCTTTTAGCTTACTTCCCTGATTTATAAAGACAATGCTACACACACATCAATATGTCTTAAAAGCAGGTTGTATCAATATTCAGGTCAAGAGCTGTCAAACTACCAATGCACGGGAAACTACCCCAGGTTCACCTACCACTATCATTACATAAAACAGTTACACTTTGCCTGCAACTGGAAAGATTAGGAGAGATTAGATTAAAATTTAGGCAGATGAGTAAATTTTCTTAACTAAAACAAAAAGACAACACCAGGCAGCCTACTGTGCATGGCTGCTTAGCTGAATTTGTCAAACACTAGGCAAGTTTCCATGACATGATTCAGGAGAAGCATAATGTAAGACATTATTTTTGTCAAGCAAATTTAACCTCAAGTTTTTTAGGCAGGGCAGAAATGAAGAGTGCCCAAAGCTCAAAACTTAGCAGTTATAAGAAACACTACTACTGCCTATGGCTTAGAGGCATTACTGGAGACTTCCCAGCCATACCCAATAAAGCAGCAGAAAAAACAACTGTGTGTGCTAACCATTCATGCTGCAGTCCTTTACACATTACTGTTATGAAAAAGTAACTACATTAAGATGAGAAACTAATATAAAGCACACTACAAACACACTTAACAGAAGGCAAGAAAAGAAATTAACTTACATGGAGAAAAAATGCCTCACAGTTAAAAAAAAAAGTCTGTATCAAAGGATCATTGTTGTTTTTCTCTCTTTGATATTCTCAGACTACAGGGTGGGTATTTAAAAAGAACCATAAAATAAGAATTGCAAATTACTGCTTCAAAACCATTCACACATTACACGCTAAGAAGAAGATCATCCTACATCTAGCTCAGCAATTTAACCAAGTTAGAACTAGATGCATAATACCAAGGAAAGAACATTTTCTAGAGATATCACCTAAATTCTGATCTGGGATACTGCTGAATTCTGAAGTTGTCAAAGGAGTATTTCTATTCAATGCACTCCTATTTGACTGGTCCTCACCCAGCACACAGGTTAAACAAGCTACATAAACATCAGTCCTTTGCAACCAGATTCACAAAGGAGTGATCTGATGTGACAGACGAATCAGGATCTCCTTTCAAAGAGCAGCATTTCACAAACTATTGAATTATCTTATGGTGTGGGTGAAGATGTTTCTATTTTGTTTTCATGTAGTCTTCTCTCTACTTGCCTGAGAAAATTTCTCTGCCTACAATGCACTGCAACAGCATAAGAGGTGTGGAAACTTTCATCAAAGACAGCCAGAAACTGCTAAAACACCTTCAAAGAACCAATGCATCTTTAATCATCACAAGTCTGTGGCCTTACAATTCAACTGCAATTTGATTTTAGAAAAGACTGAAAGCATACTCTTCAGTACAGTTCTAACACACCCTCATTTTTATTGTTAACTTATAAGAAAATAATAGAATTTTTTTAATGCTGAAGAGTACTGTATAGTACCACTAGAATTCCTGGGTAGTTATTGTGAACCTGTTTATTGATTAATCCACGCAGAGTTTTAAAATATCATGTTTTACGGCAAATCTGAAAACAGGAGATCAAATTGTAACACTCAGCTTGTTTCTACGATGAAATATGTATACAGAAAGTGAAGCCTTTGAAAGAAAATTCTAAATCTGAGAATCAGGTTCTCAAACTATGTTGAAATTGACAGTACATTCTACACTATCACCTCTTTCACAAAAATTACTTTATCAGGGGAAAACAAATCAATTTTACTCTACTAGGAAAATATAATTCATTCGGATTTACTAGAGAAAGTCAAACATGGTTTTACTTGTTACTAACAACCTTACAGACCTTAATCTAAAAGACCATGGGAAGCATGGAAACCAAACATGTTGTTACCATCCTCTCTGGCAGACTGCTCTTTCTTTATCGAAGAGGGCTAAAACATCACTTTGTTTGACAAAGAAATAGCTTTGGGTTGAATCACACAAAAATTGAAGAAAAACATGACTATGAAATGCTAAAGCTCAAAAACTACAGGTAAGCTATCCAAAACACATGCAGCATGCTGGTTAACTCCACTAAATTTGTGTATCAAGAAACACCATGCATCAAAAGACCATCACTATGCTCTGGGAGGCTATCTACATGTGGTTGACCTATGGTCAATAACTACAGTGACAGATCTCAATCCAAACATGGCACAGAAAATGCATAGAGATGTGAGGACATAAGGTCCCAGGCATTAAAATCACTAAGTCTTTTAACACCTTCCCAATTTCCCTGATGCTGCTTTAGAAGATTAGTGCAACAAGAAGGATGCAGATGATCTAAAGCAAACACTGATCATCTCCACCTTTAGAATACAGACACAAAATTACAAGTTCAGTGAAAAAATAAGCAAAAAATTATCTGAATGGTCTCAAAGATTGAAAAAAAAATCTGTCATTTTAATTAAGGGAATATTTTAAGGCAAAAATATGTAAAATCATATATGTCCCGTTAGTATAGAGTTCAGCACTGCTTTCAACCTCTGACCCAACCTTCCTCCCAATCTTATGACATGATTTGATGCTGCAACCGATCTAGATTGAAGGAGAAAGTGTATTTTTCTCTCAACAAGACACAATCTTTTGGAAGACATTTTTAACAATCTTGCCAGCGATGCTGTTCATTTTAAGAGCTCTATAGTCTTGAGAAATCCAAGGCACACACAAAGCAGGAAAAAAATAATACTTATTCTATTACTGAATAATTTATTCAGGAACCATATTGAAATGTAAAATTACATGTCATACATACATTATCTAATATTAAAAAACTGACAGCACTTAAAGAAAAAAGTTGCACTCTAAGCAAAGTGAAAAAAAAAAATCAGTGGATCCCTAAACTTTAAAATTTCCTTTTCCTTTCCAGTTCCTTTTCTGATCACAACTGCGACAGATTAAAATCAATCTTTAATGTATGGTACAATAGCATACAGTTTGAATAGGAAATCTGGAACAAATGAAAAATGCAAAATAGCAAATTTGCATTTACCTTGTTCACTCTCTGTAGCCTGTAAAGTTTCCAGGCTCAATAAGCTCACTAATTTCAAGGGCAAACTGTAATTCTCATTTTTCTGACTAGTAAACAGCACAGAGAAATACAGAGAATTTAAAGCCATTACACAAAAGACAACCAGTTATCCAAAGACACTACCTATTCATTACATCCCTACAGGGTCTGAACTGAGTACTCATCAACAAAAGTGAATATGCTTGGAAACAGAAGTTAAAGATTGCATGACACATGAATTGCACAGAAAGGATACAGCACTATGTCAACAGTCATGAGTTTTGGAAGAAAGATACCAGAGATGAGTTAGGGATAGTAAAAAATAGTCCTCATGCAGGAAGAGGAAGAAAGTGGGTATAATGAAAAGAATAGGTTTATTGTGGTACAGTCTGTACAGACCCCTGCTGTGACTAAGCAATTCTGGAACAGTGCAAGTTTAGAAAGACAAGCAGAGAAAGTTACCTCTCCAGTATAACATTGGTAAGAATTATATGAAGAGTTGAGAATTAGTAAGAACTCTGATATCAGCAGTCTCAAGTTAGTGCTGAATTGCTTTTGTTAAGACCACACAAAGAGTTTGAAAACATGTAACATGCAGTTAAGTATGTCCTAGCAGCCTTCATGCAGTTACCTTAAAAAGAGCCTTAACAAATTTCAGAGTGAAATAGGAAACATTTCAATCTTTAAGAGACAAAGTGGTACACATTGGAATAAGATTTTTAGATCATTCCAAGCTATCAGTAGCAGATCCAAGTTGTGGTTTTCAAGTTCATGAGCTGTAATTTGGTATACTGCAAAGAAGTTTTCTAAAGTTTAGATGCTAATTTGTTCTTACTTTCTAGGGTTCCAAGTTTAACTGCTAGGATTATATATTCACATGCAAGGTCCTCAAGTTTAGCTCAGGTTAATGTTTTCTTTCAGTGGTCAAAAGCTAAGCGAACACACACATTAGCAAAGGAAGCCACTACTCAGCAATAAAACAATGAAAAGAAAAAACAATGTCTGAATCCATAGTTAAGGTTCATTATGACAGTAATGATGACTGCATTCAACAAGATAATGTAACAAACAGAGGGTAGCAAGTTCGAACACAAGATGAGCTTAAACCTAAACATGAATGGAATCACCTAGAGGAGAAGAAATGGCACAGATACAAATAGCACAAAATCTACTCAAAAACTTAAACACAGAGAAATGTTAAAATTAAAAATAATGGCTTTGCATTTATATAGCACCATCCATCCAAACAAGACAAAGCGCTTTACAAATATTAATGAATTGAGACACAGTGTCTTCAAAGGTATCCATATTCAATTTGAAGTGTGGTGTAACAGAACTCTAAAAAACACCAGAGACATTTTTACTGCTTCTTTCCTATGCAGGCATTCCCCTATGAAACACTCCTGTTTCTAAAGCATTTATAAATTCCATGACACATGCTACACTTTTAAACTCTAGAGGAAAGAAGATTCAAAAGGTATATAATCAGTGTCTATAAATACTTATTCAGTAACAACCAAATGACAGAAAATTACTCCTATTCTCACATGTCAGAATGAAGGAAAGCCTACACTTCAAAAAGAGAGTATTTAACCAGATATTGCAGCAAAAGCTTCCATGGTTAAGTAGCAGCACCAGCACTAGGAAAAAAAAAACACTATCAGAGAATAATTCTAAGACATCAACACTGCACTTAGAAAAATTTACATTAAATAATTACATCATAATAAATCTATAAGAAATGAGCAGACTTCAAGTGCACCTTCTGGCCCATCTATCATTCTGCAATATTAGAAACACTTCAAAGAGAGAAAAAGAGGGAGGAAACAAGACAATGAACCTTACCCTCTGAGCTTTTGCAAGTTCTTCTTTCAATCGTTCATAGCCCTTTTCTCTTACTTCCAGTACAGATGGGCTCCGTAAGTGAGATAAACTGTCTGTGCTCAACCCAAAAATATCTTCATTTCCTTCAGCAACATCTGCTGCTGTAGTACCCTGCAAAAGCTCCCTCTCTACGTTATTGCTCTCCTTCCTGGCATTACTGTGATTGAATGACCCACTCTGGGGTCCAGAGGTAGAACAAAGGACTGCGTCGGTAACATTGATGCTGTAAAGAAAGCGATATCATTTTTATTCACATAATACATAAATAGTAAGTATTTTAGAAATGGCAGTAGTGATGTTGAATATATAATTATGGACACAGTTTAATATTACAACATTGTAAATAATATTAAAATTGTATCTTTAATGAAGCAAATAGTTTATATGCAACAAACATCAACAATTTAAATAAAAAGACCATGACATTTACCTGACACCTGATACTTCTCCACAATTCAGTTGTCTGGGAGATGAATAAACAGGTTGTGTAGGAAGGTCAGAAACATTCAATGCATTGGGTTGGATTGGTGTGGACACAACAGAAGGATGTGGTCGGTAGATTACACTGGGTGAGGTAGTTTGTTCCTGAGTCCCTGGCTCATTTACTCCAAGAAGATCTGGTGTAGTAGGCGAAGCGAGGTTCACTTCATGAAAGCCTTCCAAAGGGTCACTGGCCATAATAAAAGCCTCATTATATGAGTCCCTAAATGAAAAAATCACATTATCAGAAAGCAAACAGGAAATACTTAAATATATCTGACAGCTATTTGAATTTAAAAAACACTCAAATATGTTCAGAGTATTTTGTGACAGAATGGAAACTGTGGACTACTTCTGCAAAAGTACAAACTTCAACCACCAAAAATGTTTTTTCCCACCCATTGTACTGTTGAGTCCAGAAGATCTAACAGCAAACTCTGCATCTAAATGTGATGATGAAATCAAGAACATGTTCTACACCCTAAAACAATGTAATTTTTAATACAATCTAGAGTTATTTCATATCAAAACAAATATATTCCATTCATGAAAGAGGGGCACACCTGGGAATCAGCAAAGAAAAAAAAATTCTAAACCTAAAACTTCTACTTTTTATCTCAATGAAGCAAATAATCTAGGACAGAAATCAGTGAACCTTTAAATAAATTATAGTCCATAGTGATTTTGGTTAAATTACTCATCTGATCTTCTAACTGTTAACTGTAATGACAGACTTAGTCAGTAAGATTTCTCATGAAGTATGATGGTATGTATTTAACACGTCACATGATTAAGTGAACGTGACAATTGTGAACAAGTATACCAAAAATATATTATAGGTAAAAAGTACTAGGAATTGTCAATTTAACTGACATTTTTTTGATTTATTTTTTAATTACACATGCTTTTCATAAGATCAACAGAAAACTCAGACAACACATGATTTTTACAAGTCCTACTTTCAGCACTTTATCAGAGATGACAAAAATCTTTGCATAATTCAAAACTGTACGTTGGAAGTAGTATGAAGAAATTTGTGAAGGAATTACTTAGCACTGACTATTCACTGCAAAGAAAAACCAAACTTTTTCCACTTTACATAAATACAGAAGAGAGAAAAATGTGCAAAAAAAATCTAAACAAAATAATTGTATTTTACAGAGAAAGTTGCTCGGATCCTACACTTGACAAGGCAGGGAGAAGATCTGGAAAGATGACTGTCATAACCATGAAGAGAGGATGCCATCAACTTCCATGTACATCCACTTTACTAGCTACTTCACAAAACACACAGGAAGACATCTAGAACAGAATCCCAAAATTATATACGAAGTAATGTTTTAGTTCAATTAAGACTTTCTGGTCACTTTAAACACAAAGAACACTATTCAAAATTGTTCCACATCTCAAGGATTATGGTGTGTATACACCAGTGCGAAACAAGGAGCTTTGCTACATCAGCAGGTACATGGGGGAGAAATTCAACCATTCAGACAGCAAGAATATGTTAATTGCTAAAAAAAAAAAAAAAAAAAAGGAAAAGAAAAAAAGTGAAAGGAAAAAAAAAATCACACCTAAGAAACTGCCCAGATTTAAGGGACAAAAAGAACCTTACATGAATAAAAAGGAACATTTTTGTTTCAGGTTCCTTTTCCGCAGAAAATTTTATGCAGACATTTGTTTTATTTTGAACTATCAAGAGCAGTTGCACAAATACGATTTACACTGTCACCATTTTGGGCTTTGAAGCTTTCCTGTAACAGTGATGAAAAGCTTATTTTTGAGTTTAAGTAACTTTGGCAAATATTGCTGTTTGTTTTCCCCATGGTTCTTCTCAACTGTTAGAAGCCTCATGCTCTATATGACGATAAAGCCTGTTAAGCAGACAAATTAAAATGAAGGAAATGACATGGCTACAGGACATTTCTTCAAAGTTTAATTTCAAGAATGTTTTCAGCTCTACAATGCAATTATTACATAATTCTTTTACATTTAATAAGCTGAAATACTGCCATCTTTATAGTTCATCACCCCAGTCGAAAAATATCCATGTCGCAGATCTCAAAATCAGGGTCATATCTACACAAGCACCTCCCCTTTCTTACTTCCCACCACTCTCCTCTTCTTTGACCACCAAGCCAGCCATACCCAACATCATTATACTGGCAACACCAACCTGTCACAATTCCTGATTCTTTGGATTGCAGTTTCCACAACTAACAAAAGACACAGGCTCTGAACAAGGATGCAGAAGTGCTGCTCAGATGCTTTGCCTTTTCCACAGCACCTAGGAAAGTGGACCCAAATCCACACAACAGAAGCAGAAATTGAGACCCACCTGAGACCAAAACAGGAACACGCTTCTGCCACGTACTCCTTGCTGTTGACTGGTTTATATCTCAAGTTTGAAAGACGCATTGCAAGTGACTCTTACAACTCACAGTCTGCCTTGATATTCAATAGAGATACCATAGAACTTCGTATCACCAGTACCACTGACTGTTTAAAGCTGCACACCTCATTGGGCTGAAGTTTGCTATGCAAGGTTCTTTTCAAAAAACTGGGGTTTTTTTTTAAAAAAAAAACCTACTTAGCCTTCTCCAAGAATAAAAAAAGGCTCAAAAAAAGTTTGTTGTTTCAGTTTATTTTACTATTTCTGTACAAATCTTAGGGCTCTCTGTTTAGAGCAAATATTTTAAGTACGCAGAGTAAGCCACAGGTTAAAAGATGCACCATTCCATATGTCTGTGGTAACAGACAGAAATTTGTCTACATTCTGAAGCCTAGAAGGCTGGCTCACATAGAGAAAAAACAATTGAAAGCCTACTTATTATCTTTCAAATGTTCAAATGCATTTCTAGCTGTCCCTCTGGACCATCACATCAATTTACCCTAGCAAAACAGTATGTTCAGAGGATGGATGGGAAGAATCTATCCTACCTACATGGTCCCACTCCTTTGAGAAATGTTCCACTTCAACTCTTTTCTACAGCTTTTCTACCTAACCTGCCTATATCCTGTAGTATTTTAACAGTTAAAAAAAGGAGCGAGCCCAAACCAAAAAGATTAGGGTAATTCACAGGACTATCACTCTGCTTATACATTAAATATTGACCTCACCCTAAACAGTAAATAAATCCATGCATAACTTCTAAGCTATCAAAAAACAAGCTCTTTCCAATACAAGAAGGAAAAAAGTTTAAAAAGTCATACAAGTTATTCCTGGAAGAGCTGAAAATAAAGCCCCTCAGCTATATTTTTCCCATAGCCTGTCAAATGGGCACTCATAAGCAAAACATCTGTGTAAAACACTTTCCATTCACAACTTTTTTCTTTCCTAAAATTACTTCTCACTAGGCAGTGAGCAGAGGCTGGGTACACCACCCAGACAAGACAAAGAATACCTTATTAAGTATCTCAATTTCAAGACCCACCAACACCATTATTAAGACACCACACATACATGCAAAAAGCTAGGTGGTTGTAAAATTAAAAGCTCTCTTTTGGGAAAGAACTCTTCAAATTAATGGTAACCAAAAGCAGGAGGATTAAAAATGCACATTAAACTTCATTAAAGATCAGAGGCTTCCCTAAGGCTTGCAGGAAGGATTCAGACTATTGACTAAGGCAGCGATGAACAGTCTTGCTGGGAAGGAACATGAAGCAAATGGTAAGCAGAGAGCTCCACTAGGAGCCAAGCTGACTGTATGCAAAAATCCACACACTATTGGCACAGCACTCTTTAGCAGTAATTCTGCTACTGTGAACAAAAGCTGATATTCTGACATTTCAGGGCAGCACACATGTTAAATAAAATAATTAATTTTCTTAGTACTTTTTCTACCACATTAATACAAGGTGAAAGCTTGGAATCACATCAATGCCTACCAAATGTGATTATTTTTGTCTTAGTTAATACTATGCAATTAGAATCACGCAAAAAATGTCAAGTACTGTAATAAATCAGGATGAAACAGCAAAATAATTCATTTCCTTATGCTTTCATCTGGAAATAATGCAAATTTGGAGGGAGCTGACAAAATGTCACTTTTTATTACCTCCTCGCTGCCACACCTGCACTGCTGACTGACCACAACTTCATGAGGAAACTATGCTCAAATCTGTTATTTTCTCTAATAGTAAACTAAGATGTACTACAAAGAAATCAGTTTAACAACAGTTGGTTTAACACTTCCTAAAGCTTCTAACAGAAATCAACCACAAACATTTTTAACAGCAGTCAAATCAAAAGGCTTAACCTAATTTTTGTTATAACACTAAGAGGAGTTTAGCTACTTGTCTGAACAAAGCACTCAATAACTGAATACCAGAAAACTCCCTGAAAGGCAGTAATTAATCGTGGTTTGTTTCCTTTTGGGAAAAAAATGTTGAAAACCACCTACTACAAACTCTGGAGTTTGTCTTTCACAGGTTGCTTTTGCATACCAGATACTCTGAAGATAACAACTCTGAACAATCTCCTGACTGCTAGAGTCCATTTAAAAGCAATGCCAACACCAAACATTTCACGCATCAGTAATCTCATTTTTAGCTTTACAGTAAAAGAGTACAATCATACAATCCTAACAGAATGGCTACCTGCTTGAGTAGGAAGAAAAAAAATGCCCTAAGGAAGAAAGTCAACACCTCTAAACATTTTCACCAAGAGGAAATTCTAGTTAGTATTTATCAAGAGAACGTGCCTATTAGCTACTGTGGTTTAACCTCCAGGCAGCAAGCCTTTTAATATGTAACCGAGTCTCAAAGACTTCATTTATTAGACTCCAACATCTGCTTCAGCTGATTTGGGAGGGGTCTGCAAAGTGGATTTTTCCTCCAAACGACTGCCATTAGCCCACCACTGGGCCGGCATTCTTCTCAGTCGGTTTAGGGAATTTTTTTTTTTTAAAAATTTTTTTTAAATATTTGGCATTATGGAGCCTGGAATGTAATATGTTTTAAACTCTAGAGAACTCAGTAAGGAATTAAGAACAGTAGACTAATGAATACCTTTTAAAGAAGCAGTTCAATTAAATAGCGCGACCTCAAACCTATCAGATGCAAATAGGCAGTTTAAAATTTAAATTGTTGTAAGGCATACACGGGCATTAATTTCAAGTTCAAAACTAATTCAATTACTTCTATCCAGTGTAAGATATTCATGAGATGTAGGCACAGGATCAAGTTTGGTAGATTTTCTTCCTAAACTGTTTTATATTTAAGCTTAGCCAGAGATTTCAAGCAATCTTAAACACCATTATCAATGCCAGTTGATTGCATGAACACAATTCAAGATTTGGCATAGGAACTCCTTTAAGGTTTGCAAAAAAAAATTCCCAATCCTAAAATTTTGCAATTGTTGATAGAAATTTTTGCTCCAGAAACACAAAACAAAACTTCTTTTTTTTTTTTTTAATCAGTAAGAAAGCACTGGACTACTCCAGTCTTTACATATTCTACTTTTATTTTCAAGTGACCTCACACCATGTATTTACCAATAGATGATAAATTAGGCAAGACAGTAAAAAGAAAGTAAACTGTAAGTTTGGCAAGTCTACAGAATTTAACAGCTAGCAGAAACACACTTGGTTTAATGTGAGAATGTTTTTCTACTGCATTCCCTCTAGTGCTGTCATATAATACTCTGATGCGGGTCTTCTATTTTTACTCTCACTTTATGCATTGAAAACACTATTTTGCACTGTATTAAAAGAAACACAGTCTACTTGACAGCAGGATTTTATGAAGTTAAAAGGATTTTTGTTTTGATGAACTGATGATTTAAAAAAACTCTTTTAAAAACTTTATTATAGGTGTATCTTCAACTAGAAAAATATAGGTACAGACAGCAAGTGTCTCTTACAGAAACATGCAGCACACGAGATTCAATGACCTACATTTATGAAGTGCTTGTGAAACTTATAAATAAACATGGTTCAGAGTCTGGTAGGTAGTACACCTCTTACTAGAGTGAGAAGTCAGTGCTTTGCAAAAGCAAAGAATACTGCAAACTTTCATTGTAAACAAATACGCAAAGAATGCGGTTCTGTTCACAAAGACTCTCAAACCAAGTTAATTAAACTGAAAATGTTATTCTCTTTGCAGTTGCTGTTCTTTGTAAAGCAGAGCACTGTTCTGCCTTATCTTGGAAACAATTTCACAAGCACATCTCAGGTTTAAACCTGATCACAATGACTGTAGTGTCATTCTTGCCAAGACTTAAACCTAAAGACCCTCTCATTTTCAGTTAACACTGAAAATATTCAGTAAGTAAACTTAAACTTCAGTAAAATTACCGTTAATTTCCTGACATTGTATCTGCAAATGCATTTAAAGAAATATTTTCTTAATTTATTAAAAACTGTTAGCATATTAGTGCTAATAAAGTCTCTAATACAAGTCTTGACAGGGTAGAGTAAGACAGTATTTTACATGCCATATTAAAAAGAGTCTTAAAAATAAAAATCCAAGGTACACATCTCTTTTCTGAGAAAATCCATAAACCTAAGTGGAACAGTGAGTGACCATCTCATTTGGTATTTTACATGAATTTTTAAACCAAGTCAATAAAAGCTATGAAGATAGCTGCAGTCTATAATCAAAATGCTTCTTGTGACTGTTCTGTTCTCCTATGGAAAAAAAAAAAACCCCTTTTAAATATAGCATAACAAGATGGATATTCCAGTCGCAGCTGTGAGGTACACTCCCATTTGTTATTTATTAAAAGCATAATGAGAACAGTAAATTATTTATTCTTCTTTGCTCACTAGGTAACATTAACCAAGTACAACGGATGAATGACTGCCAAGAGACAAATAGAGAAGGCCAAACTTTAACCCTTCCAAAAACTCATTAAACAGATATATAACAGAAACAACAATAAAAATATTAAAGCAACAAGATTTCAGGGTTTGCCCTATAGTGAGAATACAAATATTTGAACAGATGGTAGCTGCCACTACATACTTCTAGTCTGAATAACCTTACATCTGCTTCAAAAGAGAAGCTGATAATTTCAGTTACAGCAAGTCTGTAGAAGATTAATTATTTTATCTATCTAGACAACTGTTTCTGAGACTTCCTAAGAACACGCTTAAAAATGAGCACGGCAAACAAACCAAGCAACATAAAACTTAGCACATTATCTGCACGCAAAACAGACAAAACTTCCAAACTCATGAAAACACTGTAGCTTTTCGTCAGCAAGACAAACTCTGAGGGTATCATTAAGGCTTTGGTTACTCTGTGTTCTCCTACTCCCAAAGCCCTGCGACTCTCGGGGAATTGGTGGAGCATCAGCACCCTGGCAGCACGAATTTCTGCATAGCTCATCGCTTGAAACCCACTTGTAACCAAAATTTACTTTCTGAGCCTTACTGTCCAATATAACTACATCAGAAATGAAGGCTAAGTCAAATATGCTACTTAACTACTTCAGCTTACAAGAGCACTTATGGGCGACTAAGTATGACCCTCAGTATTACTCGACAGACCATAAAGCAACCACAAACGCGACAGACGAGGGCAGCCCCACTGTCCCACAGCGCAAAATGCCACTCCGGTCCCTGCCCACGCTGCTCTGGCATCCCTCGAGGGGGTGAAATCTGCGAATCCAGAGGGGCCCTGCCTGGCTCTCCCCCCCGCTTCTCTCTCTGCCCCTTTCGGCGCTCTCCCCGGATCCGCACCTGCCGCCCCGCCGGCCGAGAGCTCTCTGAGCGGAGGCGAAGCGTTCAGCACTAGCTCAGCTTCTCGCATCCCTCCTTTCCTCGTCTCGGTCACCGCCGCCGGGCCGCCCTTCTCTTCGGGCCCCGCACAGGCACTACGTGGAGAGCACGGCAGCTGCTCCGACCCGCCGGCTCCGGGGATGCGATGGCTCTTTGTCCGCCGCCGCTGCCTCCCGCGGGGCAGGCGCTCTCGGCATTTCCCGGGGTGATCCCTGAGAACTACTTTTGCCCAGTTTTGCCTTCGACCGCGGCTGGACTCGGGGACAAGCGCATCCCTGCCGCCGACTGCCCCTTCCGTGCCCACGCAAGCCCCGACGGATCCGGGGACGCCCTCCCGCCGCAGACGGGCACGGCGGCATTGCCCGGGCCGTCACCTGTCCCCGCGTTCTTCCGGGCAGGGACCCACAGCCGCCACAGCCAGCCCGCGCCCGGTCACGGCGCCCCGACTCGGGGCAGCGCTCCCCGGCGGCGCCGGCTCCGCCCGCCTGGGCGCAAGCTCCCGGAGACGCGTCGGCGGGCAGGTGCAGCAGCACTAGCGGGAAGCCACAGCCCGGGCAGTCACCCCACGCTCCCGCTGGCGGAGCCAGGGCCGCGCACCCCCGCCGCACGTACCTGCCGAGCCTCGAGAGAGGAGCGGCCGCCGCCGTCGCCGCCGCGTCCCCTCAGCCGACCTGCGGGGCCGGGCCGCGCATGCGCGGCGCGGCGCAGCGCCCGCAGCGGGGTGGAGGGGCAGGTGTGCACGGCTCCGTTGCCGCCCCCTAGCGGCGGGGCGGGGATGAGCTCCGTGAGGGGAGTGGGGCGGGGCCGGGAGAAGGCCCCGGGCACGCGGGCTCCGCGCGTCACTTGGGCCTGAGGGTTAAAACCCTGGGACACTGATCCTGCTCAAGGGGGGGCGAGCACAGGGCTGTTAAACTCTGAGCGTTTTGTTGCCGTGAAAAACACAAGTCAATAATCCTGTGTTTAATGGTATGCAGTAACAAAGGTGCGGGATTGCACAATTAAAAATGAGAAAATGAAAGATATGCCAGGTGGTTATCCAGCAATTTTCATTCATGGGGCATGCACTGCTCCAAATCAATTTCCGAGTCTCCCTCATGTATGTCATCATTAAAAACTGAGCTGTACACACAAAATTTCTGAAATGAGGTCACATATAGAGCTATAAAAGGAGAGGTGCTTTTCCAGCTCCAGTAGTTTGATAATGAGTGATTACTACTTTCTCATCGGGGCTTGCCCTAAGCCATCCCCATTGCCACCCTGACACAAGCATGGTACCTTGCGCACTTCGAGTCCTGGTCTGTACTGCTCCGTGTGTCCTATGTCTTTAAAGGTGATAGGCAACATGTTATAAAGCTGCTATAAGTAAGACTGCATTTCACCACTGGTCTGATTACAGTACCAAAAATTATGCTTCAAGTGACGGCAATATTAGCTGGACCGTGTGCTTTCCTCGCTGTTAGTGCTGCTGAACTGAGCCATGTGCTGCATGGTGAGGAACTTGAGCAAAAATCTAAGGTAAATAAGACCTTGTCCCATTCATCGGTTCAGGAATTTAGGCCACATTCCAGCCAATAATTGAAACTCGAATTATCTTGATGCTTCCCACTGAATGTGAAAGAATCCTGTTTGGCCAGTCCTGCAGGGCACAGCCACAGACAAATAACGTCCTCTGTGGCACATTCCCCATAGCGTCCACCAAGCAGGAAGTTCATTGAGAGCAAAATAATATGAAAAAGATGATGTCAAAAGGCAAATGTATCATGAAGTAAATAGAGTACCTATAAGTACTAATGGCTTCTAATTTCCTTTCCAGTATGTAAATCTACACTGACTACAATGGGCCTCAGGCAGAAAAAATGGCTACAGAAAGTTATCATCTATAACTTTTCTGGAAGCAATCTGAAAACTAAGAAACCAAAGTGCAAAAAGTGGAATATTCAAACAACAGTATAACTTGAAATCTGTTGTAAAAAACCCCAAAGAGCAGAGATGTTCAGTGTAAGGACCTTGAACTCTGAATTATTTAATTTGCTAAAATTGACATGACGTAGAATCCACGGTGCTATCAAATCACAGGTTTGACAAAATTAAAAGATGCATCAGAAAGTTTATTAAAAACAGGATTGCAAAAGAGGTGACAAATGGAATCAGAAGTCGAAAACAACCTATTAAGATGTAATAAACCAACAAGAGTCTATAATTAGGATCTGTAATCCTATAGTTCTTAATCCTGTACAATGACTGTGCTTGGCATGACAATCTGCTGTCTTAACCAGATTACACATCTTGCATTTCAAGAAATAAAAGCGATACAGTTCCAAAGACATTTGACTGCTAAAATTAATCACCAACAGATTTATGTTGTCAAAGTACTCCCGTATTTTGCTATGTGTAATACTTTAAAGAGTCAGGCATCAATAAACCACAGAAAGCATAATTTACATAGTTAAAATTAAAAAGCTAAAATAAATTGAATAAATGAATTTAGTTAAATCCAGAGTCATAAATAAGAGAAAGAGTATTTTGAGAGGGGCTGGGGGAAAAGAAAAAGATGTTTTAGGAGAGTATTTTTATCCAGCCCTTTGCTCCTTCCTGAGCTTCACATCAGTGTCAGGGCAGAACTACTCCTCTAGACTGCATGAACTGAGAGCCAAGGTCACCAATGAGGGCACAGCCAAGAACAGGGCCAGGTGGCAATAGCAACGAGCTTTGTCATACACCAGTAACCATCACCCAAGATGAGATGTCAAGTCAGATCCAGGATCCATTCAGGAAGTCTTGTCAGGATGAGCAGGGGGCAGTACTGGAGACACGTATGACCTGTGTGCAGACCTACACCTGTAATGTAGGTCTGAGGCTCATCCAAGGAATGATCATCCAAGAGAGACTCACACAAGACAAAGTACAGTTTGTCTGTTTGTTTTGAGCTCCCTAGTGTGGTTAAATGCCGCAGATCAGAAATTCCCATTCTCAAGCTAGATAGAACACTGAATAGGTACCTTGGCACAGACTTGGCAGGAGAAATCTATATACTAAAACTGAGTCTCACTCGTGAAGCTTCTCTTCAGTCATACAGATGGAAGGTGTGATAAAAATCACTGCAAACAGTTCCTGCACTGCACAGAGTCCCCCTGAACTGCAGCTCTGTCTGTCAATGTCTTCTGTCATATTTGAAACATCTGTCTGAGAGACTGTATCTTCAAACGTGGTTGTTTCCCTTCCTAATAATTACAGTCCACTCAACCTAAGAAACCTATTCAGGGAGGAGAAAAGAGAAGAGACAAAGCTGTTTCACAGAAGGTAGTCCCAGACCATGGCAGGGCTCTCTGTTGAAGGCAAGGATGGCTGCAGGTTTTTCTTAGAAAAAGCAAGAGCATAATTTTTCTTTGATTTGAATTTAGTTAAAGTTTTTCTTCTTCACACAGAAGCACAAATACTAGCTAATGTAATTTCCCCCCCCTACAGGTTGGGAGGAATAAAAGAACGAGATGGTTGTTCTCTTTGTAGATGATGTTCAAGTGTTTAGTAGGGGAGGATGTCCCAACAATGCCATGGGTAAATAAAGCAAATAAAATTTGAAACCTCACTTTCTACTTGCTTATGGTACTACTTACTTATTTTATTAATTTTTTAATGTTGAATGAACTGTACTTATTACCTCCCTTTTTGTCAAGATGTTATAAAACACTATACTCCAGAAAGCCAAAGTATTAATCTATTAACTAGTCACACATGCATTGAAACCCCATAGTACAGTGAAAAAAAGAAAACAAAGAATGATCCACTATATACAAAAAAAGGTACAGAGAATATAAATCTTATCTATTTTAGAAATTTCCCCCCCAGCCTCTTCTACTACCTCAGCTGAACCAGTGCTAGTAGTATTGGGAACTATAGTTCCCCACTCAGGCATATTTCTTGAATGTTTAGCTAAGCATTTTGAAAGCAAATCCAATTGGTACATTGGCATAAATAAGCTTCCAGCTTATTGGAGCCCTAAAACTTATTTCTATGCTGCCCTCCCTGTCCAACTAATAGAATGTTAAAACCGGTGAGGTGTGTGTTATTTTTCAAATCTATCCACTAAAAAGAGGCCCAGAATAACAGAATAACACAACAAAATAAGGAGGATTGATATTAACTGGTCCTGAAGGTCCTTCTCAAAACTTCCAGTGGTGAAAGACAGAACAGCCTCACTGAGCAGTACATTCCAGTGCTGAACTAACCTTGGAGTTACAAATATCTTCCAAAGTCAAGCCTCATCTCCTGTGCTGCAGTGTAGAGGAGATAACAAGCTTATCTCAGTGGATACAGGAAGCTGCAATCTTCAGGGCATCTGATGCATCATCTATACCCTCAATTTTGCCAAAGAATAAACAGTAATTTTAATCTTTTCTCATAGGTGATGTTTTTTAGACCTCCAATTGTTTTTATTGTTCTCTCTGGGTTTCTTCTTGTGGGTCTTTATCAGAACAGTGCTCAGTTCCACGCACAGCACTCCAGCTGAGATCTGACCCAGCACTGTCTTTAAGATATCACACATCTGCTTATACAACCCACCAAAGATCCTTTGTTTTTTCTCTTATGGCAGCAGAACACTGCTTAACCTGTCCTTCTTCAGCTTGTGTATTACCTCACTTGTGAATTTTCTTTTATTTCCATTGATTCTTACTGAACTCTAATTTTGTTCTAAAAAAAAATGTTTAAGGCTCTTCATGTCTTGCAGATTTGGTAAGTGAATGGTCAATTCCATCAGCCAAGTCATTAATTAAAATACTGCATGTTATCAGATCCAGAAGGATCCTCTGAGCTGAGATGCTCCTCTTGAAATATTCACCTTCTAAAATCAAGGTTTGAGTGGGGTTTTCTTACTCATGTTGTATTGTTTTTACAGTAGTTTATGTAGACAGCATGCCCCTCCTTTTCTTACGAAATGTCACAGGAGGGAATTTCAAAAGCCTTAGCAAACTCTAGATGTATCATGTATATTGATTCTTTCCTTTCTGTTTTCAAACAATGTACTCAAATCATGTAACAAACATGTGACAGCATCAAAACCTCAAACTGCTTCATAGTCTTCACCTCTGTTATCAATGTTGTCACCTCTGTTGTCCATGCACTAAATTAATGTCAAAAACAAGACCTTTAAACAAGATGTCTAAAAAGGAAATGCTCATTAAAGCCCCGTATTCATTAATTGAAAATCAAGGCTTGCATACTAAAAAATACAGACTTGGCAAATAAGTTCCTTTTATACACAGTATATATCTATAAACAACCAGTAGAACTCACTGACACAATATTAAAACAATGGCGTATTCTTTACTGATTAAAAAAAAAAAAAAAAAAAACAAACAAAAAAAACAACAAAAACCCACTGTTTCACGAATACGCAGAACACAGCCTAACCAGGATAGATAAAAAGTAATAAAGAATACAAATTGTTCATTAAGTATTAAAATGACAAGGATTAAAAATAAATTTCCCATTCAAGCATGTCTGATTACAATTGTCCTCTTTGACTGCAAGACTGATTCTGCAAACAAGCTGCCTAGATAGATTCTGGTGTTGAATATGAAATAAATAATGTCTCTAGATTTCTTTGAAGGTGCTTATAAATGTAACAATACTAAGTAGAAGAAACATAACAACTGAAATGGGCTTACCGACTTATGTAAGGACTAACATGTGGCTTCATTTATCTTTAGAAGCAGCCAGGGACGGATCCAGAGTGCGATTAAAAATAGTACAACAGGTTCATCCTAGTTGGAAGACAGCAGAGATACCAAACCTGAACTCAGAAATCAGAAAATAAAAATACAAATTTTTCACATGAAAGTTAGCTCTCCAATAATCCAAACAAACTTTGTAGCCCCAACAAACCTGTTGTTAAAACTCAAGAATTTTTTTACTTGATGAGACTCCAAAACCAGCTCCACTAAATACTGAAAATAAAAGCAGTGAAAGGCATCAGGTGAGAATTGAGGAATCCTGTGTTTATTTACAAGTCTGCTTTGGGCCTGGGTATCTTCCCTGTGCCTTAATTTTTCCATCTCTAAATGAAATTCATGACACTTCTTCCTACTTCCCCATAACACATACTCATGCGATAAATTTTCAATATTTTTCCAAAGGTCTTAATTCTTTCATGTAAATGGAATATATGGCTTTAATGGGCTGTGTTTTCTTTATTTGTGCTCAACGACGCAGAGATTCAAAATCAGACTTCAGTCAAGCCTGACAGTTATTGCTGAGTTCTGTTCTATGAGGTGAAACTGATCTTATGGAGAAGTTTCTACAGGTACCAACCATTTCCCTCTGTGATAGAAATACCATTTTATTTACCTTCTGTTTAGAGTTACCTACTGGTATGGGCACCACTCCACTGGACATAGAAATGCCTCCCAGTTTAGAGCGGCCTTTTCTTCTCCTTGTCTTCTTCTGTCTTCTTGAGCTGGGCACACTCGTGATGCCAAGGCTTTGCAAGTTCAGTGCAGCAGAGAAGCATTTCTGAAAAGTAATCTGAATTCCTTACTCGATTGCGTAGATGGTAAAAAATGCTTAAGTAGTATTGAAACCAGAGCAGTCTCAGTTGCACAAAAGAGAGGGATTACTGTTACACTTTCCAAAGTGACCTTAAAAGTGCTAGGCCTCCCAGAAGTCTAGTCTCCAGTATCATATACATCTCTGTTACCTTGATTGGAAATGTTCTCTCACACTCACTGTGGCAGGAAACATTTTCTGTCACCTCATTAAAATAGTCAAAGCATGGATTTACGCAGAGGAGAGTGAAGGATAAATTCCCGAGCTAGCACCGTTCAATGCCCATGTGTGTTCTGGGCCATGCACCGGCTCAGCAGCAGCACAGCAAGCAGAGGGTTTGTTTCATCTGCTCTCAGCTAACTCATGGAACCTTGTGTCTGGGGGAACAATGAGACTTTACGCACTGTTCAGGCATTTTTTCATAGTGAAAAGTTGCAGAGAGCAGAGAGTGAGAGTGTTTGTTGAAATTCAGGTGGAAATGATCAGGCTTGTCCATAATAAAATGTTAGTTGTTTATCTCTGTTGGTTCACTAAACACACTGTTCTTTTTCCTGCTTGCTACTTACTCTTTTTACACTCTTGCTGTTTTTTCCCCTCTTAAGCAATATCTAAAAAGTAAACAAATGAAGTTCTGAGGAAGATGTATTGAAGTATGCATTGAAGAAGATTGCAGTGAAATATGCAAAAGAGGAAAGCCAGAGTTAGCTTTAATTCAGGGCTGGCAGGACCACATGGCTGATGGAATAAAGTCCTCAGTTTTATCCTATTCATGTATGTATTACTGCTACTTTGAATATCAGAAGGCATTATTAGGGTTCTTTGAAGTAAAAGTAGTTAAATAAGAGAAAACTCATGTGAGTTGTTCCCTTTACAAAAATAAATTAATGATGGTTAGCCATCTCGATGTAATCCTTTTTTAGCACAAATACCAGTAATCCTATACTCACAAATACAAGCAACAACAACTATTCCAAATTCTTTCCAGACAAGAACTAACTCTAAAGAACTCACCTTTTCTAGACACATTTCCCTGGAAATGTTCTTCTGTTCTTAGTTGCTTTCTTGTTCTTGGAATCTCTTCTGTCTTATCTTTCCCTTTGTCTTTCATACAAGCAGATATTACAACAAATCTTTCTGCCCAAGAGACAACTCAAGAAAATCCTCCATCCTTACAAGTCCCATTTGCATTTTTCTGGTATCATACCTCTAAATTTTGGTTTAGGGTGCCCTTTAATTTGAACAGAGATAATGAAGGGTGCACTTTCTCCCATCAGCTTGCTGCATGGTTTAATCACACCTCTAGCAGTGTTTCAGAGGGTGAATTACTCCACAGTTTTGTATCACTCATCACTGCATGGTCTTACTGTCTTAAGCAGCGCACTAATCTGGATCATCATTCTTGTGGGTGGATTTTCAGATACACAAACCAAAATATAATCATATGAAGAATTTCTCCAAATAAGCAAAGCTGTCCTTAAAAAGTGGGAGAAACACCATGGCTCAGTTGTAGTGTTATGTGTATTGTCCATTTTTACATACTATTTTTATTATTGTTGTTGTTACTGTTATATTTCCATGCAAGGAACATGGGTCATCATTTGCTATCCTGAGATGTAACACCCCTCACTGAAAACCTAGGCCATTAAGCCATAAAGAGCATGAATTTATGAGGCTTCCAGTGATACCTCAAAAATCTTGACTGAGAGCACAAAAATGCCTGTTGTGCAAACAAGGATGCATTATTAACTCTAACATGAATATATTAGATGAATATTTGTGGTGCAAAATAAATGTTTAAATGGGAGAAAATATTTGTCTTTCTCTAATTTAACTCCCTAAGAAATCCAAGAGATATTGGTATATATTATGAAGTGCTGACTATCAACTATTGTATTCTTCAACGTCCAGAACAATACAAAATTTTGTTAACATAACTTCTTCATTAAAAAGAAAAGAAATTACAGTTTTGCAGCATCTGGAAAAAAAAAAGATTATGCAAATGGCTATGTAATCAGCTGCATTTTTAGGTAAGTAAAGAAAATGTCTAATATCTAACATTTGATAATGTGCAAGAAGTTTTGAAACCCTGGTCATATTGCAAAGTAGACTGACAGTGACTTCGGAAAAGCCAATCCGCAGAGCAAAATCAAGCACCTCTCCCGCTGTGATTGCCTCTCAACCATTCAGCTTTCACTTAAACTGTGCTAGCACATATTAAATAACCTACCCAGATTGTTTCAGATGAACAGGATACAGAGCACTTTGGAGACATAAGTTTTAAATCATGAAAAAGCTCTCCCAGTCAAACCAGGCACTGGCTATTGAATCCAGTTCCTGAACACCTTACTCCTTGATGCTTGGTTGATCTCATCTTCTGTCTGATAAGTCCCATGGTGACATTGTGTGTCTGGGCCTTTTGCCAGTAAAAGGATTGTTGAGGCTGATAAGAGTGACAGTGACAATATTTCTAATAGCAAACTCAGCACTGCTGCATAACAAATGATGTTTATGTCATGACAAGGAAGTTACAGAGTATTTTTGATTGCAGTTTTACAGCACTCAGAGAATTAATTTGTCAGGACGGCAGGCTTCATCCTGCAGACAAATTCATTTGTAATCCTCTCAAGTATTCAACCATGTGACTTCAGGAGATAAAAGAGCCTCCTTTAAAGTATATTTCCATAACCCACATTGAGTGATGCTAAGTACAGTGGTATCTCTCCCACTAGATTAACTTCTAATTATTGCAATTTCTCTCATGAAAGAGACTGTAAGATAGCAAAGCAAGTCTCTACACATTCATTCTATGGGCAGAGGACATTTTATGTTAATTTACTGATTTAAGACAGGGATTCCAACAGCAAGTGACAGTAAGTAGAAAGGTGTAGCAAAACTGAATATATTCTCATCTGAGAAAATACGACAGTAGGTTCTTTAATACTGCTCTCTTCCTAACACATAAATTATTCACTTCCTTTCAATAAGAAAATTCTTTCATGTTGTTCAGACCACATTTTAGCCTATTTTTATGGCATTTCTTTGGATATTGGCATTATGTGTTGTTATTACAAATCCTGAAGTGCTTACTTGAAGCTTCACTAACACACGATATGTATTAATCGTCTCTTCCAGAAATCTTCCAGTATAAATGAGCTCAAAAATCAAGAGGAAAGAGAAGTCAAAAGCATAAATACATTAAATAATTTTATTTGATGGATTTCTATCTGTTGCACTCAGCTGTCTTGTTAAACACTCATGGATGATACTAGCAGATACCTGTCTAGTTACATAGTCCTAAAATGTTTTTGTCTCTTGCATCGTGTTCAAAGTACATCAAGAGAAGATGAATGCAAAATACACCATTATTAGTGATCATTAGTACAACTGCATATAGAAAGGAGCTTCTGAAAACTATTTTTGTAGATGAAACCACATTTCCCTAGAGGGAAACAAAGGAAGAGAGATAAAAACATTGCCTATCTGTAGGAATATCCAACAAGGAAACAGGGACACCTTAAAAATAAAAAAGGAGTAGTTCCTACAAAACCAGCCCCAATGGAGCTACACAGATGGAAACCTGTATTTATTTCTGCCTCTGAAAACATAGGAGCTCTAAATCTCATGTCTTCTGCAGAACAGCTCAGAGCCAGTAGAGCAATCTCAGCCACTCTGATCTGTAGGAATACTGAAGAGCCGCCAGGAAAACCACCTGATACCCACCGACACACAGAGGTGCTATTATTTACTGCTCAGTGAGACCAGTAAGCGATTATGCTCAGCAAAGAAAAATGGTTTAGGTCTAAGTAATTATTTTTACCAGTGACCTTAAAATATCCCTGTTGTTAAGAATTTTCCTTGCACAGAGCCGTCTCTGTAATAGGATCAGGCAGTATGTTTCTTCATGCGAAGTCACTGAATGCTAAAATGATTTGTCATCTTTCGCCACAGGCCACTGCCTGACACACACATGCCACAGTCTGATATCTCGCCTGCTTTGACATCAAAGTGTCTTTCTTTGGCCATTAACAACAAGAGGAAAGGCAAACAATGGCAGAAACTTCCATTCTTTCTGGGAGAGTTTTAATTAAATAAATGGCTTCAAATAGCTTAATGGGACTAAGGCAGGGGAGAAAACCTTTCATCATAAAATGAATTAAATCCATAAATCTTCCTTATTCTCTCCCTCTGCATTTTTTATTTACTTCACAGTCATATTATTTCATTCTCTGCTGAAGTTTATGACAACATTACATGATATCTCCTGGGCTTTCACAGTCTATCACCTTTTACAGTTCACTCTTAATGCCATGGGTCATAAAAGACAGAGTTCTTCTCATTTTACAAAGAGGAAGAGGGAAAGAAGTCCTATGTAAAACCTCCAGTTGCAGGAGGGTTTTCACGTGCTGAAATATACAATTGTGAATAGGTCCACTGAGACTTTTGGTAGCAGCAACTCTGCCTGTTTTGAGGCATGAGTGATTTCTACAGCATGCCCCAGAGACCTGATTTCCCAAATCAAATCAGCAAAGCAGAAATGCAGCAAATGCTGTGCTCCAGGATGGGCCCAAGGTGCAGCTGGAGCACATTTTCAGGTTTGGTGAGGTTGTCTCTGGTCTTCTTATTTACATATAGTTAATCAGTGCTATTCATTGATGTGTCTTCACAGGACCGTGTTAGAGACATGCCCCTTTTCAAGAGAAGTCTCAGAACAAAATGCTCCCTTCTTGTCCATCCTTTCTTGGAGGAAATAAAATGCAAAAAAAAAAAAAAAAAAACCTGTATGAGCCAGCCAAAACCATTGCAAGATTCTTCATTCAAATGAAAGGTCCTTGCGATGGCAAGTGGCGTTATAATTATAGACTAGAAAAGAGCAAGATCAGCAGCTGCTGCTGCTGCTGCTGCTTGCGTTTGTTCCCTGTGTAACTGACAGGACAGAGTACTTGGCAAAAACAGGCTTCCAGAAGTGGAAAGACATTTTAACCCCTGTCCTTGTCAGTCCACTCCTCTTAGTGCTCAGCACCAGCAACCCCTTGCTTCAGGTTAAAGGAAGAGCAAGGTGATTATTGCAGATCTGAAGGGGACTTGGTTTAGGACGTCTAAGAAAGAGGAAGGGTCCAGGATTTGCCTTCGGGCTTGGATTGCTGAATCAAAATAGCAGGTCAGTGGATACAGCGTAAGCTTAATATGTTTTTATAGCTGGCTTAACTCAAATCTCTCTCACTCACTTTCTCTTCTATGCTGTAAATGAAAAAGTAAGGTGAACAATGACAATGGGTAGGTTTGCATAGATGTACTATTTATTTATACATTCTGTAACGAGAGTTTCTTGGTCAGTTAGGAAACACTGATGGCGGCTATTTTGTACTGTGGTTTCTCTCTGAATCCTAATGCATCCTGAAATTCTCAGCCAGGCAAAAATCCCGTTTACTATTGGGTTCAATATTAATGGAGAGGACATATATTTTTAGCTGTTTATGCCTAAAGTCTTTTCATGATCTTAGCAAAAGTGAAATAATATATAACTCACATTTCAGTCTGTGCTTGAGAAAGTTTCAGAAAGGAAATAAACACAGAGTAAAAGAAAAAACAGCATCATAGATAAGAGTCAAGGTCTCTACAGGCATCAAATGGGCATAAACTTATGTTATGTCCTCAAAACTCACAAATCCATACCAGCAAAAAGCCTAGCCCTATATCTGCTGATGAATTTAAGGGCTACATGATAATTAGGAATGTTTTTCATGAGACTGGTGCCTGTGGTATCTGATCAAATGTACTCGGTCCTTCTTCAGCCCCGGCCAAAAGAGTGCTCCGGGAGGAATGTGCTGGGGGGCATCATTATGCTTTGCTCTTCCTGTCCATCTCAGTTTTAGCTTTTTAATTTCCTGTGGCCATAAGTAATGTAGGAATAACTCTCTGCCAACATTCTGCCTGTGAACCAAGGGCTTGGGACCACCGTGCAAGAGCCAGAGTCAGTGCAAGGCTTTGTGCCAAAACTTCCTGTTGCAAGGGGAGGCTGTACCTAAATGATTGTAGCTGTTCTAAGGGAAAAAAACACAAACGCAAATTTCAATTTGTGTTTGCTGTGTTGAGAATTCTAACCAAACAAACACATAGCTGTCTTTCACAGCTTTGTATAGTCTAAACTGCAATCACCTACTCTGACCTAATGTATATTTTAAGACACTGAATTGTATTATCCTGAAGTCCCCATATGAACCCAATGATAAATGTCAAAGAAAGCATTTGCTTAGCAGGAAGATAAAACAGAATGTACTGCAAGCAGGAAAAAGCAAGCAAGCCAAGGCACCAAAGACTAAAGTTGCTGTAACAGTCCCACTTTTCTTTGCCCCATTTCAGAGTCAGAAAGAAAAAACAGATGCATCCAGTGTCTTCCAAGAGTTTCTATTCAGAGTCAAGGGCATTGAGTAAGGTGCTGAGAGATGGCTGGAGTGTGATTAAGTGAAATATAGTTGCTAGAATCAAGAAGACAGATTGCATTTCATGGATAAAACTTTTCTCCCCATCTATTGAACAAGGAAATATTCTTAATCCTGGTTCCTATTGTCACTACAGCCCTGCGTTTCTGGCTAAAGCCCATCCACTAGGCCTCGTAAAACAGGATTTGCTTCAGGTCTGTAAAGAAGGTAGACCCACTTTGTCCAGCTTAGCTGTTGACCAGTTTCTGGCATTTTCCACTTTCTGAGAGCTGGGAGGAACCAATCCTTCCTGAGCCTCCTGTGCAGAAACTGAGAGTCATGTTTTTGACACGAATGGCTGCCTTCCAGCAGACCTGCAGATGCTGCGAAGGTGCTGCAAGCAATCTTTTTTCCTCTGTGGCCCACATCAGAAGAGACCCATAGAAAGTTTAACAGATGCCCAGATACCAGAGGAGACCAGAAGAACCCCTCAGCCCCTGTCGGTCCCAGTTATGTGAATTCTTCCTGAAGGTCATCTTCTGTGCTACGATTTCCCCTCAGCTGAAAGATCCTAAACAAAGGGTGACTATCCAGTCCCCTTTTCTGGTATTTGCTTGCCCCCACAGTTAGCAATTTATGTTTTATTTCATCCTGCATTTATCTAACTTCATCTTCTCGTTGTGGCCCTGTGTTGTGCTGATGGTCTGGATTATTGCCAGGCTATAAGCCCTCCCATTATCAGACCTATTTTCTAGATATAAGTCCCTACATTCAGTCATTCCCACTGGAGACTTCCATTACAAAGTGGATATTTATGGGGAGATGGAGACACACTTGGTGATATGGTTTAAACACATACTCCACAGCAACAATGGGCAAGATCTAAAGGCCCCGACAACAATTCCAGGAAACACAGTCTAATTTTTAGCATACTTTTTTACCCCATTCCTCCCCTGTAGCCCAGCCACAGATTTCTTTCATTGTTTATAAAGCCCCGCTTTTGGTGGAGAATGGACATCTGTGCCTTCATTTTCTTAAACGTTGCATCCTGACCACAGGATTTTCAGCAGACAGGACTGCATTTCCATGCATGCCAGTCAGACAAGTTGGCTCTTGCATTGAACTTTTTAGAGTTCAAAGACAGCAAAAAATTTAAAGGTCTGTGCCAAGGCTCAAGAAAAGAAAAACTATCATTTGGATTCTAAAGACCAAAACCCATGCTTCTTAAAAAAAAATCTTCAGGCCCATGCTGGCAAATATCGAGCAGTCATTCTGCAGAGGAAAAGAGACAGCCTGTCAGCAACACAAGGCTTGTGGTGTCTTTTCCCTGCTGATTCCCTTGGTGACTAAAATAAAAAGTGGCACTTTTACAGGTGAATTTTAATGGCTTACTTTATGCTCTGCATCAGAGACACAGCCAAGATGCACAAAATTCTTGTCATCAATTAACTAGGAGTTCAGATTTTTCTCTCCCACCCCCCAATAAATTTGCTACAGTGGCATCACTATAGAAAATATAGACAAGAATCATATTTGTGATACACAGTAACTTTCTTGAGATTTTTGTGCTTCTCCTAATTACTTTCTTTCTTGCATGCTGTATAAAACTGCTTTCATTCACATTTGGAGCAAGGATTTGTTTTGTAAGCATATGAAAAGTCCTGTAGCATCTCCCTGCACTGGGTAAGTAAGTACCAAACCCAGCACAAAGTATTTACCTGTGTATTTTCAGTTGTATTTTAATTACACTGTGTCTCACACTACCTACCTGAGCAGCTCTATGGCTTGTTTTGCATGGCCATGCAATGCTGAAGTATTGACAAATATGTCTAGCTGCCAAGGAGAGAAATAACAGCATTATCCAGCTGCTGTCGTAACTGTTAATGAAAGAGGCAGTCTCCAAATCTCATTTGGTTTTTCAATGATTATAATTACCATAGCCAGCTAAAAATACTGGCTGGGGATGTACATGCATTTGTGGAATTTAGCTTTACTTCTCTTACCAAGAAGCTGAAAAATTTTGAGAAAAATGTCAAGCGTATTTGCTTCCTATTCTTTGCTCACACTAGAGTGGAGCAAACTGAGAGTAAGCAGAGACTTCAAAGGTGTAAGTTGTCCATGCCACTGCCACCCAGAAAGATGGCCACATTCAGTGCTATCTGCTGGGACTGGGTGGTCGTTGATGTAAAGCCCAAGCACAGCCTCGTGTCTGTCAATCTGCAGGTCTCAACAGGACTTGTAACGGCAAGATTTCTATTTTCCCCTCTCTTTCCAGATATATATATGAATACAAACACCATGTATTTATGTACACATACTATTATATACTTAATTTTACATGTATATCCATGTGTCTATCTATACAAGGGTACATTCAGGTTAGGATATGCTGTCTAAAATGTTGTTGGTGTCCTGCTTCTCTTCTACTGTTTCTAGGCCCAGCCTACAACGACGATGACAGTCACTTATTCCAGCAAAGTAGCAAATGCCACTTTCTTTGGATTTCACAGATTACTCCTAAGGTGGAAAGGCAGCATCTACAAATTGCTGTACAGAGAATTTATTGTTTTTGCTACTCTTTACACAGCGATAAGTGTATTATACAGGTACACTCTTTCCAATTCACATCTCATTAAATGTTATACTGAAGTTTCAGACTTCTTAGTGTTAGGCTGATGAATGATGGGGGGAGGTTACCATTTGCTTGTTGTCTTTTCCTTGGACACCTTCTAATGTGCTTACCTTTCCGTGTTTACTGAAGGGTTCCAGAGGAAGTATGTAGAGTGTCAATACTGTTTATCTTATTCAACTGATTGTACTTTTAGACTAGCATTGAGCAACCATCCTACTGAAGTTAGACTAAATAAAAACTCAGGGAAAGCCTGGGTTGTACAGCTTTTGTCACTCTGACTTTTAGCTGTCAGTTGTGAGCGTGCCTCCCTGCTTAGATCGTAGGTATAGACATTTTGTTCTCCCTGCAGAACTCTGTCTTTAGTTGCTTGGTGGGAATTTACCAACACTGAGAGGTAATAATTTTAGAGTGAACTTAAATAGCCAGGAAAAGCAATGTTTTGCTTCAAGCTAGGAAGGCATGCAAATTTGATTTTTAAGCTTGCAAAGGACCAAAGAAAACTGCATGGAAGCCAGACATGGTTATTATCTGTGTGTCACCCAGCACCTGGGAGGAACACATTAGAAGAAGAATTGCTTTTTCCACCAAGGTGTGAATTAAACACTGTATGACAGATGCAATGCATCAATTAGTACAGTGAAACTTTTAATTGATGAAGTATGTTACATACAAGTATCAAAATTATGGTTCAGTTCTTACCGTGATCTCTAATTAGATCTCTGCTTTTTGTTGGAAGCAAGGATAAAATGAGCTTCAGTTTTTCTCTGATTAATCACTATTTTTTGTTGAGTAATCTTTACCTGTAAACAAAGAAAGAAAATTATAGCATTAATATGTAAAGGAACACCAAAGTCTCACAGTTATTTTAATTAATCTAATTTTATTGAAATGTCAGGCAACTGAAGACCATGGTAAATACACCACAGAAATCTTTCTATATGTGCTCCAGTTTTTATTGCATAATTGTAAACAAAACCCCCCAAATATTTGTTATATGTTCCTTTTATAAGAAATCAAAGAATAACTGCAATACTCACCTATACAAATAAAAAAAATATATACTGAAGCTTGTTATATTTCATCAGATATCTTTTCCTGTGGGCAAAAGTACAACCATGGTCCATTTGCTATCATTTGGTTGAATATTTTCCTGATTGCAAAACAAATACAGTTGTATTTTAATCTTGTGGAAAAGAAAAATTTCATAGGAGCAAGAATAAAAAGCCTGTTGCAACAATGTAGCATTTTCAAATCAGAGGAATTTGATTGGTAACCTTTTGCAATTCAAGCAGATCTAAACATTTCCATTAAGTACCAGTCTGGAAAAGGAGAGTAAGCTCTACTTGAAGACTTGGGGCTTGCTGTCATCGTTGGTCTGTATGAGACAGCAAACTGATTCTTCAGACATATTGATCAAATTAGTAGTGCCAGTCAAATTAGTCCTGAGAAAACTACAAATACCAGGGAATAATACTGTTGTTTCTTCCAGCTTCTTAAATACTTGCCAAAAGTGTTCAGACATTTACCTTTAAGAATCTGCTTGAAGGCATTAGCCAAGCTTGCTCCCCAGTGCACATATCTGATTATTTATACATGTTTGCACTTAGTAGCTACTGCCAGAATATTACGGAAGGACAGATAACATTTTATTTTTGCTGCAGATTTTTTCTTACAGGTAGCCAAAAACGGTTCTTTGAAAAATTATCAATTTACTGTGACAGATATGCTGAACAAATCCCAGTAACTTTTGTGCTTGGTAAGTACCGGTTAAATGTGAAATTATTCTCCAACTCTTTCTCTGTTCAGGCATTTTGTGGATGTTGGTGTATGGAAGTATTTCAGAGCTGAGGGACTTGTGGGAGGTTAGAGGTTCACAATAAATCATCCACTTCTGACAGGTCTCCTCAAGTTCAAGTTGCTTTTGTCACATCAACGTTTATGCTCGTGTTCTTAATATACTAACAAGAAAGGTTTCCATAAATCTAGATCTAGATGCATATATTGAGATCTAGATCATGCCCACTAACACTGGTACCTCGTACCTGATATTCCAATGAACTAAATCCACCCTAAGTTTTACTATGGAAGAGGAAATTTGAAAATTCGTGGGTATGAGATACTCAGCTGGAATGTACTGTTACATTGCAATGTCCATTATGTAATTAGTGTTTATTGCCTCCTGAGTTTTGACACAGATTATTGCATTTATTCTGGGAAATGTAGCAGCTTAGTGATATGAACAACACTCTGCAAACTAAAATTAAAGTAACTGAACTCCTGATAGGCACTGGGCTTTTTTATCCTTCTAACCCTCAGGTTTCTATGTTACTTTGGTGGTGAATCGCTGGTGGAACCAGTTTGTGAACTTGCCATGGCCAGACCGTCTGATGTTGCTCATCTCCAGCTGTGTCCAGGGCAGGGATGAGTACGGGCGCTTGTTAAGGAGGACTCTCATGCGTTACGTGAATTTAACATCTCTGCTGATCTTTCGCTCTGTCAGCACAGCCGTGTACAAAAGGTTCCCCACCATGGACCATGTGGTAGGAGCAGGTACTGCACTTTGCCTCCCCAAAATTGCTTTCCTTTTCCTCAGAGGTGGGGGCTCAGGGAGGGAAGGAGCCAGCCTCATATTTTCTTTCCTATAGCCACATGTGTGCTGCATATGAACCCACGTCAAACAATCACCTTTTTGTTAGTGACTTAAATGACATAACCTTAAGAGTGCATCTTTAATGTTCTTAAAGTCTTTAGTAACACTATAGAAATCAAACTAGTTTGAAACTCTTATGTGAATCTGCTTTCAGACCCCATGGAGGCAATAGGCCTGCCCCAAACACTCAGGACTATGGAGCAGGTACAACATTCTCTAAAGCACAAAAATCCCCAAAGTTGTGATACAGTATGATGCAGTCGGAATGGTGATTTGTTATTGCCTCAGTATCTGGGAAAGCTGGTCTGGTGTATCAGAGACAGATCTTTGCAGGCGCTTCACAAGTACAGCTTTATCTCAATTTTTATTTAAGTAGACTGCATTTTAAATAGATTGCACATTTTACGTGTCGTGATTTACTCAAAAAAAATCGTCAGCCCCAAGGATTTTTGCTTTATATTGAAAAACTTACCTTAAACTTAGTTTTTCAAGGATAAATATACTAAGTATTAAACATGTCTTTGTTTTCTGTTTCTTTCAATAACACAGTGAGTGTAATGATGGTGAAGAGAGTCCAATCATGTAACATTTTGATTGTCTATCAAGGGCTGACTGCTCAGTATTTAAAGGCAAGGCGTGGCACTGTGCCTTCTGACAGGCATGGTTAGTGTCAGAGGTGGAAGAACAATGCAAAGATATGGGGATCTGTTCCAAATAGAAGTCATGTTTTCTACTGAATATCTTGAATTTCTTAAAATTATACCTTTGGCAGAGATTAGAAAGCAAAGTTGTAGCAAGTTAAAATATGCAGTGTGTATATACACATATACATTTCAAATATGTGTGAGAAGCTTTGGATATTAAAAAAAGAAAAAAAAATGCAGGGCAGAATGCATCAAACACTAAAAAAAACCCCAAACCGTTTGTGCTGGATTAACTGAATTTTAAAGCTCTCTTCCTTGTGCTGTGCAACAAAACTGTTTACCTGAGCCTGTGAGAGGTCAAGGAAGCTTCTGTCATTCTCCCCAGCAATCTGCTTCTACTAAGCACTGGAAAATTACATTTCCAGGCAGCTAATCCAGCTCTGCCTCCCTATTGCTAAAGACAATCTGTTCCAAACAGACAGAATGTCACAGCATTGTACCAAAATTGTAGACTGGAAAGCAAGTTTTGATTCTTGGTTTTTTTAACAGTGAAAAATCTTCTACTATGAACTGTGTATATAAGTATAGATAGTGTAGTCAGCTCTGGATTTCAGTACTTATTTTGTAGGTTTTGATGCCTATTGTGCTGCAGAATTTTTATTGATGCAGTACTGAGCATTTCAGGGTATATTTTGCTCCTATTAGAATCCAGTGACTTAGACAATACTCTGTAATCATACCCTCCCTAGCTCCTGGCATTGCATATCAGACTGCATGGGAGGGAGGCATTTAATATGAATGTGAACAGCACAAATCTGATCCTTACAGCACACTCATCATTGAAACAACTTACGACGATTTTGCATTTTGCTGTCAAACTGAGAACTGCCATGACATAACTATTACTACACACCTCTTTTTTCAGCAAATGAAGTGCTTAAATCCATAGATATTCAATTTGAGAACAGTACCACAATAATCTAGTCTGACTCATCCATAACACAAGGCACAAGAGCTTGCTAGCAGCATCCTTATTTTGCTGCAACTTCTGATTGAGCTGTAATATCTTCTAGGAATATAATCAGCCCAGATTTAAAATTCAGATGGATATAGTGGAGACTACACCACACCCTAGGTGAGCAGACATTCACAACAGTAAACTTGCTGTTGAAGTGACATCTTATTCTCAGTCTGAACTTGCACAGTGTTTTCTTCTATTCACTGGTAATAGGTTTGGGTTCTTCTATTTTTAATTAGAAGAAAACATACTTTTTTCCCTAAATAGTTACCTGTTAGCAGACTTCATAAAGGCGTGAATGAAACTCAGGAGCTTCACCAGCTGTAGTCTTTCCCTATAGGATACAGTCTTGAGTGCTGGACCTTCCTTCTGACTCTTTTTCATGTTTTAACACTCTTTATGAAACTGTAGACAGTAGATCCATGTAGATTCCCTCCTTTATGATGCTGACTGCTGGGGCACACATGCTGTAAGTGTCAAATGCCCAGCAGCCATCCTGAGCACAGCAATCCTGTTGGCTGCAAGGTGCAAGAGGGAAGCTGGATGCTCAAGACCATGACTGTTAAAAAGCAGAGTAATGAGTGAGCAGCTGAGCAAAGAGCACCCCAAAAGAGCTGATGGGAAACACTGAAGAGAAACATGAGGTGTGAGCTCAGCAACATGAATACCTATGAATGGCTGAAGACTGCAGTCCCAAATCCTTCACTGGAAAGAAGAATCTGAATTAACCCTTTCCCACATAACACAGAAGCAGAAAATGAAACTTTTATCTACTTGATCATGCTCCTTCTTTAACCACTAGTACTAAAAATATTTAATGTGAATAACTTGAACCAGTCTTGTCTCAAACCATTGAGTTTTGATAGGAGAACTGAATACTCTTTGAATCACTTAAGGAAGAGCATGAGTGATTTTTTCCTAACCAGGCTTGTGTTCTTGTCAGTCATTTTCCTGTAAAATCTCTTTGGCTGACACTGTTCACATTAGTGTCCTTTGATTATTTATTGATTGCACTCCATGTCACTCTTCTGATACTTTCACAAGGATTCAGTGCCCTGTCATTCTTTAGATCATCCTTTTCAAGATCTTGGCACAATATTTCACAAATATTTCCCATTTTCTGGATCTGCTCCAGTCTTTCAATACTTGTCAAAACCAGTATTCTTATTTATAGAGTTTCTTTGAATACTCCTAAATAAAAATAGCATGACTACATTTAGAAACCATGTAATTTTAATAACCGAAGTTTGATATCCTCCCCTATATTTGATGGAATATGAAGTATTTCTTTACCACTGCAATAATAGCAAGGTATTCTGAACAGTATTGCCAGCAGTATTGTCTGTATTGCCCGCAGTAGGAGCAATCCAAAATTAGTATTTTCTGCAATAAGAATACTAGGCATTATTGATATTGATCAAAGAGAATATTTAATCAATATTAACACAAACACTTCAATGCCAATTTGAACTTTATAATTTTTTAAAAAGCAGACTTTGTTGAGCTTTCTGAACAGAAGGTGCCTGGGTTCAGTGGAAAGCTGAACTGATCCTTGCTGTTCTTTGTGACCCCTTCAGTCTGTGTCTTTCCAGAGCCTTCAAGTAACTTGCATCTAGTGTTCACTCCAGACTCAATTTTTTTTATTTTTCTGTCTGTCTATTTCAGCCTGACAGAAGCATCTTTTCCTGTCCTGTAATAAGCAGGCTGGCAGGACAAAAACTAAAGGCAGCCTGAAAGACTGTCTTTTAGGAGTCAGGAGTCATGACTAGCAGGTTAATTTGTCTGGTTGCCTGATTATTTCTGTGAAGTTTATTTTGAGACATGGCTGCAAAATGCCCAGGGAACTTTTAAAAGCTTTGTCTTACTCTGTTCTGAAATTCTATGTACTGTCTCTTGCTGCTGAATATTTCCTCTTCCATAGTGATTTTCTGTCCTGTCCTTGCCTTCCTTCTCAGTAGTTGCAGTATTTCATATCTCCTGTGTAGGCTTGTTCCAACTGTACGATACAGACATTTTCCTCAACAACAGAATATTTAAAATCACTGTGATTAGCAAAACTCCTTTAATTTAATTCAGATTTCTATGCAATGCCATTGATTTTCTTTATATTTGTCATGTATCTTTGGTAATGTTAACCATAATGGACATATTCTTAGTTACTATTTGGAGTCTACTGTCAATTCCCTGACTGAATTTTCATCATTCAAACTTGTAATTGGTTGGCTGAGGCCCCTATTTTGGGGCTGTCATGTTACTAACTTTGTCTTATTTCAGAGCTAATGTCAGTACAACAAAAGAAGCTTTATACCCACCCTGACAGATGTTACGCACCTGAGCAAAAATTAAGATCCTCCAAACATGACAATTGCTCCAATACCAGAACCAGGATTTGGACAAAGGAAAATGTGAATTTTCTGAGGTTGTTTTGTTCAAAGCCTGGGTGAAAGGAAGACAGCAGAGCAGAGCTTTCCTCCCCAAGGGGGTAGAGGTGTTGCTCCAAAAGCCAGCTGCTCCCTTGCCAGTCCCAGGCAGAGATTGGCTCTGGCGCAGGATTTGTCACACATAGCCCCGGCTCCCTGGTTATGTGACCTTGGACTTGCTTGCAGCAGGGGGAAGCAGGGCTTCATGAGGCAGGAGAACTCTTCAGAAAACCTAATACCTTCCCAGCACCCCAGCGAGGCAAATTGCCAGGCAGAGAGCAGCTTCAGCTTGCAGCCCCACAGCATGTCACCTGGCCCGGTGTCCCTTAGCAGTGGGATTTCTGTGCATTTTCCCTCTTCATCTCTTTGCATGCCTTCGTAACCCCAAAGAAAACATCAAACAATCTGTCAGGGAAGTATTTCACTGGCAGAAGGCACACACTCAGTTGGGCTCTGTTTCATATGTGCACTTGTATCCTCTGTTGCTTGCTCACTGCTTTGGAGATACAACAAAAAATTATCAGAATCAGGTCATATAACTGCCCTTACAATATATGTCAAAATGCTTCTGAAAGCCATCATTGGTGAAAAATGTTTCTTGAGTGATATATCCAGTTCCTTATTTTTCTGAAAGCAGAATATGAAATTAGAGAGTAATTTGTACAATTCATAGTATTCTATGTAACTGCCATATGTCAGCAGTTAGATATGAGAACACATTTATAGCAAATTTTTGCCTATATTGGTAAAGAGGAATTTTGCATAGGTAATTAATGCAAAAAGAAGTTCTTTCAAGCAAGATCTGTCCTGGAATTTTTTTATAATTTTTTTGTTTGTTTTAAGGAGGAGGTTACTAGTTAGAATTATAAGTTGTGTTTAGCAGAGTTCTATGCAAGTATTACATAAACAGATAGAAATATATTCCAGACTTATAGCATCAGTAGTACTGAAAGCACAGAATAAATGAAGGTTGTTTTGGTTTTTTGGTAAACAGGTTTTATGACAAAATATGAAAGAAAACTTTTTGATGACCTTAAGTCTCCCCACCTGAAATACTGGGTCCCATTTGTCTGGTTCGGAAATTTGGCATCAAAGGCACGAAAAGAGGGAAGAATTCGAGACAGTGTGGATCTGCAGACACTGATGAATGTAAGTTAGAAAAGGAAATGTACAAAAAACTGATCTGAAATTGCTTTTCACTTACATAATTGGTTTCATTTAGTATGCACAGATCTCCTGTGTCATCTAAGTGATCTTACTCAGAATTTATCCCACTTTTCTTTGTGTACCAATGTACATGTAAATACACACAGCAGTATTCACTGCAATTCTTTGTAATATGACTAAGAAGGTATTGAAAGAAGCAAAAAATTGATGAGTAAAAAATTATCCTAACATCACTCTAAATTCATAGTTGTTCCATTGCTTAAACTATAGAAATGAGAATAATTTGGCATTTTGAAGATTTTATTATCAGCTTCAGAGAAGATAATCTCCCTGAATATTTCATTAAGTGGTAAAATATCCTTTTTATGATATAATATATTCTCTTTCATGTATCATTAGACTGTGAATAAGATAGAAACAGAAGATGAATTGTGAAGAAATACAAAGTATACTAAGCACTCCAACTCTGTAAACCAAGTCAACATTCAAATGGGCTGCTGGGTACAGTTATAGTATCAATTTATATATACTATACTTTCTTTTCTCCCTGTCTTTTTATATGCACAAAAATGAACTGCAACAAAATATTTATAATTCAGAATTGTACCCCATGCAATTTTATTTTGTTGTGGTTTCTTGCTGGTTGTTTTTTGGGTTTGTTTTTTTTTTCCCTTTTAGGAGATGAATAAGTACCGGTCTTGGTGTAGCCTTTTGTTTGGTTATGACTGGGTTGGAATTCCACTGGTCTATACCCAGGTACTGAGCTATTATCCTGTTGAAAAACACAGTTTCCATAAAAGGGGGGTTGGTACCAAACATTCATGATATAAAACTTTCATAGTCCCGACCAGAGTCTCTGAGATATTGAGCACTGGTTCACTCACACAGGATCATGAAGGCCTGGCTATTTAAGGTGTATTTAATGCAGAGCTGTTTTGAAAATCTTACATAATTTGGAAGAGGGGAGGGAAGCACTAAAATATCTTTCTGTTTCCTGAGTGTTCTTCCTGGCCATAATTATTCCTGTGGCCTCTATATTTGCAACACCTCCTACAGATTTATAAATTACATGGCAAAAGGCAGATATAAGCCTTTGGGTATGGGTTTCCTTATGCATAAGATTGTATTAGTTCACTGTTTCAATGAAGTTCTGTTCTTTGCAGGTTGTTACTCTTGCAGTCTATACCTTTTTCTTTGCCTGCCTGATAGGGCGTCAATTTTTGGATACTGACCAAGGGTACCAGGGACATGACTTAGATATTTACATTCCAATCTTCACACTGCTGCAGTTCTTCTTCTATGCAGGATGGCTCAAGGTAAACTGGCTTTCTGGACAGGTGATGGGGGAAATCCCTGGGGGGCTGGTCAAGGTGTCAGATCTGTGACCCACCTGTAAAATCACCAATGAATACTGAAATTACACCAGAGGTGAATTCAGCCTGAAGCATTCTGTGGTCATATAGAATTATCATGCAATACATTTTTAATTCCATCTGACAGACTGTATGGTAAGAAATGGTCATGAATCTGAAGGAGCCCATTTCAGTAGCACCAATGCAGCCACAACTCCCCAAGTGCGGGAGTGTTACTCCCACAAGGTCTCAGGACTTGAACTAAAGTGACAGAAAAGAGATTTAAAAACCTTTCTCCCACTTCATTCTGCAATGGGGAACTATGGCTGCAGAGCTGGCATCAGCTGAAAGGGACTGCAGGATACTTTCTTGTTATGATCAAAGCTGGTAGTATCTGCTGTTACCCTCACCAGATGCAGGCAATTAAAAGCCCCCAGTTCCAGAGGGCTATGAAAGAGTGACAGACAATATTGGCTAGAACTGCACTACAGAAAAATGTTCATTAAAAAGAAGAGGAATTGGCTGCTGCCCATCAGCCTGTTGATGACTGCTAGGCTAACATATCACAATCAATCTGATAGCTGAGTAATTAAGCCACATATCTCAAGGTGGTTCTCTCCTCTGCAATAGACTAACTAGAAAAAAGTTTCATTGGGGTCCATGTATGTTAGATTTCCTTTTGTATTTATTAATCATGGATGGAAATATAGAGCTAACTTTTCTGTTAGAATACAAATTGAACAAAGTTGGCCAGTGTTAGAGACACCTTGCCACAGCCAACACCCAAGTGCAGAGTAGAGAAGACAGCACACTGAGCAGGCAGATGTGAGGAAAAGTAAAAGTTCATGCAGGACAAGCTCCTCTAGTCTTGTGTCCTAGGAAATGAGAGGGAAAAGGATTTTGCCTTATAGGGACCAGCCTGGATTAGAGCGGGAGAGAGAGAGAGGGAGGCCGGTACAGTGAAGGTAGCAACTTCTCCTGGAGACAAGTGAGGTTTTATCTCTAGGCAGTATATTCCTGTTATACTAGAGGGTTAAAAATGGTAAGCTGTTCCTCTTCACTGCCCTGCTGGTGCTCCTGGGAGGAACTGGGTTTTCCTTCTTCAGCATCCAAGGATGTTTATAGCATCTCTTCCAGTTAGGCTCAGAGCTTCCAGCCAGCTCCTGGCAGGTATGAGATGCCATTGTAACTGAAAAATCTTCTGCATAAGGGAATGAAAAGGATGAGAAGTTTTTTTAAAAGTTAATTTAGTATCAGCAGTGTTTCCTCAGACTGGGGGTTGATGCAAACCTTCAGTGCACTGAGTTGGGATATTTTTGTCTTGAAGGTTACAGTCAGTTTCCTGCTGAGCATGTTGGACTTTGGCTGCCAGGCAGCAAAAAGGGCCCCGAGGTATTGACTTCCAGTAACTTGGCAATTCCTCAGAAATAACGTGTAAACTGAGCTCATTCCTTGGCCTCGAGCCTGGTCTGTTATACCTGTAATACAGGGTCAGCGTTTCCCATTACATGAGACACTTCTAAATCCCCATTTTCATTACAGGGACAGATGAACTGTTCAAATACAGAGTTTAGTTGTCCAGCACTACATTCCTTTCTGGAGAATAAAGTCATGTCTCATATGCCAGGACCAGGTCAGCCAAAAAAAGCCACCACCACTGTCTGCTCTGTCCCAGTCCTCACTTTTTCAAGGTCATGTGATAGTTTTATGGTGGATTTTTGGGTAAGGGCCAGCTGGTTTACACAAAGCTGATCCATGTCTTCCCTGGAGAGCCACAACACAGATTGTGTTCTGGTTCCTCCGTATTGCAGCATTTTCATAGCTGTACCCAAAATTTAATACCATGTCAAGGAGTGTGAGCAGAGGTGACCCATCTCCTTTCACTGCTCCCACCTTACAGGTGTTTTTGTAGTGTTAATTTACTCAGCAACTCTTTTTTCTGTGTGTGTGCCAGTGCTGGCCTGGGAAGCAGTGACCTTGGAGAGTCAGCAAGTGTTTATGCACAGGTACAACCTAGAGGCACACAGGAAAAATATCCAGGGAGCAACTGCCTTACAGTATAACTTATTTAGATCATAGCTGTCCATAGTGAGGTTAATGAACAGGACTGTTTAATCATACAGTTGCTTTACCCATATCCACATTAAACCAAGGACCTGACTGCTGCTCCTGTGCGTGGCCCTGGTGACCGCGAAGACGGCTTGGAAGGGTTATAAAGAATGTGATCAGCTTCAAAACCAGGGCTTAAAGAGATAAACAAATGAGAAAAAAATGGAGGGGAGAGGATATTTAATGTCAGTGTACCAAGAAAATAGGAAATAGAGAAGCAGTCTGAATTTCCTAAATTTTTAAAATTTTTTTTCTATTTAATCTTTTTTTTTCCTTGTGCTTACTCTCCACACAATATACTTTAGTGATCACAGGGGTGGGGGACAGTCTCTTGGGGTTTTTTCACTGGATATGGGGAGCCAGAGAGGGTTCCCTTTTCAGTCTAGTTCCCAGACTAAAATACTTCACCACAAATGTGTCTGAGCTCACCGTCTGATTGTGTCCTCCACAGGATGAGCTTCTGCCCTGCAGTTTCAACCACTCCAGGTACAGAAACCCAAGCCAGCAGGCTGAATTAAAGAACAGGTTCAGATTCTGTCTCTGAGATTTGGCCAGCATGATGCACAGAGTTCACTTGAGTCAAGTTTTTTTGTAGGCTGCTTTTCCTCAAAAGCCTTGGAAGGTTGCCATTGGGGTTAATGCTGATAAAGGAGCAGGGGCTAAGGGCTGAGGTGGAGAGATGAGCTCTAGTCCCTTCAGCAGAATTCAGCTGCAAGGCTTGGTAATACCGACCCCATGGGCTCATGGACTATTGCAGACAACAGTGCAATAACAGAGCCTCTAGCTGCTAAACCCCTCATTTAAATGAGCCAAAGACAACAGTAAGGAAAGGTAATGACTATTGGATGTGACAATTACCTTGGCCCAGACATGTCTCAGCTCCCAGCAGGCCAGCACTGACGATGATGATTGACAGCACCAGCGAGGCACAGAGATAGGAATGTATAGTGAAAGCAAGCTGTTCCTTTGCTAGGCTGGCAGAACCATCACACAGGAGCTCAAGCTATGATTGCAAGTGACAGGCAGGGAGAGAGAGAAAAATCCAATCCTACTTTCTCTGCAGCAGTAGTCCTGACATGGCATGCCAACCTCTCTTCACTATCTTGTTTTCTTTCCAGGTTGCTGAACAACTCATTAATCCATTTGGAGAAGATGATGATGATTTTGAAACTAACTGGTGCATTGACAGAAATTTACAGGTTGCTGTTATTTCTACTTCCAGCTTTACCATAGGTTATCATTACATCTAACACCATGTCTTATATTGAAGAATAAATCGGGGCAACAAGTGCCAGCAAAACATATTCTTTCCCTGAAGGACTACCTGTGGCTATGATCCACAGAGTTTGTTTTCACAAGCTAATTCATCTTGATTTTGGTATTTGGCATTTACAATGCCTGACTAAACATGCAAACAGCTGACCTTAAATTATGAAGCTATGCCTGGAAAAGCTTGTAATGTAGGTCAATCCTGAAAAATCCAAAAGTCGTTCCCACATAGATAAGAACAGGTTTTGCTAATCTGAATGTCTCAAGATTAAAATATTGCATATGAATCTTCCTTTTAAAAGAAAGGCAGCAAAAATAGTAAAAAGACCAAGCAGGGCCCTGAACTAAAAAGCAGGGCCAGTACCATGATTCATGTTTGGATGCTGTCACCCACAGCAGTATCTGTGGTCAACACAGGAGCCAGTGTCCCCTGTCACAGGGGCTGTGAGATGACAAGGGCACAGTTTTATTCCAGTTACCCCTGAATCCCAAAGAGCTCTGGCTGTTGTGCTGTCAAGGAACTCAGAGATATGAAGAGGTTCCACAGCACCCACTGCTCCCCCTGCATAGGGTCAAGCACAGGATTGGCTGAGCTGCTGTCAGACTCCACTTCAGCAAAGCAGAGCCCAGGAGTTAGGGGAAGCAAGGGCCAAATAAACCACCAAATTAAGCAAAGTAACCAGAGTAAACCATGCAGGTGTGTGCAAGAATGGGAAAGGACTTCACACTGACAAAGATGCTCTCTGGCTTAGCACCACATCAGGATTCTGATGCTCCTGTGCCTTAGAGCTAGTTGAATAAAATTTATTAGAAAGATGTTCACATACTTGATTTGGAGTGTTTTAAAAGGGCAATGAGGCCTATCAGAAACATTCTTGACCTCTGAACATTTTAAGGAGCACATGTGTAATACTTTACACAGACTTTCCATAGCGCATGATGGATCACATTTAACTCATTATACATGTGGGAAGGACTTCAATCTGGCACAAATATCTTTGCAGTACAGAAGATTCAAGTTATGATAAAATTTACACTTTCATGGCTATAGGCAGATTTAGGAGGTTTATTTTATAATACTGAGTCTCTTCCTAATTCCCAGGCCAGCATACACAGCTTATGTTAAAGGGCTTCTGAAAGAAATGTTTACCCAGGGAGTACAAAGTAGACTATTTCATATACTCCACTATGCTGAAAGTGACATGATTTATGCAAAAAAATTTTAAGGTTTCACTTCTGGCTGTGGATGAGATGCACATGAATTTGCCAAGGATGGAGAAAGATATTTACTGGAATGATACCTCTGCCCGGCCACCCTACACAAAAGCAGCTGCTGATTACTGCATTCCTTCATTTCTGGGATCAACTATTGAAATGGGGTGAGTGGCACTAAGGGTCCTTAATGCTACCACAAAGGTCACTACCATGACAGTCTGCACTGATTGGAAGACAGTCAGTGCAGGATGCGGGCTCTGACAATGCTGCAAGCAGAGAAGATGGAAACGGGAAAAGAAATTAGGAGAGAGTGGACAGGCTGGTGTTGATGGGAGGATGTCTCCAGTGGTCCAGGTGTTCATCCAAGTTGTGCACACATATCTTAAATTGTATCATCAATAAATAGAGCATGTTTGCGGGGAGGGTTTGTTGACAGCCTCTGAACACATTTGTTGATAGTCTCCGAGCACAGGATGATACCTGAGGACAGCGACTGACTTTTTTCAATAATACTTGTTTTGCTACAGCTTTTTCATGCATCCTCATTTAGCAAAACAGCTATTCCTTTGTTCATTTAGTTAGCAGATGACAGTTGAAATCAGTCCAGATTTTTGTGAAGATCAACAAGAAATCATCTTAAATGTTGTATGACTTTTCACTGACTAATAATCCTAGTATGGAAGTTGAAATGGTCAGATTTTTTGAAGTATGAAGAGGATTTATTTTCAGAGATCAACAAAGAACAACAGTTACAAAGAATAGAGGGTATGGGATTGCCCCCTGTTGTCAGGATCTATATGAGAAATCAGTGACAGGCCAGCTAGCTTAGAAGCTGTTAGTTTAAATACTTGGGACATGCTGTAATACAGACAGGTCAATAAGTGTAAATACCATCATGCCTGAAAAAATACTAGGCAAGTAGATATTCTCACCTGGAAACCTTTTTTAAAATTTTACAGAAACCATTTTTTAACTTTAAAGATTATCTTAAGATATTTACAATATTCCCATCGTTTCCCGCCTTTATCAAAATAAAATGTCTTCAATTTTTTGTTTCATTTGGCCTCAAAATTGTGCTTTTCTCATTTCTGTTCCTCTTATTTTTTTCATTTTTGCATGCATTCTACTACAAAGGACAATGGTTTATATGAGTTCCTTTTATCACACACAGCCTTTTCAAAGATATTTCCTTCTGGAAAAACTATAAAATGGCAAAAAGAAAAGTAAAGAAGAAAGTTAAAAAAGTAAAGAAGAAAAATTCATAGAATATAATTTACTTTAAGGTAATTTCTATGGGGAAAAGGTGGCAAAGAAGAAACATCATTAAGTCTGCAAACAATTTTTAATAAGAAGTACTTCACACAAAAAATTAAGGAAGGAGTGAATGAAAAGTAGCTCCCTGTGGAATGCAAATGGCTCTGATGTGTTGACTTTTTATTAATTATCTTCTCATCTGAACCATTTCTCTGTTCATATCTCTAAAAATAATGGATAGTTGTTATGCAAACTTCAAAAGCAAGCTCTAAGAATTCTTCCAAGTCCAAAGCAAATATATAAAACTTGATCCCAAATCCAAAGTCTTCTCCAGTCACCTCAAGCTAACATCTGGAACAGGTTGCCCAAAGAGGTTGTGGATGTCCCATTCCTATAAACATCCAAGGCCAGGTTGGATGGGGCAATGAGCAACCTGGTCTAGTTGAAGGTATCCCTGCTCATTGCAGGGAGGTTGGATTAGATGCCTCTAAAGGTCCCTTCCAACATAAACTATTCTATGATCTTCACAAATGCTGGATGAAGTTCTTCTGTCCCTCCAGGGTAGTGTTGCCTGCCTGTGCTCCTTGTCTCAGATTTGGGCCAAGCCCCTTTGCCATTCTTGTCCTTAGGACAGGTAACTGGGCCAGTTTGGCTTGTCCAGACTGCACTGAGTCAGTGACGTGTACGGAATTCACTGGCACACGCAGCAATAGTTGTTCTCATGAAGCACCAAGGCTGTGCAGGAGACGAGTACCAGGTACAGGTGAGACCTTCAAACACACTGAAGTAAGTGAGATTTGGCCATCTGAGTAATTTCAACATTTTTTGAAACTGTTGTCCTCTGTTTCCAGCAGTAGCTTTTTCACTGTTGCTATTTTTGCCTGAAGGATTCTCCTGAGAAATAACTACAGCCCTGAGTAGGGTTCCTTTCTCCCCTTTCCCTCACCCTGAGCACAAGCCTAACCATGTGGAGCTGCCTCAGAAGGCTGCAGCTCAAATATGAAATGGTGCCAGATGCCTGACTGGATGCCCTCCCAGCCTGGTCCTTAGGAGAAGAGGCATCTGGATGTGGAGAGCTCTCTGTGTGATCTGGCTGATTCAAAGGCACAGATACTCATTCCTGGCACCCTCATCCTTTTCTTCCTTCTCTTTAGGGACACACTAGGGCCTTGGTTCCCATGTCTTGGGTCCTGTGTTTGAGACAGAGGGATAAATGTGTATAGAGACCCAATGCTTCCTATATTTAAGTGACATCTACTACCTGGCTTTATTTGGCAGGCTGGCTGATACTGAATTCCTCTATGGGGAAGAGTGGCCTTGGGAAGAGGAGAAACACCACAGACAGCATTCGGTTTTGAGAAGGGTCAAGAGGTTTCTCAGTGTCCATGAAGGTCCTTCATACCCAACCCACCCGCGCTACAGTCGGCAGACGAGTGAGAACTCGGTGTTTTTCCCAGCAGATGAAAAGGGGCACATCAGACAACTGCAGGAAATGCACAAAAGAGGGAGGCACTCTACCTCAAGCTTCAAGAAGAAACATGAAGGAGTTACCAGAAGTAACAGGCTTCATGGTAGCCGAGAGCTAGGACCCATAACAGAAACCTCAAGGAATGAGGCACAGTTTGGTGACAGTGACACCTCATCTGAGACAACCAGGCCAGTTCCTGAGGTCATTGTTTCTGAAGCCCAGGAGATTGAACCTGATGTGCTGGACAAACCAGACCTGCCAACAGAGCGCTCTTCAAGTGTGCCAGAGGAGAAGCTCCAAAGGATCCTAGCTGAGGCAAATGTGGCTCTTCTGAACCAACGCATTTTCCCCCCAGAAATCACTCCATACCTCTCAAGTTCAGAGGTGCATCAGTCACTTCCTAGTCTGATAGGAGAGCCCAAACATGAGCCCCAGATTAGTAACATAGCTGGTCTCATAACAGATCATGAGAGAAACCTTCAGCGATGGAGTTTACCAAGCTTCCATAGTCCTAGTACAGCATCAAATGCGGATGCTGCACTGCCTTCAACATATTCTGGGACAACTTTACAGCAAAGGACAGTCAGTGATGGAAAAAATGTTACTTCTGCTTCTGCTCCACAAACATTTGAGATGCAGGACTTATGGGAAAACCTGGACAGTAAAGAAACAGCCATAGTAGAATTTTCTAATGAGGAAAGTGAAAGAAAACTTTGACCATTCTTCATCTGGGTTTGACTGATCTTGTCTTCTCTTGAATGTGGTTCTCACACAAATTTGCTGAAAGTGCAGAAGGGGAGACTCGATACTCAGACAATTCATGAACAAGATCCAACAGAGGATTTGGGCATCTAAATTAGGAGGCATTGTGGTGACATAGTTTAAGCCACTTCAAATCTGTGACCCTGTGGGAAATACATTTACAGGGAGAACTGGGAGCCTCCGGATGTATACGGCAGTGGGGTGTATTGACATAACTAGAGGAAACACTGAAGTTATCAGAAGAGTGGGTATGGTTCTGTCCACTTTGGGTATACACTGAACTATGCTGCCTTTGTCTGCTCCATCACCTTAAGATCCATGACATCCCTGTAAGATCTACCAACAGTTTTGGATTCTTCTCAAGTGGCTCAAAGGCAAAATGTGGGCTTAATTTCTCACTCAGCCTGGAGAGATTCAGACTACCATCTCTCACGGCCTGGAGGAACACTTGAAAAATCAGGCCCCTCATTTGTGTAGTATTCTGCCCCACTCTTGATGTACTATGCCACTAAAGAGTAGAAAAAATAAAAGGATTAAATATTTAATTTCATTTTAAAAAATGGAAGGTGCAAAACAGCTGATGAGCTGGGCATGGGATGTCTGAGCACATATATGGCATATGGAGTGACAGGTTATTGTAAAATGAAGCTCTCAGGTGGCCTCCCTAGTCATGACAGGGCTGGAGCACTCTCTCAAGAGGTGATGGAGCTGCAGGTACAACTCAGCTTAGGGCTCCACTCTTGTGGAGACCTTCAGCTGAAGACCACAGGCCGTAGTCATCCCAGGCAGTCAACAAAGTGGCCCATGACTCCCTGTTCTCCACTTCCTAAACCTCTCCCCCATTCCCATGCTGCCCAGATGTACCACACACATTCTTAATTAACCCAAACTTGAGTCAGCATTAGGTGGCTCCTGCTACTCCAGGGATGACCAAGCCAGCTCCCTAAACCTGCTGACAGTGACCTGGCCTTTCAGCTATCATTCCTGCAAGAAGTCTCAAAGTAGGCCAGGAAAGCAGCCACAGCTCCTCGGATTTAGCTCTCACCTGTAGATGCGAGGGCTGACAGACAAGGGAGAGACAAGGCAGCTCAGGGACTGAAAGAAAAGAGAGGCAGGCGGACCGAAAGTTACGAGTCTGCAACAACCAGCAAAAGCAGTATGGACTGCATGGACAGCAAGTCCATCCAGCTCTCTTGCTCAGAAGGCGGCACTTCAAAACACAAACCAGCCTCTCTGCCATAGTAACTGGTAACACCAGTGGCTCCTGGGAGACTTTAGGACTCCCTGAACCTGGGAATGGAAGGAACAGACCTGCCTGCTCCTGCTCCTACAGCAAACAACTTAGGTGAGGAGGAAGATACAGCAGGACTCTATCTCATCTGGGTAGGCTTTGAACAAAAACCAACTGCCGTCCCCACTTGTACTTTTTCCAGCTCTATTTCAGTCTGGAAATTGGTTCCTGCTGCTGTATATTAGGCACGATCTAAGCAGAGCCACACTCTCAAATCCTCCAAAGACACTGGACAACAGCACATGCATCCCATCAGTTTAGGAAGCAGAGGACACTTGGCCAAAGGAAGCACTGTTTAAACTCATACTATGTGATTCCAGTTATGCAGAGAAGCCAAGCACAGATTTGCCAGGCACTTACGGAAGGACTTCTTCACACCATGAGATGAGGTGACATTGGTGTCTGACAGCAGCTTACTGAAATTTGATCACAATTTGGAATCGGGCATTCTGGTGCAACCTCACCCTTGCCAGTCCACAAGAAGTCTTAAGTCTTCAGGCAATTCAGGTTGCTACGTTCAGGTTTGACCAAGAAAATAATTCACTCTCTATGGAGTGGAATTATACAGAAATGAATAATGCCTTAGCCTAGCAGTCCAATTTTCTGAATGGCCCTTATGCAGCTTCTGGAAGCATTCCCTTTTTCTTCCTGATTCCCTCTTTCTTCTTGTAGCTGAAGCCACACTTTTCAATTCAATGTTTCTCAATCTAATTGCATCTGCAATTGTCAAGGAACTTAATTTACTAATGAGCTTAACTTAAATAAATGTCTAATTTTAAGAATAAACAATACATTTTAAGGACAGCCAGACAGCTTCAGTCACACAGCTAGAAACAAAGTAAAAGTAACTGCTGCTCTCCAGAGTCTTGTAAAAGTCAGGAGCACAATACAAGTTTCTGGGGAGTTTGACCATACTCCTCCCAGCCACGCATGTATAGGAAGAGTTTTCAGCAGCTGTGAAGGAAGCCTGGCCCATTATCTAGCTCTCTCCTCACAGTACATAAGATTGAGAAGCTGTGCTTCACACTGTAAGGGAACTTAAGCCAGAAATCAGAGATGACCCTCAAGTGTCCACCACAAACTTGCACTGAGCGTCCAGTCCCACCATACCTCCTCCCTCTAATCCTTCACACAGCTTCCACCAGGCCTTATGGTATTGGACCAAAGTGCTCTTTGCCCCCAACCCAGACATCAGCTTGTTTCATCCCAGCACTGCTAACCGTGAAAAGCCTTCCCAGCTTCTCATCATCCAGCTCTGCTCATCTTCTTCTCAGCCTAGGATGCACACTGCTGCTTTCCACCAGGACATCAGCAATGCATCTAATCAATACATCTAATCATACATACATCTAATCAGCAAGGATTTTCCTACCTCTCCCTGGTCCTCACTCTGCCAGCACTCCCTGGTCCTGCAACTGTGTTCATTGTTTGATGGACGCTAAGGGTGGCCACACAGCAGCCATTAGGTAGGCAAGAGCTTCAGCTAAGCCCCATAGAGGTGTCTATTACACATGTAGATTAATTAGCATGCTAAATTAGGAATTACAGCTCTGAAGTCACGCAATGCAATCTGTAATACACAACCAGCATTTCACACAGTGGGCCAGCTCCAGGTTAGCTACAGTATTCTATTCATTGCTTCTGAAGAAGCTAGCGCTGGGATGAGTCACCAGAAAAATTTAGTGTCCTCATCTCACTTTGGCAAATATCTGTGTACTCTGATTTGTATTAAATAATCTTTTGGGACTACGTGCTCTCTTAGGCACTTCTCTCAGTAAACTATTTGCCTTAGCATGGTAAAGGGAGTATTTTAGCAAACCCAAAAATCTACAATTCATGTTCACAGGTATAAGCAATGTTGAATTATTGTATGAATAAAGGCACTTTGAGAAACACCATCGTCCTGGTTGTACGGGACTCTCAAGAAGCACTTCTGGCAAGGGTTCGACCTATCATGCAAATCAACTTGATGTCTACAGCAAGGCACTTACAGAAGCTGGCAAAGTTGGACAAGGATAGAACAGGGCCAGGATAGACAAGTAGGTCAGAGCAGCAGTTTGCTCCCATCAGATGGTGTTAATCTTGAGCAAGATCAGATATATGAGAACAAAGAGAGGGCTAGTCCCTGTGCATGCTGCCTGACTTTCCACCTGTTTCTAGGATGTGTTCACACTCTGTGCTGGAATTAATAGAGCCAAGATGTCAGTGCTGGGACCGACTGGCTGTGGGGACATGTCCCAACACCCTTAAAATCTCCTGTTGTAAATAACAGATCTCTGACTGCAAACTCATATTTGAGGAACGTATACATATTTTATAGATAATGAAAATGTACCAGAGTGTTAAGTACGTTGCATAGTAGAGAAAACAAAAATACCCTGCTGCTGTTAAATGAGGGATGGGGCTTTATAGATATTTGTTTGTCTTGGTTCATGACAAAACAAATTATATTTTCTAGACAAATAAGTTAGCTCATGGTCAATGCATTCTTTGAGAGTGGCATGGACAAAGGGGAATCAAGGCAAGATGGGCCTGAAACACGTGGTAACCTCACACAGCTCAGTCTCATCTGCAGAAAGAGACAGCTGGCAGCAGAGTCTCCTTTGCCAGAGGCTGATAGCTTGGATGCCAAATGTGTAACACAATGTGGCTGCAAATAGAGAGTCATGAAAACAGGCACCTGAGAGAAGGATTATTTCATACTGGAAGGCAAGATCAGTATTTCAGAGATACCTACAGGAAAACTGTCCTGTTTGTGTAAGACTTCTTGAGTCTTACAACTGAAAACATAAAATCTAAGGGGCTGTGATTGTGATACCACCAAGGCCAGCAGTGGACATTGTCTTTGGTCTGTGCCAGACACATCCAGACAGCAGCAAGTGCCTGGGGCCATCAATCTCTGTGCCAGCAATGCCACCATGGGTCCAGTCTCCATCTCCCTATGGCTCTCCCCTGCTGGGGAGGTGCCCAGTGCACATGGAAGAGACTGCAGACAGTTTTTGGCTTTAGGAAGATACAAGCAGCCCCAACATGCCAACACATGACTTTTTTTTTCCCTCCAGGACAGAGAGCAACCTGAATTTTCACCCTTAACTCCACTTCCTCTCAACACTGGAACCACTGTAAAGAAACATGAAATGTAACTGAAACAGCACTAAGATCAAAGCAGATTTTGTTTGGTTAAGTTTTATTCATGTGTATGGGGGCAGTATCAGCTTTAGCAATCCAAACAAATACTCCAGTGGGTAGAATTCAGGTGAATCTTTTGCCACATCAGTGCAGCTACCTGTGGCTGTTTCATTTGAAAGTCCTGCCACTGCTGACAGGAAATGGCTGAGCAAAGGGAAGCAGATGTGTAGTGCTGGTCCCATAACTGATCTGAGGTGGAGTAACACTGGTATCCCTTTGCACGGGCTGCAGTCTAGGTTTTCTAATGTGAATAGATGCTGCTCCAGCTGTACACAGTGCCAAGGGGGAGTCAGGTGCTAAAAGCAGCATCTGACCTAAAGGCACAGACATCAAATGCCAAGACCCAAAAAAGGAGAATTATCAAGGGATAATGAATCCCAGGGAAAAAGCAGGTTTGAGAGGTGGTGTAAGGAGCAGGAAATTGTGCAAGGAACAGTCAAAATTAGTGGCCAGACAGGTATCAGTCAAATTTCCTTTTATATAAGCTGGTTGGAGCAATCTAATTTAAAGATCATTTCCACAGCACTCAGGAAACAAAGTTGAACAAAACCTAAACCATGGAAAATAATGATGGAAGGAAAGCTGTAGAAAATGAGGTGAAAACTAGCACACAAGAAAAAAAAGATAGCCAGACAAGGCAGGACTAGGTTTAGTTTTCCCCACACACAGCTGCTATCTTTTCAGCCTGTCACAGTTCAGCATTTTTATTCTTCCTGATCTTTTTGCAAATCTGAGTGCTGAGCTGCTCTGCTGCTTTATCCTGAGAGCTGTAGTGTCCATGAGTTACTCAGGAAAAATTGTTTCCCTGGTGTAAACATATAGATATTCAACCAAACTATATTATCTGGGACAAAGATTACTGCGAAGTCCTTAAAACTTGGAGCGGGACAACACAATGTGCATTTAGGTCCAGTGTTTCAGTAAAAGCTCTTCTTCACACGTGTGTTGAAGATCATTAGATTAACTTGAGTTAAGACAGAATAAATGCTATTAGGGCTCAGTAGTAATCCTTCCTGTGAAGAGCTTTTGCAAATCCCACTCTGTCATTCCCACGGTCAAAAATACAGTAAAATGCAGACATGAAGACATCTCCTAAAATCCAGAGCGAGCCAGTGCGAGTGGGGATGTCCAGAGACTGAAAGCCACTCATGCAGAAGATTTGGTCATCAATAGACTCCTGGAAGGGAAAGCAGATGTCCCTGCAGCAGCCTGCTCCATCCCCAGCTCAGGGAGTGAGGAACAGAGAGCAGGGAAGCTGTGGATACTCACCTTTATGATGTACTGCTCTGCTGTCAGCTTGTATTCGCGGTGTCCGATCGTGAAGCTGATGTGAGGCAAGCTCGACAATCTTCTGCAGTCTACAAGAAACTGGACACAGTGCTCTGACTGAGATGGGATTGCTTTGTCTTTCTCATTGCTCTTTGAATTCAAGGCTTTTGGAGTAGGTAACAGTGAATTTACTACAGAGAAACAGCATCAGGCTGACTTACAGCCTAACACTGCCCTCAGCTTTCCTATCTCAGTCAAACCAGCCCAGCGGCCCAGACCACTGCACCCTAGGACACTCAGGGCGAATGAAAATCCTTGCAAGTCCCAAAAGAAAGGAAGTGAAGTGGCTCTGATATCCTCCCTGTGCAACTCAAAGGCAAAACTAAGTGTGCGAGCCCCAGCGAGCCTACATCAGCAAGGTCTGCTGAAGCAAAAGTTCTCCAATGCTCTGGGCTTGACAGGGCAGAGGGAGCTGCTCCAGCCACAGAGGGAGCACTCCACGGGCGTAGTTCACCCCAGGCCCTCCCAAAATACCATCACTTTAAGGAGAAAAAAAAGCTAGTGAGGAATACAGCACTTTATGTTTATGCTTTACCCTGGAGTGGGATTTAAAGAGTAGAAAGACTAAATTCTGGCATGGTCATTAAGGTCCATAAGTAATATATTCAGTTACAGTAACAGAGAACATAATTTCCTGGCCTTTCTAGTTATTTCATGAAAGAACTGGTGTGTGAAACAGCACTGCAGAATGCTCCAAGTCCCAGAGGAATCTTTGCTGTAAACTGTAGTGGTTAAGTCATTGCTTTAGAGGCTTCCTAGAAGGAAGAATCTGCTTTTTGCTGTTTTTCAATCTATTTTATGAAAACATAACCCTACATCTTGTGTACACTTACCAACTGTCATGCCTGTAAAACAAAAAAAAAAAATCATGGGATGCATAAGACAAGGGTGCAAAAAGCCAGTAAAATGATTTGTAGGATACAAGAAGTAAGATACAATTCTTCGACATAGCTGTTACAGAATAGGACATCCAGAACAAATCAATCCTTGCTGAAAAGAGATAAAAGTTCTGGTAGAATCCGGGATGGATACACTCACTTTTACTGGGATAAATTTCAGTCAATATGTGAAGTCTGTCTGTGATTGCTAAAAATCAGTCATAGAAAGTCTTATTTTCAGGATGCTTTCTTGCGAAATCTGAGATGCCAGATAACGTTCTTAAGTCAGCACTGGAGTAGATGAATCTACAGAGCAACAGTCCATTCCTTGTTTGTATTAGGCTAGTATAAGTACATTGGAAATACATATTTTATCTGTGTTCATTAGCATGAACCATTATAAAATCAACTTGTTGTTCGAGCATACTGTTTGGCATGTATCTAAAAATTTGAACAAAATCAATATTAAAGGTTTGACTGAGAGAGAATCAGGAGCCTCAGGAGTTACAGAGAGGTCACTGCAAGTCCTCCTGTTATAAATTAAAGTGGATTAAGACTCCACTACTGTCTTTGCTCTTTTTCCAGTGCACTGGGCACTTGCAGTACTCTTGATTTTCTTCCAATAGTAGTTTTGGGTCAGGATCAAGACAGATTGAGATTAGCTCAGTTGGTTGGAACATGGTGGTGCTAACAACACCACAGCTGTGGGTTTGATCTCTGTACATTTTGAGAGTTGGACTTGATGATCCTTGCGGGTCCCTTCCAATTCAAAATATTCTGCAAAATGCAAAGTTAACAAAAGCCACACACAGCAGTTTTCCTTAAGCACTGGAGCTGTGGCAATGTGCTGGTGACCTGTGGGAGCCAGCCAAGGACCAGCAATAGGCACAGTAGAAATAAACTGCTCTTTCCCTGGAGGAAGGGACAGGAAGGAGTGGTGAGGAGTGTCAGCAAAGGAGATGCAGGAGACAGCAGGAGGGAAGAAAGGAAAAACAGCAAAGGGTGGAGGAGTAAGGTTCAGGAGGAAGAGTAAGAGCCAGCAAGCCTTGTCCTGTACCCTGTTACTCATCTGCAAGGAGCCAACACTGTGAGTGTCACTGATGTGCACCTCTCCCAGGAGCCCTGGCACAACACCAACTGCTCCACTGCAAGCTGACAGTGAGAGGTCCTGTCAGTGAAGCCATTGTGGGGCTGTCATTAAAATACCATTCCCTTTCTATCTGATGCTGACATAGCTGGCAATCAGCACCAAATCCCTCCTGGCTTGAGAGAGCCAATAGCTAGAGCTGGGAACATCAAAAATCCTCTGAGCTTCCAGAAGAAAATTATCTCTCATGCAGAGCACAGATCAAACTGGTGGCCCCATTATTTCCTTACACACCAGGATAGAAGAAGAAGTGAACATTTGGGAAGAGGGCTGGGACAAGGCATACAGGTCAAAAGCAGCTTGGCTCAGAGCTCAGTGCTGTCCTGGAAACAAGGCTTTCACTGGCACCTGTCTAAAAAATCATTTATGTTGTTTTCTAACTCTTTGCATCATATACCAGTTTCTCTTCCTCTATAGCTGTTTTCTGGCTGCAGAGTTTTTACCTCTCCAGTATTTGATGGGCTTGCCCCAATATATTCCTGCAGTCGCCTGATTTGTGAAGAGGGGCCAGTGATAAGAGAAGTGCCTGAGTCAACGATGGCTTCACAGCCATGGGAGCAAAATGCCACCCGGCCCTGGATCTTTATACTGCAAATCAGGAAAAAAAAAGAGCAGCTTTTAGCAAATGACATATACACTGTGACTGAAACACCACACCCTTCCTAGCTGAAGTACCAGAGTACTGACTGAAGTTAATCCCAGACAACAAGTGACAGGACAAGAGGAAATGGCCTCAAGTTGCACCAGGGTAGATTTAGACTGGGTATTAGGAAAAATTTCTTCACAGAAAGTGTTGTAAAGCATTGGAAGAGGCTGCCCAGGGAAGTGGTAGTGTCACCATCCTTGGGAGTGTTCAAAAATGTGTGAATGTGGCACTTGAGGACAAGGTTTAGTGATGTACTTGCTATTGGTACTGGACTGACAGTTGTACTCAATGATCTTAAAGATATTTTTCAACTCTAGTGAGTCTGTGCTGCTATGTTTAAAACAAGATGCCAAGCTCTGCTAAAGACAAGAACATGTGTGCATCCATTTTTCTCTCTCAAGAGTCCTACAACTCTAATCAGATGCTTCCTGCTGATGAATTTATCCTCACCTCAGGTATGTGTTCTCATCAATTTATGCAGTGTGCTAGAGCTGGGACAAAGAACACTGGCTACTTGTCCAAAGTTAGCAGGACAGATGAAAGGAGGAACCAGAGCTGGATTCTATTCCTGGGTGCCTTAACTTCTTAACAGAACAGTCCAGCAAGACTCATCTTGACCACTGGTGCATCATATTAAAACATACTAACATGCTCTCCCAGAAAACAGCTACCCATGTCACAGCAGACTGAGAGAACTAACAAACCCTGATGTCATCCTGATGAACCCCTCTCTGAGGGGCACAGGGGTCAAACATTGCAGCTGAGTCCTCCTGCACCTGTGTCACTGGGTGTTTCTGTCTCGGGGGGTTTACCTAGGGAGGTGAATTCCATCAGATTTTTTATACATACATACTTGTTCACGTGTATTTGCCAGTAGCTTTTCTCAGTGACTGGGACCCAGTGGATTGAACCTTTGTAGAGAGAATGGTCTATTCCCCCCAGAATCAACTCACCGCCGTTCTCAGTGTCATCTCCTCTGAAAGCAGAAAACAGTTTAACACAGACACGAGAGTGTGCCAGCATGCACCAACGAGATTACACTTAAAAAGCAAAAGTCAAATCAGCCCTTTCTAAATTCAGATATGTGTGGCTGAAATGGATTGTAACTAAATTATCACTGTGTATGTTCCAACTCAGGCCCTCCAAACAACCTCTGAGAAGAATTTGAATTGAGACACCAAGGTAGGTATCAGGAGCAGGCTGAGCCACTTTGCTACTCTCAGTTCAGAAGAAACACTAGAGAAATAAGGTGCAGTTGCTGCTAGGTCCAGATTAGGGAACAGTATTTTTCTGAAATGTGTTTATTTGGGTGTAGCACAGCACTTCTGTTCATCTGCATGGGCCAGAGGGAAACTTCTGGCAGCAAACATTGCAAGTCTGAGCTGGGAAGTTTACTTTTACTTATTACCAGCTCCAACAAGAATAAATCTCTGTCAAATTTTCTTTTCATGCCATAATCTTCAATGTCAAAATGAAAACAAAAGAAACAACATAGAGAATCAAAAAAATGGGTGAAATTTCTCTCTAGGGCTGAAGCTTTATAGAGATGCACAGTTGTTTCTATCTAGCTGTTTAATTGTTCTAACAATTAAAATAGATTTGCTTCTTTTTTAGCAGTGTCATTTTAAAGACAGACCTTTTCAGATAGAAGGAGAAGACTGGCTCCTCTACCAGGTTCTGGTTCATGATGCTGTCAAACACAGGCAGAGCATTGCCCACTGCTAAGGAGGGGTAGCCTAAGCCCAGTACACCATCAAAGTGGGCAAGGATAAAAGTTGTTCCTGGCTCAAACACTGACTCGCCGAAGTCCTGTCCCTTGATGGAGATGTTACTTATCTGTTTGGTTAAAAAAAAGGCAACAAACAACCAAGCAAAGAACAACCACAACTGAAAGTAATGACACCACCATTAACAAGAAATTAGCCATATTTCTGATCCGTATCAGTGGGTTCATTCAGTTTATAGAGCCTTGCATCAATATAGCATGTGCCCATTTGGCAGGTAGGCAGCACTGATTCCTTAGAATGACTTAATTATGTGACTGCTTCTTCTTAAGCCCAGAAGAGGATCCAAGAAGACAAACAGAAATGAAAAATAAAATCTGAGACATTTGTGTTGGTAGCCCAAAGCTGGAGCAGAACCCACACCTCCCAGCACTTAGGTGGGTGGGACCTCATCCTGCCCTTGCCTAAACCAGGTTGCAAGGTTTTCCAGGGCAAGACCAGTATCTGAACTGCCCTGAAAACATCTGATGTGGAGGCTGACACCCATTTTAGGTGGACACTCACCTGCAGTGTGTCTTTGCCAGCAATGCCCAGAAGTTGTCCGGAGCCGTACTGCAGGGAAAAGGCTTCCCCTCCATGCTCGTATGAATCTGACTTGAAGGACTTAAATTTCTGGTGCACCCCTACACAAGAAAAATGACATCTCTACACTGAGGGGAGGTCCCGGCAACACACCCACTCTCCAATGAAGAATGAGATGAGATGTAGGAAAGCCAGATTTTTGCTTCTCTCAAGAGAAAAGAGTGCAGGCACCTCAGTTCCCCTGCAGACACCCCAGTTTTCTGTACCTAAGAAGTAATTTTGCATTTTGGAAAAAAATTAGAACAAAAATGGGCATTTCCACCTCTGTTGGTAGGTCTCCCGGGTCTATTTTCATGCCTTTTACCTCATGGTGCAGAGGCACCTCACTACATGAGGGACACAGGAGCAAACTGGGGAGAGGAGAGCGGCCCTAAGGGATGCCCCAAGCCCTCCCCTTGCAGATCCCTGCTGCAGGCAAGCTTCTTGGGAAAAGAGAGCTGGGAAAGGTCTTTGGACCTAAGACAAGAGAAGCATCAGGGAGAACAGCATTTCTTACTGCAGGCCTCGCTGATGCAATAAGCGGACGGGACCCAGAAGTTGGAGGAGCCGGTGTCGAACACGACGGTGAACCTCTGGGGCGGGGTCCCGACGCTCACCACCCCGTAGTACTGCGCCTGTGGGAGGAACAATCCCTCAGTCCAGCCCCGGGCAGCCTCCAGGCAGCCATTCCTGAGGAAGAGGCCTGGTTGTGTGGCACATCGTGCCCTCAGGGGCTTCTGTGCAATTCCATTGAAATGTAAATGCACACCACTCGAAGAGTTCTGGTTCCACGAGTGGCTTCAAGCAGCAGGTTTTACTCCAGCTGAATGCACAACGGTGTGGCATTTAAAAAACCTTTTAAGCAAATATTCAGTTGGGTTCCCCATGGAGTCAACAAATCCTCTTGCACTGGCTTCAGAGGTGGCAAGGTCATCCTCAAGATGAAACTCTCACATGACCACACAGACTTTCAGACTGTTCCTTACTGATGTCAATAAGAAATCAGTGTTGCAAAGTCAGCACTACCTCTGCCAGCTTCAGAGGGCTCTGACCAGCGGCACAAACATTGTCTAATGTGGCTGCCCCTTTTCCTTTGTAATTAGCAGCTATTATAGCAAGTCAAAAAGTATCGTGTTGCACAAACGGTTCCTGATGTACTGGACAAAGTTCATCCAGCAGATGAAGAAACCACTGACCATCCCTGGATACCAGTTGAGACTGAGATAATCTGTGAACACGTGAATGCTGGAGCGAAGTGCTTATCCACATCCCGTATTACAAGTGCTCCTATCTGGCCTTGGAACAGCACTTCAGTATTAAGAGACCTATTTTTAGGAAGAGGCATTTCTGGAATTCAACCACAGATAGAAAAGCAGTAACTACTGCCAAACTTTTTCAGCAATACAAGTATGTATATGTACCTTCAAGTGCATACTTGTTTATTAATACACTGACGTTTCTGACCCCAGAATATACAGTCTGAACGAGATAATTTTGAAAAGGCAAGCAAGTATCCCATTTAAGAGAATATCCAACTATACAGTAGGATTCTATTTCTTCCTCCATTAAACAAACCTAAGGGGTGTTTATTAAAAAAAAAAAAAACAACTAAATAACCCCATAGAATCAGAAAACCCACATACACACTGCAATAAAACCATTCTTGGTGCTACCTGAATATGCTGGGGAAGTGGGTTTTGCTTTGTTGTTTTGAGATTTTCATTTATCCCTCTTTGAAATAAGCTTTAATGCAGGTTGAAATGTTTCAGTGTCCTTTGTTCTTCTTCACATACTTATTTCCTTATGGCCCTCAAGTGTCAGTAGGTTCTTGCTGAATGAATTTGGCCTTCCCATCTGTCCCTGTTCAGATGAAGACTTCTGCACAACATTTCTGCAGCTTAGTTTCCCTTGAGATAAGCATAGCAGAAAAACAAAATAAAAGCAGAAAAACAAAAAAAAGACCATCCAAATGGACAAAATTTTAAAACCAGGAAAGAGAGCTTACAAAATGGTAGATCTGCCGACTTGCCTGTCTGAGATCCAGTGAAATTAATATTTTTCCTGTTTCAGTTTAGATGGTAAATCCTCCGAGGTCAGTTTCCAATATTTAATACATATTAAACTCCACGGATAAAAGCAGAAAAATAAAAACCTCTACTTAAGTCTTTGTCATCACTGATTTATGACTGCATCTGATCAAATAAATGATATTTGGAGGATTTTTTTATAACACAGAAGCATCCAAGTGTCTGGCAAATAGAATATGACTAAATGAAGTAATCAGACTCTGCTATGAAAAATCCTACAGTTCACCAAGACTGATACAGGCAAACCTCCCATATATCTTTGGGGACCCAATCAAGTCCAATACAGATCTATACAAAAATAAAACTTGTCACAGGACTACCACTGCTACTCTACATCAGCTTTCTCAGATCCCATCCTATCCCTAGATATGCTTTATGTTGCAGACTGCAACCTGTTTTTCTATGATCTAATATTTATAGCATAAAGCAACAAGACACCACAAGCCCTATAATTTCATTGACAGACTAGATTTGAAATGTGGTGGGAAAAAAACCCTGCCTTCAGTATAATGATGAGTCCTAATGATTGCATTACCAAAACTGTACTTACATGCATGTAATCATACAGCCTTTCTGAAGCAGCTCCTACTGATAAAGCAATATCTGCAGGGAAACAATGCAGATACCTCCGGGCAAAAACATCAGGATGGTGATTCCTCCAAAATTCCTCTAATTCTCCCTTTTCCTTCAGCTGTCTCTTGATAGATTTGAATCGAATCAAGGGGATTCTATGCAAATAAAATAACACACAAAAGAAACCTGATTGACCTTTCTAGAACAGTCATATACTCAGGGTTTTTTTAAAAGGTTTCTTTTTTGAGACCTCAAGTAGCAACAAGCACAGGTCACCCCAGGAAGCCAGCTGAGATGTGTGCCAGTGAAGCCAGACATGTTTTCCTACCGTTCCACAGCCATGATGAACGGGATGTAAGCCACAGCCAACAGTGTTGCCCTCATGGCTCCAAGCGGTTCAGAGTCTAATGACACTCTTTTGCTCAGAAGTCCCTTTTTTAAGGTCTGTTGTCAGCTGAGGGCAGCTTGCCAGGTCAATCAATCACAGGAGGTCAGTGCTTTGGCAGAAAACTGATTCATTTACTCTCAGACTAACCGCTGGTTTGTGCAAATAGTGGTGCTCAGTGGAGCTACTCAGGCACAGACCAAACAGACATTTTACTAACAATCCTTAATGTCTTTTACATAAATATAAAGCATGAGGTGAGCTTGGCTCCTGTTAGCATGAGAAAGAGGAAGCAGTCCAAGGACTTGCTGCTTTTCAAGCTTGCCTTAGTGAGATGTTGCTCAGAAGTGTTCAATGCAGAGAAAGAGGACATAATATATAACCATTTCCATTTTGCATGCAGACATCTCAGAGGGCTGAGCAGACATTTCGTGGGCTTGTGACAAGTCAATCCCTAACAGCTGAAGTTTAATTCTCTATTTATGAGAGAGCTCCAGTCTAAACATAAATGTGACTGCCACCCCATAAAATGGATCTTCAAAGTAAAAAACACAACAGTACAATGCTGCAACATACAGTAAAAACCAGCAATAATTTTTCACACATTTCAGCACGCCATTTGGAAAAGCTGTCTTGGATTTATTATCCTGCAAGTTTCCTGAGGTTAGTGGCTCCCACCCCTGCCTGACACTTGGGTTTAAGTCAAGATTTCAGAGAAATAACAGTGTCAAAAAGAGGCTGATTTGGCAGAGCACAACCCCCAGCCCATCAGCTGCCCAGGAGGAAGCTGAGCACTGGGTCTGCAATCTACTTACAAGTCTTTTTGAATCTTTCTTCTGCAGAAGAAAGACCAATAAGTAACCACATACTGCAGCCTAGCATATATTAAAGCTAACTTTAAATAATCAGCCATTTTTTGTTCAAAAGGCTGTGGTAGGATGCTGGGAAAAGAGCAACCACGTTTTGTTCCTTGCAATACACCATGTATTTAAAATAAACTGCTCACTATGCAAAGGTGAACTGGAATGAAGTAATTCTCACAAAAGAGAGCAGATGTGCAACAGCACAGCAAGGAGCAAATGTCAAAGGACATGGTGGAGGCAGGAGTCATCTTCTGCTCCAGCAGCAATGTCAAGAAAAAACAGCAGAAAAACCCAAACACACAGCATTTGTGAGCCAAGACGGGGTCTAAATGCCTGTTACAGACCTTAAATAAAACAAAGCAAACAAAAATTGCTCCTTCTTTTGCTGTCAGAGTGATTGAGGCACAAGAGCCTTAAAATCAGTAAGTTTGGAGCACTATTTATTAGTTCCCCTGGATTTGAAACACATAGTTTGCTTTTTCCAACATATCTCCAGAATTGTAAATGCTGATAAAAGTCAGGAAAGGCTGAGCCTGGTGTCATCACACAGCTGCAGGCAGAGCTTTTGATCCGAAAAAGCACCAGCATCTCTATCATAGTATCTTGTCTCAAAAAAAATAGAATCTCAAAAATGCATCTTTTATATTGTTTCTATTTTACTATTACAATTTTTTCAATTATCTACTTTTGAGTAATATTCCCCATTTCTCCTGGACTCAGAGGTTTTACACAAGTTATCAGCAAACAATCACATTTTCTTTCCCAGAGTCATCCCAGCCACTGAGCTGCAAGAGCTGGGTGCTGGAAATGGGAATGTTGAGCAAAGATGTAGCCATTTGTGAAATTCTAGAAAGCAAAGGCATTTCTCAAGGAGCCCACCATCTGTCACCTGATGCACAGCAGAGCAGATGTCATGCCCTGGAGTAGGGCATTGTCGCTTTGACAAGAGCAAGACAACGTCTGTGCTGAGTGCCTTTATCACTTGAACTTTTCCTCAAATGCTACAAATGCTTCTGAGAAGTCGTTAATGTTCGTAGTGGAAGGCACCACAGTAACTTTGAAGATATGAAGTTGCTTTCAAAACACGGCCTGGGTCTACTGTGAGGACTGCCTTTGCCTTAGTGCCTCCACTGAGTGGCTGTTTCTCAGAAAGAACACAATTGTTCATTTTATTGCAAGTGTAGTCCTTTATTAATCCACACACAAAGGTTATTCTTTCCCAGATTCTCTGATCTCACACTATGTTCCAAGCACACATTAATTTAGCTAACGGAGGTACAAAATGCAGCAACAAAAGGTCATCGTGACCTTTTTTGATAAGCTGGAATAATGATTAAACTACAGTGCAGAGGATCCCTAAGAAATAGTTATCTGCAGCCTAAAAGTTCCATTAAGGAGAAATAATTTAAGTAGGGAAAAAAAAAATCTATATCCATATCTGCAGACATAAAGTACTTTGCAAAGTTATTTGTCCACATATGGATTATTGAGAAAAATATGCCTAAACTATATCATTAATATATTCTTAGCTATGTTCTTATGTTGTTTTGATTAGTAGGTTATCTGAAAAAAAATTGTCTAAAAGACAAGACTCTGCTGTGGATGTATATCCATTATTAATTATGCCAAATGCATCTGGTTTTCCACACCTGTAGCCTACAGTGCCTTAAGGGGAAGGACCGTTGCCTTCAGAAGGTGCCCCAGCTGTTTAGAAATGAAAAACAAATACAACCACCTGCTGACACATTTCCCACAGTGGTCCTCTGACAGAGCACAGGGTATCAAAGCAGTAAAGAAGTGTCTAAAGTGCAAACTGGCTTCTTGCTTCTGGGATGCAATGCACAGCACATCCCATCATCAGAGAGGGAACTTGCAGGCCCTCTATTCCACAGCACCACCACAGATGACTGTGACATCGTCTTTGTTCTCCAGGCTTGATATTCTGCCCAGCTTCTCCATCCAAAACTTACTTTATGGCACTCAGGTCTCAGCACTCACTGTTCTCCATCCTGCTGCCATACTGTTTCCCAGGTGCCCCCTCTATTGTTCTCCTCCATACATTTCATAGCGCCACATGAAATGTATGCATGGCACAGCCACTCATCTTGTGGGGAAAAGGCTCGTAAACATCCTATAGCCTATACCAAACTGACAGCTAAGAGCTGCCTTACATTTGAAAGTAAGTGATAGTAGTGAGCTCTCTATAACTAGATTTGACCAGAAATCCAGAGGCCACCTTAAGTGGTGCCTTTTTCTCAATTATCTGTTTGCTCTGCCTTTTATTTTTCAAGATTGTGTGACTCTCAGCAGTCACAGATTTTGGTAGTATAGCACCTAATACCCCAAAATCAAACGCAGATTGTTCAAAGAAACTATTCTCCCTAAATTACAGGAAGTGTGGAAAATTACAGCAATGAGCTGTAGATATCAAAGCAAAGAGCCAGTTGCCAAAAAGGCTATTTTACCTTAAAATACTGCCAGCTTTCACATCCAAAGTTTGTGGTAGAGCCATGGTCAACACAGAGGCAGGGCAATCACAGAATGTGTTGGGCTGGAAGGAATCTTAAAGATCATGTAGATCCAACCCCTCTGCCCTGGGTAGGAACACATATGAGTCCCCAGGAAAGTTTGAAATACCAGCAGCTCAACAAGTCAAACCATGCAGATGTTCCTATACATGGGAATGCTACTAGAAATTAGAACTGAATACAAAAATGGGTCTTAATGAGAGAACAGTTTACACTGTCACATCTAAATAGCCATAACTTTTCAAATTTGGACTTACTTCACTCATAACAAGTGAGAATCTTGATGGAATTAAATCCATGGGAGCTTCTTGACAGGTTTTGGTACAGACACAGGAACTGCAGTAGCAGAATTGGAAAGCGGATGGAGAACAACCTTGGCAATTTGTGATAGTACATTACATTGGGATTCAGACAAGGAGTAAAACATAATTTAATGAAAAAGGCCCCGACATGCAAGAAGTAAAACATAATGAGAAAGGCCCTACACAATCAGGAGTGCCAGAGGCTATAACAAATACCATTAAATGAGGACCATAAACAGTAGAACCGCTCAAGATAGCCGTTTGCCAAGGATTTGTGTTAAAGCTTTAAGTACTGGGTGGCAAGTTACACTCTGAAATCCAAGTATTTGGCACCTTTTGAAATATATCCCTGAAAGTGCCACTCATCCTGAAAGTCAGTCAAGTCTTGACAGGTATTTTAAACCAAAATTTGATTATATCCGACATTTCTGCTCCAAGTTTCATGACAGTTAAACATCTGAGCTTAAAACTTTGGTCTGCTGTGGTGTTTACTTTCCCAAGCCCATCCTTGCTGCCTGCATTGGCTACACAAACAGCACAGCTGCAGCAAGAGGTGAGGGGCTGGGGCATTGGCATGACCCTAATTTTGTTTGGAGCAAAATGAGAGAACATTTACAGTGTGCAAGAAGGAATGTTTTCGGGGGGGTAAGCAAGTGGGAGTGTGGGTGAGAGAGGGAGACCTGGGCCCTGAGTCGCCCTGTCTATAATCCCCGTCACCAAACACTCATTCAGTTATCAGAAACATTTCAGAGCCCTTGAGATTAATGGCTGGTGCCATGTAAACAGAGCCTTATATTGGGAAGAACGAGTTACCAACAGCCCAGTGTGCAGCAGAAGACCACAGCAGGCTCCTGTCCCTCGCAGTCCCAGCCATCCCAAAACAAAATCCTGAGATGGGCAACAGTCTGAAAGCCATACTTGCTTTTGTGCCCTCTACCAAGTGCCAGAAGTACCTTCTGGAAGACCTAGAAGAGATGCCAGTGGATAAAATGGTCGATCTGAGTGGCAGGCAGATGAGGCGCCTGCCTGTGCACATTTGCTCTTTTAGGGAACTGGTTAAGCTGTACCTGAGTGACAACAACCTGAATCATCTGCCCCCTGAGCTGGAGCAGCTGCAAAACCTGCAGATCTTGGCACTGGACTTCAACAATTTCAAAGCACTGCCCCTAGTTGTGTGCACACTGAAGCAGCTGTGCATTCTCTACCTGGGCAACAACAAGCTCTGCAGCCTGCCCCTCGAGCTCCGACTCCTGCAGAACCTCAAGACCCTCTGGATAGAGTCCAACTGCCTGCAGTACCTGCCCGAAGTGGTGTGTGAGCTCAGCCTGCTCAAGACCCTGCACGTGGGCTCCAATGCCCTGCGCACCCTCCCTCCGCAGCTGCAGTGCCTGCAGGAGCTGCGCACCATCTGGCTGTCAGGAAACCTGCTCTCCGAGTTCCCTCCCGTGCTCCTGGACATGCCCTTCCTGGAGGTGATTGACGTGGACCGCAACTCCATCCAGTTCTTCCCCAGCCTGGCTCACCTCCCTGGCCTGAAGCTGGTGATCTATGACCACAATCCCTGCAGGAATGCACCCAAAGTGGCCAAAGGGGTGCGCAGGGTGGGTAGATGGTCGGAGGAGACCCCTGAGCCCCGCAAGCGATCGGGAGCGGTGATAGAAATCACGCTCGACGAAAAACCATTGCTACCTCCTGCCACCAAGACTGAGCCAGAAGCCGAGCCCTGCTGATGGCTCAACTGCCCCTTTTGGCCAAGGTGGCAGTGCACTCCCACCACTGCTCAACCTCTACCTCTCCCTTGCTTGCTGATGTCCAGGGAGCACCACGCTGCCTGGCAGTCATCAGGAGTATGTGCACCAGCTTGGAGATAATGTGACAGCAAAACTTGTACCGACACCCGTCTTTGTGCGGCACCCAGCAGTCTCCCTCAGACTTCTTCCCTCTCCCGCTCCTCCCATGCTGGAACCACGCACAGTTCACAACAGAGATGAAAACTCAGTTTATGTATTTGCCATGAATGGATTGAATGGAGCACATACTGACCTGCTGCTCCTCACCTGTGGGCTCACTCTTCTCCCTTCCACCTTGCTGAGGTGTTCCAGCTCAGCTGGAAGCCACTCTTCAAGGTGAAAACTGCAGAGACCCATAGCTCTAAAGCAACCCACACCATTGGTATCAAATTACCTATCTGAAATGCAGCAACACCTTGAAGGGTTCCCTGTCTGCTGAGTGGGAAGTGGTAGCAGAGTCCCGGCTGCACTATCAAGGAAACAGCACATAGGGGGTCTCCTCTTTCTTCCTGCAAAATTTGTGACAATTGCTTCGTTACTGCCAAGCAGCATTCATATGTTGGTGAGGAAAGCTGCAGGCTTTGCTGCTGGGTTTTGTTACTGACAACACTGTCACCAAGGGCAGCTGTACAGGAAAAGTTTTCATGCAGAAGCAAAGAAGAAAATCAAAGCCTGACTAAAACGGAAAAGCACAAGAGCTGCAAAGGTAAACTTGCATGAATAAATTCCAGGGCTGTGAGCAGTCACTATAGGCTTGCACATAATCTGATGAGGCAAACTTTACTCACCTAATTTCAGCTGGGTGTTTCTCAAGCTTGCAACTTGGACCAGTTCAGATCCCCTTAAAAATGCACTTTTTAAAGCTTTGTTTTGAGTAACAGAAATCTGGTTTAAAGTGACATTTTAAACTTTAGACTCCATAGCATGGATTTATTAGGTGGCAGCTTTTCTAACAAGGGTGGAGAGCCCTTGGTGGCACACACTTCGAGTAGAACTGTCTCACCAGCGCAGCCTGCAGAAGTGGCAGTTCACTTCCCAGAAAAGGTTTGATTCCATGCCAGTTTGTAACTGCTTAATGTCATCTACATGCTTGAAAAATTATCTGGAAATATATAGACTCTGCTAGTACTTGTTGTCTTGTTAAATGAAGTAAAAATTTACATCTGGTTGGCATCTATGTAACGTGCTACTAGTTAAATGAAATAAAACTATACTAGCCTGTCAAGTTAAAAAAATCCTTCTTTGGAATCAACAGCAAATTCTTTATCTAGTCTTGTTCCAACAATTTCTTCCTACAAAAAGGAAAGAAGGACATGCGTTAGGGGCGCTTTTTTTAATATCCAAGGTCAATGTTTTATATCCCACAGAACTTAACTGGTCCTGTATTTATCTGAGGGGATGTGGAAGAGAGTACTTTCACTGGCTTATCAATGGTCTGTGTGTCACTCAGCCCTCTCCACACAGTACTGTCACTGCTGGAGAGCTGAAGAGTCTCTGTCAAGAGTTAAAGGGAGGACTATGTAAGCAGATTCCGTTCATTTTAAGAAATCTAAGGGAGAAAAATCTTTGCACATATACATGGTATTTCAGCTTAATCCTTCTGCTTTGGCAGACTTGCCTTGGTGTTTGTGAGGTGCTGTACTACACCTGCAAGAGATAGAAAGGTCTCAAGGCCCAGCAGGCCCCATTCTGGGCCCCCACACAGACAGGGCCCCTGCTTATCTGTGCTTACAGTCATCACAGACCTGCATGCAGGCTGCTGCAGGCATCACAGGCTTCCCTCCAACCTAGGCACAAAGAAACCAGTCCAGTCAAGAAACATGTTGCCTTTGCAGCAACTATTTCCTACCATAATAGGACAGCGAATATAAAGAGAGGATACAACAGACATGAAAGGAGTAGGACAGAGAGGGCAGGAAGTGAATGAAGCCTGGCACACTTTCTGCTGAGTGTCTTTGATTGTAAGTGTTTGTAAAGTCAGTCCAGTACTTTATAGATCAACACTCTGACTGTTTGGTCCAGAATGTTGGTCTCCCAGACTGCATGTTCCTCTCAACTCCCCTCAGCTGAATATAAAATTTGTGCTGTAAAAAGCTGTAAGATCACTTAGTTGTAGTTCTAGGCATTGACTGAGGTTCCTCTTCCACTCTCTCACTTCAGTCATTTAAAAAAAAAAAAAAACCAAAGAGTAATACTCAAATATCACTAGAAGAAGATACCATCTAACTTCAAAGCCTATTTCTAGGACCCCAACTCAAAACCTATGCAGCCAGGACTGGAATAAGCCACTTATACTAACCCAGCAGATCAACACAAACCAGCGAGCCATGAACCAGCTCAGTCAACTCCCTGAAGCAGCCAAGGCCCAAGGATGTGTACCACAGCTGTCCTAATGGATCTGCCCTTCCTGGTTCTACAGAAAGAAATACAACTTTGGGGATTTTTTTTTTTTTTTATTTCTGTGTATTTTAAGTGGAACCTGGATGGAACAGAAGGAATAGGGTTGTGTAAAACCTCTGGTTTATACACCCCTGAAAGTGAACTCTTTCCCACAACACATACAAGCTCCAGTAAGTAAAAACCAGCTGAAGACAGTGCCATTGATGGAGATCTGTTTGTCTCAAGCTTCTGTTCCATAACCTCACAAAAACTAGACCATTAAAAAAAATTACTAGGTGAGATCTGGTCCACACATCCTCAGGTACTGAAGAAAATTTAACAGGGGCGATGATCTGGTACACGTTTTCTGGGGAGAAAAAGAAAAATCAGAGAATTCCCACCACACTGATGTCCACCAGCCCCTTGTCACCCATCGTCATTTTTAACCTTTAGTTAGTATTTTGTGTTCAGTGACAGCTTTATCTCACAGCACAAAAAACATTACCACCTCAAAGCTAACACACCACCCATGACCATGCTAAAAAAAAAAATCTTAGTGATTCAAAAAGCAATGAAAACTACTTAGTAGCAGGAACCCAGGGGATAATCTCCTATCAGCAGCAATTCTTCTAAAACCTTTTAACAAACATGTTCCTGTTTTAGCTGCAGATTCTATCTCAGAAGCAGCTGGACATTTCACTACAATTCTTGCCAGAAAAAAAAAGAAAGCGGGATCCCTTACACTTTGCTCAGCCACTTGTGCAGACGTTTAGTGGTAACCTAAGATTAACTAGGCATTACTCAGGCACAGGAATTTAATTTTGCTGATGGCTCCAAGGGCCTGATGATACTGCTAATGGAATAAAATTATCTAATATGAACATCAGCATGTCACATGTCAGGTTCCCTTTTAAGTAAAGCATTCTTAGAACAAGACGTTTATGCATCCTTACTCTTCCACAGAAGGTGGTTTACTCTACACGACTCTGACTGACCACGTAGATACTCTGATCTTACCTTGGTGCTGCTTTAATGATGTCATCTACACGAAGAATCATTTCTGCTGCTTCAGCTGCGCTCAGCAAAACTTGTCTCTTGACCTGGAAACTTTCTGTTACTCCCAAAAGTGACATGTCCCCAATGACACCCTCTTTCATATCTGGAAGAAGAAATATATTAAGAGGTGGGTTTTTGTTTTTGTTTTTTCAACTCAGCATTTTTTTAAGGAAATTACAGGAAGCTGAGAGCAGAGTAACTTTTCTGCTCAAATGAACTATACTGACAGCTAGGGAGTATTATATAAATCTTCTACCTCTAGACTCCTGATTTAAGTTGCAATTTATGTTGCAATTATATAAAATTAATGAAAAAAAACTTTATACACTGTGATGGGAAGACAAGATCCCAACAAGACTCTCAGCACAGTATTAACTTCAGAGTTCTCCACAACTCTGTGGTTGTTGTTTGGTTGAGTTGGGTTTTGTTTTTTTTTTCTGGGGGCGGGTGGCAGGAGGGGAAGAGGCAACAGGAAGGATGTTTGGTTCTTCTGGGTTTTTATCTGGTTGCTGGTTTTTAAAATAATGTTTCTCATTTTAAGCTTCCTGTAACAAAACTTTGTGTAAGGAAAGTGGTCTTTAGAGGTGGAAACCATCCACTTAAGAAACAAAAGTCTTCACTCTACTGTCAAAAGCCTGGTAGAACAGAAAAGAAATGTAGTGCTTTACACCCAAGTTCTGTGCAAAGCAAAGAAATCAACATTCTCAGTTCTTCCTGCTGAATAAATGTGACAGACATATGTGAACAACTTTAATGAGCCTAAAGGACCTGCCAAAGAGCAATTCAAACAGAAGTAAAACTGATCCCCTTACCCAATCCATAAGTAGTCTTCCCTTCACTATGAGCAGCTCTGAGCTGAGCAACCAAATCAGCACTGTCATAGCCAGCATTATCAGCTATTATTGTTGGGATCTAAGGGGATAAACACAAGTTGTTTTTAATTAACACAGGGACTGATTGTTATTAAACATGAAACATACTTTGATGTTATTAGTTTACAACCGAATTTCAAGAAGATGCTTCACAAACATGCCAGATGATCTGTTACTGTGATAAGGAAAAAAACCCAAACTACCTTTTTAAGAATTTCAAGACCCTGTTGTAAGAAAGTACCTAAGAGGACAGAAGCATGTTAGAAAATTTGTCAGTTCATTTTACATGGACAGAAGAAAAAAAAAAAAAAGAATCTTGTCTTTTATCATTTTAGACTACAACTGGAGAAATGTTTTCATTTAAAAAGCACAAGTCTGCTGGTAAGCATTAACTACCTGATCATTCTGTTCAATATTTCCGTGACAGCAGTGCAAACTTGCATGTGCTGACTGAAGAGGTAATGCCACCTGATACTGTGCTCTTGAATTTCATTTTCTTGGGAGAAAGGTTTTCCCTAATTTAAATTGCAGAAAGTAAATTTTTTCTCAAACTGACAGCCTGTTAGCTCAACTCTATAAATGTTTCTTGTTACACTAAGATGCACACTTCCTACTAAGATGCAAACTCCAATGCAAGACTAGAAACTTGTAGATAGTACTAGAGCATGAATACACCCAAACAGCACTAGGTCATCAATGGAACAGAAGGGCTGCTCTTTTCTAAATCAGTTGTCAACTACATAAGACGAGATTTTTATGTATTATTTCAGCAGCACTTTCAACTAGCAGGTAAGGTGAGCAAGAACCAATTAGAGGAGGGCCAGTATATCAACATTCACAATTCTGTAACATACAGAATGATTAAAACACCAGTACTTTTTTTCCTAAGACAAAAAACCAACTTCCCCCTTTGTTTATCCAAGATTTGCTAAACTTCACTTTTTCACTTTGGACAACCAAAACTTTTCAAGTGAAGCAAATATCTGATGTCACATGTTAGTAAACTTCACAAAACATTCTCTCTTAATCCAGCAATCTGAGTAAATAAACCTACCATTCGTAAAGCCTTAGCAAAGGACTCCATTGCAACAGACTCTTTGCCAGGTGTTCTGACAGCAAGTTCTGCAACAGCATTAGCCATCAGCATCTCTGAACAACCTATTCATTGAAGACACACAGATGTTACATATCTGACGTTCAGCAGTACAAAATGTGTGACACGTACGAAGAACCTGATATTCACCTCCACCATACACAGTTCTTGTGTCCTTCACTGTCTGTGCCAGGACACAGAGAGCATCATGCAAAGACCTCTCTGCTTCATCTAGAATCTGCTGCGTGGCTCCACGCAAAACTATGGTGCAAGCTTCACCTAGAAAGCACAAATGTAAAAGGATTAAAAAGAGAAACCAGGACACAAAAATGGGCTATCACAAGCATTTACAATGGTTTTGCTATCACTGCAGTCAAGTTTTGTATTACTTTATGCAGGAAGCAAAAGAAAGCATGATCACATTTCAAAGATAGAATGAAACTATGTAAACAGTGCTATTGCTTTGGTTTCACAACATCTTATTTAATTTTTACAGAAAATTAATATTACCTCAAAACTCATTGAAAAATTAGAGATTGGCATTTACTAGAACAAGCTCTCAAGCTCTCTAAGTATGACATGTTGCTACTCTTCTTGTCAATCGAATTTCCCAAAGAAGAAACCTTGGTTCCCATCCTTTAAAAATTATTATATGTTCATTTACATAACAGGAAACATCCAGAATTTCAATCGTGAAATTGTGCAGGATTTTTACTGAAAAGCAAAGCTTTAATAAAAAGTTACATAAATCATTACAGAATTTCATTCCTTGCTGGAAACTGAACAGCATTAGCAGAGGGTAAACACAAATGTTACAATATACGGTTACTGAAACACTTACCCATTGCTACTCCAGAGAAATGAATGAGTTTATCTTCTCCAATCATGACTTCTTCAATAAGCTTGCAGCTTCCTAGTTTTACTAGCTCAGGGTGATCAAAAGTTGATGCAATTTCACCACCTACAAGTGTAAGATCATAAAGAAATCAGAGCTTACAATGAAAGCATCCTTTCAGCCAAGGTCTAAACAAAAGGGAGGCAGGGGTTGTGTGTGAAAAAAACCCTGTCTTCGTAATTGCCCCAAGATAAATTTAAATTAACAATACTGACATGCTAAGACTTGCGCATGTCAGCATGTGGCACCAGAAACCTTAAACCAATGCTGATAAATCCTCAAAACACCAAAGTTTTGTTTCACATCACAAGGACCAAAATGCTTGTGAGTTGTCTCTGACAATAGAATAAACATTCATCTTTGCTACCATTAAAATGTCAGTATGTTTCAAGTTTTCACCATATTTACTCAATAAGTATTTATAAAATACTACATTAAGTCTCTTATGCTTTAAAACTTGAGCTTGTGACAGTATTCATTTTGCCTGCCTGATGATGGCTGAGAACCAGTGACCACCATTCTCCTGCTTCAGAAACCTCATTCCATGCTGTAGCAGCAATACTCTGCATGGTCTGTGAAGTGCCATATCATAAACAAAACAAGCGTTACAAAGACCAAAATGTCTCTGAACACTACATCGTTCTAGTTGTTGTTCTCATTCTTTCCTCTTTAGATGAATGCATTCTCAATGTGTGCTCCCTTATCCCACAGTAGCTTGCAGCACTGTGAAGTTGCAGCACTACAAGGAAAACCAAGACTTGTAGCAGAGAGTTTGTGTATATTAAAAATCTGTAGTTTTTTCAGCCATACTATTCAAGCCAGTGTGGTCTGGTAAGGCCCATCTGCACTGCATAGAAGATTTGCTTTGCATTTTTTCTGGAGTGTAAGCAGTGTTCCTCTCAATCAAGCATTTGCCTGGGTCAGTGTGCCTACTGTCAATTATACACTACTGCTACTTCAGTTTTGCTAAGATAAACAAGTCAATGTCTTTTCCTTTCTCCTGCAAAGCAAATTCATCCTCCTGATCACTTTCAAAATCAACTATAATGTCCTAGTTACCTATCTCTAACTTCAGCAATAAGAATTATCTGTAGCATTCCAGAGGTTTCATTTTCTTTAGTTACTAGAATCGCATTTATGCTGACCACTACTCAAAATATCCAGGTTGTTCACGTCAGTTTGATATCCACCTCAAGTCAACAACTCAGGCCCACATTTTTAACAAAGGATGACTCTTTAGACTTCTCTATCATTACAGTCAAACTACAGCCGTTTAACCATATCACAGATTCAAGAACTGTTAGTATTAACTTCTGGAGTTACTCTTTCAGTTGCTAAGTTTCATCATTTCCTTAGAAAACAAACACTTCAAAATCTTATCAAGCAGGAACTTAACTGAAAATATTTTTAAAATATTTAAGAAAATTAGTAACTGCCACTACCTTGCTAAATTATATTCCACGTTTTGCATTATGATCCTTTATTCACAAATGCTGGAGAAAAAGAAGTATGTTTGAGTAAGTTTAACATTTACTAATGATCAAACAAATAATGTGTCCCCCCCAAGTTTCATACAAGATACTCTACACACCTGTGACAAGAGCCAGACGTTCGACACCAGCAAAGTCTGCATGTTCAATAGCCATGACACCAGCAGCTCCAAAGAGATGCTCAGGATAGTTGTAGATCAGCTGTCTAAAATTAAAACACATCTCACCATCACACACAGAACAAATCTTTGAAAATAACACAGTAACAAAAACAACCAGATTCTCAGTGGCATGGACACAGGACAAATTTCTGAAAGCCATTAAAGCAGTCAACACCTGCCACACATGGAATGTCACACAACATACAAGCAAATGGAGGAACAGGAAAACATGCAAAGCTAAGGAAAAAAAAAATCAAACTATGATGCTTTTTGAAATACCCTTTCTCTGAAGGGTATCACACTAAGCACAGGCAGCATATGCTTTAAGGTCAAAGTCCTTTGATCTGAAGTGTCTGCTGGGCACTTAACTGCCTATTCTAGCGGAGTGAACTAGAAACCACATGGGAAGTAATATAACTCTCCCCTTTTCTCAAGAAATGCATACCTGTTAATAAAGCAATTTATTCCATGTTTAAGAATACGATCCACTTTCTCCTTCATTTTTTCTTTTTCTGCCTGTTCTATTTCTGCCACTTTTGCTGTGGAGTCCACTCTAACACGAGAGCCAAAAATCTAAATCAAAGAAAAAAGAGCTTAGTCTCAAAATTCCATTTACAAAAACACAGTTCCTCAACAGTAGTTCTGTCACATACCTTAATCTTGTCTGTATCCATACCAGTATTTGCAATAAGAATCTTTGCATTTTCAATTCTTTTTGGCTGATTTACACCAATCTTCTTGTCAAGTAAAAAGCCTGTGGTAACAGAAAGGTCTTGTAAAACTTCAAATTAAAAAAGGAGAACAATTACTAGTTATTACAAAATCCCCCATCTTTAGTATTTAATTTAATAATACCATGTGTTTCCTATAATAAATTTACATAGATATGTAACCTTTAGCAGCTTTATTTCTCAAATGCATACACAGTTAACACTCAAAGACTTACCTTCATCTAAGTAGGAATCAGCCAAACTTCCACCAAGTTTCTTAATGACATGGATAGCCTCCAAATTACCAGAACCTTTCAACCTAAGAACAGCTTCTACAGCTAGCTTGACAAAGTGATCCTTATGGTGAGTGAGTAATTTTGATGAAAGAGTTGTTCCCGCAATGTTCATCAAGTCTTCACGGAACTTCACTTCATCATTACTAAAATAAAAACAGTTCAGTTAAAGTGGAAAGTCTGAAAGCCTCAACTACCACTAGCTACCACCGTGAGTCTTTGCCCACTTCTTCTAGCCTCTATCTATATGTACCGTATTTTCTTTTGAGGAATGCTGCACAGAATCCCTCCACTGTCCCAGAACATAACCTTCTGTTTGAAATACAAGGTTTTTTAGGAGAATTTTTGCATTTGGCTTTAGAAAGTTTGTGCTCACAAAGTGTTGGGCACGGGAAATAGTTATACTTAAAATGTGAGTACAAAATCTGAAATAACAGCTCAGATCTTTGTTCCAGGGAGCAAATTACAAGCTTGCGTTTTATTTCTGCACAGCATAAGTAATTTTGAATATCATAAAGCTTCTGTAACTCATTTAAAAAAAAACCCAGTATTTTTTCCTCAACTGTTACAATTCATGAACTCAGGCTTCACAATGCTTTAATAAGAGTGAAGAATTTACCATTTGACTGTAATTTGCCCTGATGTTTTGATGCTGAGTAGTTTTTTATGAAGAGTTACAGCAAATGGACATTACTAACCCATGATCCACAGCTGCTTTCAAAAGCGCCTCTCTTGAAGCCTTTGTGGCTGCTCTCCAGCCTGCAATGATGGTCTGAGGATGAATCTTCCTCGCAATCAGTAATTCTGCCTCCTATTTAAATGAAATCAGTAATTATTTTCCCCCCCAAAAAGTACAGTTACACTAACTAGAAAAGACATGTTCATTTATGAATACAACTTAAAGTGTAGTTTTAAAAAAAGTTCTTCATTTTTCTGAGGAACTTGGCAAGCTGACAGATCATTCCTTAAGATGCTCTTGATCCCAGTTCCTGGACCCGATATGATCAGACTTTCCGACACAGCTCTGCAAGGAACAATTACTCATTTCTCAAATCTCTTTCACAGTAATTTCAGGTTTAGCATTTGGCAGTGTAAATTTTTCCATAAGTATAAAATCCATACAGAGTTTACAGGAACACTATGAATTCAGGTCTCAAGCAAAGAACAAATTTAGCAGGATTTTTTTTTCTATGGAAACTGATTTCAGAGGACTGAGCCTCACAACTAAGCAGTACTGCAAACTGCTCAGTGCAACAGCCAGGAAGCGAGCTGTAAGAGTCAACTTAAAATACTTGAGAGTTTATAAAAAAATAATGCAAAGAATAATAGTCTAAAACAATACCCAAAAAATGATGATGCAATACCTAAGGTTTTTTCCCCCCTATCAAGTTCAAGTTGTTTTTTTCCCCCTATCAAGTTCAATAGCAACAGAGCAAGCTATTCCTTTCTGTGCTTTGGAAGGCCTTTCACAAACATTGGATAACACACCTCCTACTGGTGGTATCACAGAAGTACATTGACAAACATCTAAAAAAATGTAATACATCACCCTCAGTAATTCAGCTGCCAACACTGTGACAGATGTAGTTCCATCACCAACTTCATCATCTTGAACCTTCGACATATCTGAAGAAGGAAAGCACAGCATTAATGCTATTTTTCTCATGCATTAATTTGGACGAGAAAAACAGATCTTACTCTTTGTGTAAAGAGGGAACTCAAAAAAAAAAAAAAAAAAAAAAAAAAAAAAGAGAAAAACAAGAGATGTAAATGGAATTCAGCATCCTTCAAATTGCTGCTCTTTATTTGCAACACAAACACCAGTTGCAGCCTGGTGATGGTCAAGATGCTCCCCTCTGTTCCCCATCTTAAAGATGGTGACCAAAAGGAAGTACAGCTTCCTTTTGGAAGTACAGAGATAAAGCCTCTAAAGATCAGAGACTATAATAAGCAGGTCTGCTGCATGAACTGCTGATAAACTGAGACACAGCAAACACAAAATCATTAGTAAACCTGACATCAAATAGTTCGGGCTCCTGCTTGTCACCAGTAGTGGACCACTGGCACAGTAGAACAGTAAAACAGTTTATAACGGTAAACTCTATACAGAAGTACAATGCTCCCTGAGTGACAGAGACTGAAATCTGGGAAAAACAGAGAACCTCTGTTGCTGCACAGATTTCTGTTCCAAATTTTCCCACAGCAAAAAGAGGGGCACGAGGTTGTCTTTTATCCCCTCTGACCCCTGGGACAAAGCAGGATTAAGGGAAAAGAAAAAAACAGTTTTGAAGAGCAGAATACACCACATTTTCACTTTTGCAGAATGCCACAATTCTTGCCCTTCTTACTTCAGGATTTCTGCTCCCCTTCCCTTCAATTTTTTACAGTATTTCAAGAACGCTTTTCTAAGAACAAATAAAATCTCCGTAATAGAGTTACAAATTAAGAAATATCAAGCCTTTAAGAACTCACCAACCAAGACCTTGGCAGCTGGATTGTCAACTCCAATAGCTTTCAGGATGGTGGCACCATCATTCGTAACTGTCACAGAGCTGTCTCTCCCAGTACTTAAAAGAATCTTGTCCTACAAGACGCGAGATTTAGAATACTGCTTGAAAACACACTGTAACTATTAAAGCTAAATTAACAGGTATGACTACTGAGAGCCTGCAACTGTCTTACCATGCCTTTAGGCCCCAGGGTGCTCTTGACTAGGTCACCAATGGCAATGGCACCGACAAAGGATGACTGAAATGAAAATAAATATACCTCAGGGAACAATTTATTTCTACTGTAATACAAGAATTATACACTATCCCATAGCTTTCGACATTTAAACCAAGCCTCCCACCTCTTTCAACGGAGGCTTAACTTAAGGCAAGTTTCTTAACTACTAATTTTTAATAATCAGATGAAATATACTTAAATCTCCCAAAAACTGTAAATCTGTCTCAAAGCCAGAAGAAATGCCACCCAATAAGCACCAAACTTCTGAGCTCCAGTAGAGGTACTTTGGTTTTGACAACGAAGAGTTTCTCTAATTTTCAGAATAAACACTCCTCCTCTCTTCTGTTCACAGACATGTAACAAGAAAAGCCAGTTAAAGATAGACGTTCCCTATCATGATACAGTAAAAGTATTTTTAGTAGTAGAAAAGACAAAGTTTAATTACCTCAAGTGCTACCAGTTTCTTAGAGAATTAAACTTACCAACCGAGCTGTTTCTGCCTTCTCTTCATCTGCACCTGCCTTGAAAATGTTCACAGGAGCAAGGGAAATGGATGCCTAAAACACAGTTAATGTTCTAGCTTCAATAAAACTATGTGTTTTAAAAGCAAATCCCTGACACTAACAACTTAAACAATGTTTTTATTAATAAAATTACTCCCATATCCCATTTGGTTGTGATAATAGATCTATTTAAGAAACAGTTAAGGTTTTTAAAAACCTGTCTTGCAATCTCATAGTCCTGTGCAGGGATTACAAGACCGAGCGCAGCTGCTCGCCGATCGCAGTGCACACAATGCCCCTGCCAGCACATCCCTTCACGGCTGTGCGAGCGCTGCTGCTCTGCCCAACCAGCCGGCCCTTCCATACAGCCCGAGGGCAGGCACAACCAGCAGGAACCAGAACAGGGATATTTACTGACCATACTGAGCCTTTAGCACCTTTGTACCTGAGATGAACTCCTCTTTTCTTTTTTTTTTTTTTTTAATTTTAAATCAATGTAAATTAATTACAGCAGTAACCAATATCCGCCTTGAAGGATATTCGACATTTGCGAGGCACCCAAGGCCTTACACGAACAAGGACCAAATACCCCAACACCCGTATCAGGGCTCTCAGAGTCGGGGGGGCACCGCGCGTGGGCCCCGCCCCGCCCTGGTTCCAGAACCTTCGGGGCCCCCCCGCCACCCGCGCGCGGGGTCGCGAGCGCCGCCCCCCCCCCACCCTCGGCACAACGCGGGGAAAGGAAGGGCGCGGCCCGCAGGCCTCGCGCGCGCGCCCGCCCGCGTGGAGCGCAGCCCCGCCCAGCCTCGCCGCATCCCGGGCTCTGTCCTGCTCTGCCCTGGGCCAGGCCGTCGCCACCGCCCCGCCGCTCACCATGGTGCCGGTGCGCCGGGACCCGCCGTCCGCCCCCTCCTTCAGCAGAGAACCAGCGCCGCGCTGCAGCCCCCACGAGCTCCTCCGGAACTGACGTCACTGCGGCCGCCGCTTCCGGCGGCGCGCGGCGCTCTGGGAGCCGCAGTCCGCCCCGCGTCCTCAGCTGCTGCGCGGCCCGGGTCCGCGATGGGATGGGGTCTGTGGCGTGGGGACCTGTGAGGAAGAAATCTATTACACTGGGTGGAGAGGCACTGGAACAGGTTGCCCAGAGGAAGCGTGCGTGCCCCATCCCTGGCAGTTTCCAAGGCCAAGTTGGATGGGCTCTGAGCATCCTGCTGGTCGATGCCTGGAAGGTGTCCCTGCCAATGGCAGAGATTTGGCAGCTAGAGGATTGTTAAGGTCCCTTCCAACTCAAACTATTTTATGATTCTGCAGTTCTGTGGTATTCCTGGAGGTCAATTCTCAGACAGGTCAAAAGCATTTTTAATTACTGCTTGTGGCCTCCAGTGCACTTGACAGCCCATCCCAGATGGCTGCTCTAACACATCTCCTGACAAGCACTGAACAGGAGATGCCCAGCGCAATCCCACTCAATACGCTCTGCCATTCAATACAGAAAAATTGGTAACTATTCCCCTGGCAGCTTTACCAGTGTGAGTAACACCTAAAACCTTGCTTTGTCACTGCTTTTCCTCTCCACAAAAAGTTTGTTATCTGGTCATATATAATGAAAAAAAGACCAAAACCAACCTGTACCATTTTTTAAGACTCATCCTCAAGAACCAATTCCAGCTGGTATCCCTCTTCTTGCTGCTAGATACTAAACTCTTGGGATATATGGAAAGTTGTCTGTTCTAGATTCAAACTGGCCAGAGACAGAAATCCATCCTAATGGAGACAGCAAAAAACAACGACTAAAACTGTCAATTCTCACCTGTATTGCTAATTTTGTCGATACCTAGTTAGTATTAGTTCTTGAGTACGTTAAGCTTTTTGTCCTGTTTTCTTCTCCTGTTAGATACACTTCCCTCCACAACCCTGTTCTGAAAACGAGCCTACTCATTCAATTTAAGTATCTTTAGTTTTCCTCATAGTTATGCAGAAAACTTTTGGCTGAGGCATATAATACAACTAAAACAATGTAAACAGCTTCTCTCAGAATCACAGCATCCATAAAGATTTGCACTGAAGTAATAATTCATTTTAATTCACATTTGCTGCTACTGTGGTGAGTTGGGAGAAAAAAGATTTTAAAGTGCCTCAGACTTATCCAAGTTGTGGCCTTTGAAAGATCCAACGCTCACAGAAAAACTACAGCAAATTAGTAAATTTGGTTTGAGGGGCTTTTGGCCATTGCTAAGCTATGATTTACAATGTGTAAAGGAAGAGGAAGAACACAGCTGCAGTGCTGGTTCTGGGCTCCTGCCTCTCTCAGCTGTGCAGTGCCCTCACCTCTGCTGTGCCAAGGGCAGTTGTTGTTGTGCCAAGGCAGTTGCCAAGTTGCACAGTATGTGAAGAAAAAATGCCTCATTTTAAAAATCTCACCTGAAAAAAAAAATCTCAGTCTACATGTATGACAAAGATATGACAGAAAACCAGCAGAAATGAAACAAGATTTTGGAGATGAATTTACAGACTTCAGATCACCATGATCAGTTTTGGGGGGTTTTTTACTACTGAGTAATGAGTGGAATGCAGAGGCAGGGAGGAAAGCAGAGAGATGTACATGAAGCAATGATTTGAAGAAAAGCAAAAAAGATTATACAACCAAAACACAATACAATGACACACTGCAAATGACTGAAGTAACCCACAGACAATTTTTAATGTAAAATCAATAGTTTATTGCCATGCTACAATTTTTTTTTTCCAAATGAAGTTGGCACTGGTAAGGGGAAAAATGTACATAACAAATTTTTTTCTTAATGCACATTTGGTAAGCTTTCTCAATAATGACAGCTTAAAAGAAGTGAAATTATTTTTTTTTTAAGATTAATGTGGAATGGCATAAAAATACACTCTTTCTGCATAGTATAAGAAATACGGAATGTTTGTAAAAACAAATTAATGGAACAGGGAAAATTACTTGACATTTTATAAACAATTTTGGCAATGGTACTCCCACTGTTTAGACTTTTTTATATAAAAGAAATAAAAATCTAGAAAGCTACCTTTATACAAAGTTCCTATATTTATGCCTTTAAGTAGGAAAAAACATTTCATAATGCAAATTAGGACATACAATAATCTTACAATATGATACAATGTAATGACAAGAAAGGAACGTACAACAAAAGATTTTGGCCTTTGTAGAAATGTCTATTTCTGCATTTAATAAATGCATTTGTGGCACACTGGTGACTACTGTATCACTACTACCAGTCAGCTTTGATGCTAGCGGTGCACAGCTGGCCTGCGGTTTGGCCGGGACACAGACTGCTTTCCAGGAGACCAAAGGTGATGCTGCAAGAAGCGAGACGTGGGAAAGGCAACGTGCCTGCTGGTCGAGCCATCTGGACCGTGGGACACCATACAACACTCTTTCCTCTCATTTCTTATACATTCAGGTATTAAGTACCAAAGTCTTACAAGTGAGAACATCTCTGCGATTTGGCAAAATTTCAAAATACAAAGTTAGTACCAAATATATAATATATTATATATAAAATGTGGGTGTATGATATACACACATATTCCAATGCAAAAAAAATGCATTATTAAGGAGTTAAATTCGCTGACATCCATTCCTAAATAACATAACCATTAAAAAACAGGTGTAATTCTGATCTTTCACACATTTTAGAATCACTTCCTCTTTCATACACAATAGTTAAAGCAATATATATGCAAGTATGACCAAGAAATCAAAATTCCCATAATTATCTGAACTCTGACCACGACAAATAGGATTTGGTTTTCAGTACATGTTATTAAATATATTGCTATTTTTACATCTTTTTAGACCATTCCTGAAGAACTTGACTGAACAGGTCCTCAGGTGTAGCAGAGCTGTTACGCCAGCAGAACCTGATGTTGCAGAAGCACGTCCAGTGGCCCTTGAAGTCAACAGGAATCATTTGTTCAGCTTCAAAGGACACTGCATGCAGACCGAACAAGCTCTGGAAAGGGTCACCCTGCTAACAAGGAAGATTTCCAGATTACATCAAAGCTTCTTGTCAGACTTCCTCTCCTACTGCCAAGGGGAAGGACCGGAGCAAAGGATACATGGACTCTGGGCTCTCTGGGTTGGCAGGCACAGGGCTGTGTACACAGCACAGCCCCAGCACTGGGAATTGGCAGGGTGAGCTTCACGGCACCTTTTATACTAAGGCCTCTCATGGAAAACAGGGGAGCTGCTTCCCCCACACTCCTCATTGGCAATTCGGTCACTACAGGTCTCAGACAGGAGCTCTGGCTGGGACTCCAAGGCATTTAGTACTTTGTAGACATAGAGGAAGAGAGTCCCTGTTCTGAAGGGCTTGAGTCTATTTTTTAATCATAGTTTTTACATGATCTCCTTTCTATATACACATATTTGCTACATAAAATAGAATTACACCAAAGTAATGGATATAGCGGAAAACATTGTCACAATATATGTATATTACCACACTAAATAATTACTAAAACTGCAAGGAAAATTTAAAAAATGCCCTTCATAATGTATAAAAATATAGAAATGTCCAACACTTGTTTCATCAACCTTATTTCTCGTATTCTGTTTCTATCTGTATACCTACATACTTCCAAAAAAATACTGCGTTAATCTGGAGTAAACACCGTGTTAGGAAAATATCGTCCTAAGACATCTGACAGACTTAGTCACATACCTTACAGCACAGCACGGGAAATGTATACATGGTCAGAGTTGCAGATGCTAAGTTGCTCTTTCTTTTCCCCTTGTGATTTACTAATCTTGTCCAAAAGAGGAAGTAATTCCTAAAGATTGTGAAAAAACCTCAGCATGACTTCCTTTTTAATAATCTTCTGTAAGAAGGATATCAGCAAACCTGACTCCATCTTAACGCAGTTTTTTGTGGTGGAATTTCTTCTGGATTTTTTTCCTTGGAGTGTATATGAATTAAAAATAAAGATATAATAAATGAACTCAGGTTTATATTAAGTAAATACTGTCGAATATAAATGCCTGAATTGCTACCTCAAGGAAGAGATGGGAAAGATCATTTCATTAAATTCCAAAAATACCTAACTCTATCTATCACAATGAAGGACCAGACTCCTTTAGGGGAAATAGGAGAATTTCAGATTTAGGTCCACTACTAGTTCCTACTCGATTAGTTTCATCTTATTTGCAGCCATTAAATAAATTAGTACAGTGCAGAAATGGAATTTCACCATTGATCTCACCTTACATGAAGCGAGGAATACTGCTTAGAAATAGATGTCCAAATCACATACATCATTTTATGCTCAAAATAGTAACTGACATGAATCAGAATTTCCATTTTTACTTCACCAACAATGAATAAGAACAATCTGCCCTCTCCTGAATCTCTCTCATTGAGAAGTGGTTAAATATAAAACAAAACCAAGAGCAGCCAGATTTTGAGCCAATACACAGTGTTATAAAACCAGCAAAATCAACTGCTGGTCTGTCACCTATAAAAAGCAGCCCTGTTTTGACACTGATTTAGACTTCATACAGTTTACACATTTCCATGATCCTTTTCACACCCAAGCCCTAGTCAGAGGTGCAAACACACACAAATATCCAAACATTGGGGAGGGGGAAGGACATTTTATCAATTTATTATGTGAAATTTCTACTTCAACACTTCTATTTTCTATAAAAGCTCTGAAGACTTTAATAGGAGTAGTGCTTCAATGCACATTATCAGATTCAACCCCTGTCAAATGCAAAATGTACTTATTGGGGGAAACAAAAGATGTTCTACTGAGTGTCAAGGTTTTCAGAATGGTCTTTTTCAATATTGCTTTAGGAAGTCAGCAAAAAACCACCACAAAAATTAAAATGATTGGTCCTCTTTCTGACATAATTTTGAGGAAAAATCCTGATATAACAATGGCATAAATTCTCACTCCCTGTATTGCTAGCACTATCTTTATTATATTCTTTTGGTCACTTTTTTGTGTTCTTTAACAACTCGGTTTCCTTGTTTAAAAGATACAGTAATGTATGTCTTTCCCAAATCATTGCACTAAAGGAATACCTACAGTTAAAGGTTTCCCCTTGTCAAATGTGTTTGAAGGGCAGCAACCGACTGCATGTTATGGATGAAAAGTAGAATTGATGGAGATGCTACCATTTTTACAGGACCTAGTTTATGTAAACTTAACATGCCACATTTACTAAAGAAAATGGTTACATATTTCTAGTTTCTCAGTCTATACACCTGTGGGCCCAAAATAAATATGACCTAGATACCATGGAGACATTTCAGCTGAAAACTGAATCCTAGATTACAGACACTAAATCTAACATCACAGCCTTTAAAAGAGACTGAATTGAAAAAATATTTACCAAGTCTCAAAGGGTAAAGTGCATTGCAACTGCATCTACTTCAAGGGGCAGAAAATAAGGAATGCTAAAGATGAGTAGTGTGAGTGACAGGGACTACCCAGAATGTTTGCAGCGTACACAGAACGAGAAAGCGTTATCACACCTGTAAAATGTAACAGGTTAAAAAAGTAGTCCTGGAAAATATGTCATCAGACTTGCTAATAAAATTAAGGCTACAGACAGTTGAAATCTCAGTATGTTCTCAATTCTGGGGACCAGAGCTAAGAAAACATTGTGAAACTTGCAACAATGTAAAAAACTTGCTCAGACCATTCTTTTTATCTAAGACTATTCAGAATAAATGCATAGGACAGTGCACTGGAACTAAGGAGGGATATGGCTGGTTGTTGAAATTTCAGTAGGTCACTTCAGATCTAGCCAAAGCCTCTGCTCCCCTATTTAGTAGTTAAGAATATTATTACTTCCCTGCCTCACAGGTGTGTTTTAAGGGTCCACTTAATTAGTCCAAACCATACAAATAAGGACCATGTATTTCTAAGCAGCTAGCTAGATTTTTAAGGGTCCACTTAATTAGTCCAAACTATACAAATAAGGACCATGTATTTCTAAGCAGCTAGCTAGATCAAACAGGTTTGCCTCAAAACACATACTGAAACATTAGTTCAGCTCACAAATTTAAGTGAGCTATATGCTAAGAACAAGAATCACACCAATATTATTTAACCCAGTAAATATTTTGCGATACGTGGTAATTTCTCTTCAGTACAGACCAGTAGGTCCATAAGGTGAGGCAATGGCAAAGATGTGAGGGAGCAGTTACAGGATCACAGATTCAGTAGGCTTGGAAAAGATCTCTGAGATCATTGAAGCCAACATGTGACCGAACACCACCTTGTCAACCAGACCATGGCACCAACTGCCATGTCCAGACTTTCCTTGAACACCTCCAGGGCCAGTGACTCCACCACTTCCCTGGGCAGCATATTCCAATGCCTAATCAGCCTTTCCGTGAAGAATTTCTTGCTAACATCTACCTGGCACAGCCTAAGCCTGTGTCCTCTTGTCCTGTCTCTGGCTGACCGGGAGAAGAGACCAACCCCCACCTGGCTACAACCTGTAAAATGCCTAGCTCTAGGTAGTCTTTACCTACTTGAGTACCAAGGCCTCCTCACAAGTCAGCAAGTCTATCACAAGAGTATGCAGAGGCTGACCACGAAATAATTAGTAAGGTTTTTTTTGTTAAAAATCTCTTTTAAGTTCCTCACAATGGTCTCAATGACTCCCATCTTTTACTTCAGCAAATTATGTTCTTTGTCCATCTGGTATTTCAGTACCATACATTCTGTAAAGAATAATGAAAACTAGAGTGAAAAGGTGCCCTGGTACCACCTAATGGTATGGCAAGAGACATATATTTCAGGTGCTACTACTGCTGCCACTACTAAATAAGAGAAGACCAAAGAAAAAAGTTGTAGGAACACAAATACACACCAATTTAAAAGACAGAAAATAATTGTAGTTGGTTTTTATAAAACTTCAATTCAAATATTGCAAGGAGACCCTTAATGCTTTTTCAGATCTCCAAATGGCTTTTCTTGTATGTTTTTCCTCACAGTTCAAGGGTTATTTTACATCATACCAGTTCACACAAGTGTCAGTTCCTCTGCAATCACAGACTCAAGAGCAATCTCTCCTGCTGCTAGTACCAAGCTGCACCTGCAATACTGCCAGAATTCTAAGATTATTCAGAGTATTAATAAACAAAATAGGGAAAAAAACTTCTAAGGGTGCCTCTGGAATACCCAACAAACAACATTCTACCTGGATGTACCTGTAACACTGAGCAGCCATTTGTAACCAAATTCACCAACTGCAAAAGGAAAACAAGTATGCTCATAGATAATACTACCTTCAGATAATTTACTACGCATCTTTTTAAATTAAAGTACACTATCACCTATGGATGCACATTGCTAGAACGTACAACTTTCTATAAAGAACTATCAAGTCCAGTACCCTGCCTCCCGTGTAACCTGTGTTTGATGCTTTAGAGGAAGACAATAACTGCATAATAAACCTTTCCAGTTGTGCAATAATGCATACTGCTGGAGAGTTGGGATATTTCTGTCAGGCATAAAAAAGTAGAACACTGGACAAAGACAACCATTTGACCTTCAAGAGTCTTGCTTTGTCAAATGCAGAGAGTAAGACAAATACATAGATGACCCTGAATAATTAAAGCTATGTACAAAATTTTGACTTTTAGAACAAGACATTAGGGAACAAATAAAAAGGAAACACACAAATGCAAAGAAAAGAAGGCACACTGAACGAAGAAATGGCAAGAGAGCCTTAATTCTTACAGCCCACCTGTGAATTCCTTCACAAAAAACCCCAAAACTCTGATGAGATTAAAATTTTGTCAGATTTCAGAGGGAATTTGCTATGTCACTTGGAATTCTATTCCAGCGTTTTTTTAAGACTAGTTTTTGATGTGTTTATAGCTCTGATCAACAACCATCAATGTGACCTCTCAAATATCACACAAGTTAAGAAAACTGCCAGGAATTAGAGGCCTTCTTGCCCACAGACAAAAAAGGTGTGGTGTTTATATTCCTTGAGATGAACCAATATATCTTGTGTACGTCAAACCGAGTGAATTAACGCATTACATACATTTCATTCTGGAGGAACCACTTCAATGGAATGAACGTCAGATATGTATATTGAAAGATTAGGTTTACCTGCTAATAATGCACATATCAAGAGGCTTTAAAAAGTGTTATAAATGCCATTAATGAGTATAGGCACCAGACCAGAATATTTATAAATTCATAACTGGCATGTCACTCCGACTCTAATCAATTAAAGAGGCACTGTGAAAGGTGGTGATGCTGCTATGCAGTAATTACTTCTACTGTAGAATGAAATAGTGTTACCTAAAATGAATACTTGCTCTACATTAATTCCCTTTAGTAAGACAAGTACACGAAGTATGCAGAAAAAGTTCTATTAGTCTATAAAAGGCGTTAGTGTTAAGAAATGCAAAGTACTCGCATCTTCAATTTTATAAACTTCACAAAAGGTGCAAATGATTCAATGCTCCCCAGGCTCACATAGGCAGGTCAGTACTGTTATGTCTAGTTTTCCTAGAAGTACCGTCATCTCGGGGCAGTGCTTTTTGCAAGCTTGACATAGCAGCAGTTCTTTCAATGTCTATCACAGCATACAGCTCTGTGCGCCTGGTTGGAGTCTGTGGAAGTGGAGTGGTGGGGGTTTTTGGAGTCTGAGGGTTGTCAGAGTCACTGCCACCTTCCAAGTCAATCTGTATATAGTTGAGCTGCCTGTGTTCTAAACTTGGACGCCTAATGTCAAAGTTAAAGACTGTTGGGGTACAGTCCCGACGTCGTGTAAATTCTACTTTATGAGCACTTGCTGGTACTGTTACATTCTCTGTATTAACATAGTTATGCATTAGATCTAGGTTATTGTGGTAGCCATTCAGAGACGGGGTCTTTGGTCCTAAACTGTCATCTTCATCTCTGCTCAGCTTGCGGGCTTCCCAAACAGGAGGCAAGGATGGCAAGTTCTCGTAGTTCAGCAGCGCAGTTCTCCTCTGAGCAGAGTTGTTAACGTTCTGGGTGTCTGAGGTACTGGTTGATGTCAAGCGACCTCTCCTGACCCCTGAGGCACTAGGGATTGATAACCTATTTATATTTTCATACACCAATTTATTACCAGATGGTGTCTCTCTGCGTTCATCACTGTCATACCCAGTGTCCCATTCAGTGTTGTTTGTGCTGCTGCCGCTAACTTGATCTCTCCCAAGTTGTTCCAGTTTCTCTCTTTCCATTAACTGCCTTTGAACAGGTGTTGGTCCTAAAACAAACTTTACTCCTTCAGGCTCCAGGAGAACCTGAGCATCTCTGTCATCAGTACACATCTGATCTTCTTTTGCTTTAGTTGTTTCGGTGTTTGAAAGCTTTGATTCCAGTGGCACATGCACACTTGATCGATTTTTTCTTTCCTCTTGTACTCCAGTAGTGTTTACGTAAGTGTGCACCTAAAAGAGAAAGAAAAAAGAAGAAATTCAAGCACTATTGTGCCTTTCCCCCTGCTCCAAATTTATTAGCTTCTTAACTCCCCACCTTTCTAATTAAAATACCTGAAAAGAAAAACTTGTGATGGCAGGTGTTCAAGAGCAAAAGTCACCTCTCTTTCATTTTGCTGAACTGTAGTCAGTTTTAGGGTTTTTCCCTGAAATTTTGTTATTAGTTATGTTACTGTTCCTCTAATGAAAAAATGGAATTTATATCTTACACTGATAATTATTTTTATTTGATGTTTTATCTCAGTTGTGCTCTAGTTCTAGAGCTTGGCTCTAATCAAGGCCACTGTGGGCTGCTTCAACTTAGCTCATTACTTTACCTGGGCAGATCACTGAGAGCTCTACTTTGTTGTCCTTACCAGTGACCAACAATTACTTTGGCTCAGTTTATGTTCATAACTTCCACAACACAAAGAAATCTACTGTCCATACAAAAGGAAAAAAAAAAAAAAAAAAACAAAGCAAAAAGAAAACCACAGAGAGACCTAAGAAAACCCTTGGTATCTTGCCTTGTGTACTATTCCAGGAACAAAAAGAGAGATTGGGTCTACAGGAAGAACTATCCATTCTTTCTTCAAGAGCCAACAGCCTCCTAAGAACAGAAACTCAAGTAGAAAAATATACAATTCCACATGAAGTGTGGCACTCAGAATTAAAAAGAAGCAGGAGTTGGCACTGTATGTCACTAAGAAAGGGAGAAATACTCCTAGGTTATATCCCTCTAATTTCCAATTGTATGGATCAATCCAAGGCTGAATGGGAAAGACTAGATTCCTTCTCTAAATTTTAATACTATGTCTGGATACGCAAAGAGCAAAAATAGTATTTTACAGCAGCAGTCATGTAGCTCGCCAACCTCTCTGTCAAGCTCTGCAACCTGAAGTGTCATTTACCAGCTCACTTGACTCCTCCACTTAAACTCACTATTCACTAACTCCAACAATAAGACCTGAGCTCTTCTGTGAGGGCTCCTAACAAATCCTTTCCCACAAGATAGTTCACAGCACTCTGCTCTAGCTACCTTCTCTGGTTTCCAAAACTGTTTCTTGTCACACTTGAAAAATCTTCCTAAACCACGTGACATTTTTAAACTTAACTATCATTTTCATCAGCAACCAGAATTATGAGAGAGAACATATCCTGACAGTTTCCAGTCTATCCAGACTTGGTAGGGTTTCCACTGAGAGGCATCTCAGCAGCCTGGAGAACTGACCTCATGGAAACCTTATGAAGTTCAGCAAAGGCAAATACAAAATCCAGTGCTTGGTATGAAACAACATCAACAGTACAAGCTAGATGCCAACTGATTGAAAACAGCCTTGCAGCAAAACTTCAGGGATCCAGGTGGATGATAACTTGAATGTGAGACAGCAGTCTGCTCTTGCAGTAATGAAAACCAAACATGCACTGGTTTGCATCAGCAATAGCACAGCCAGTGAGTTAAGGAAGGTTACTGTTATCATCAATTTAGCTCTCACGAGACTGAACCTAAGCTCCAGAGAGAAGACAGAACTGTACTGAGGCAAGTCCAGTGGAGGGACTAGAGAGGAGTTGGAGCACATGACATACAAGGAAAAGCTGAGGACACCATCTTAGTTCCATTAAGGCAGGGAACCACCTAATAGCTGCTTTCAACTACCGAAGAGATAAACCAAAGACAGAGCCAGACCCTTTTTGGGGCTGTTCAGCTAAAGGCCAAGGAACAGCCAACACCATATTTAAGAGAGAAATGATTTCACAACAAAAGTGGTGGAACACTGGAAAAACATGGCTCAGATTCTGTGGAATCCCCTTGCCTGTAGTATTCAAAACATGACCAGGACAAGGCTCAGTGCAGCCATCTCTAACTTTAAACTTTGATCTAGAGGACTGGAGGTCCCTTCAAGCCTAAATTATTCCATGGCTTCTATTTGGCAAATAGAAGACTTATATATAAAGAAGCTTTTTGACTAGGATCTCTCATTATAATGTACAGTTACTCATGTTTAAAAATAATTACTAAAATTTTGGAAAGAGTATAATGCAAGCACATACTTTCTGTATCTTTATTTTTATATAAAATATGAATTCCTCAACAAGCCATTCTACAAAGTATCTATTTACAAGATTCTATTCTACTTTAAAGAAGCAAGCAAACACTTTTCTGAGGTAGTTAAAATATTGTAGGAGTACATTACACCTGTTACTGAAAAATGCAAGTGAAAGCCTAGAGAACAATCATTAGAAAAATATGAAGTAATGTAGAGCCTAAGTTGAACAAAGGGAAAAAAACACCCACTTGCTCCTCTGCTACAAGTAAGGGATGTGTTGATTCTTCACCGACAGAGGGGAGGCGCGCGCTGCCGACAGAAGGGTGTCTGCTGGAAGGGTGTGATGAAGCATCTCCAAAGGATGGGTATCTGGGGTAGCCGTTGGGTAAACTTTGTGCATTGAACCCAGGAGCTGATTCAATTAGAAAACAACCAAAACCATATTAAAATAGAACATTTTACTGTATATGAATAACACACTTTGTATCTAAAGTTTAATTTTCAAAAGAGAAAGTGGAATATGTAAAACAATATTAAATATTCACAAAGCTCAATTTTGCTTGGAGGAAGGAAATGCAAAACAGAACAGCATCCCAGTATTTACCAGAACACATTTCTGAAGCAACCACTCAAACCTAGGTGCATTACACACCCAGTAAACTCCCTCCAACTCCTCTTCCCCCCATTAACATCTCTCCCTGACAAACAGAGACTCCTTTACCTAAGCTTCCATTTCTCTGAAATCATCAATAAACTGGAATTCCTAGTTTCAAATATCAAGCCATCTGCCTGCCAAAAATACCAGAAAATTTTAGGTAAATACTTCATTCACCCATTCATCTACTCAGAGCAAAAGAAAGATTCCAAACCAACTGCACATGTGATTTAAACAGTATTTTTTCCCTCTAATGAAACGTTTGAAACACTGCCCAACATTAACATTTCTCTGAAATGCTACAAGTAAAGCATGTTGATATATCATAAAGCAATTCAATAAGCATATTCATAAGTGTTCTTATGCAGCAATTAAGTTCCCAAAACTTCTTCCTTGAAGATAATCCTCAGCAAGGACCTCAAGAGAATGCATTACTGGTAATTAGCCTCTTAGCTTTAAATTAGCCTTCCTTTTAATTACCTAAAGATTAAATTCAAATCAAACGGTATTTTCAGCTAAGTACCACATTACATTCAGGTATGTCATCTGATAGTAGAACCATACTTACTGGTAGGTGTTCGAGGGGTTCTTGGTACTTCCAACTCAGTTTGATGATTATTCCTTTCTACTACTGGCTCTTCTACCACATTTATGCTATTATTCTGCATTATCTCTTGTAACATGTTAAATAGTTCTTCTGCCCGGGCACATTTAAAGGCAAAGATTCCTATAAATACACCAAAAAGAAAAATCAAGGAACATGCCTTGCGATATATATATGAAAAAGAACTGGAATCCACATAATGAATACCTGTTAAAGAAGCAAAAGTGTTATGAAATTTTTATTGCACCAAAACACACAAAATTACTGTGACAACCTTTCAAGTGGTTATCTAATAGAAGAATAAAGTTCCCATGCACCAAAAGTTACATTAGAACACAAAACGGATTCAGTTAGGAGCAAAACTAAGTTTTGAGTGCTAAATGAGAGGAAAAAAAGCAACAGGGTTTTTTTTCTTTTTTTTTGAAGCTGATAAAAAGGATACCTGTTAAATAAATATGTATTTAACTACAATGGTGCCACAAAGGCCTATTTCCTAAATCAGATTTCTATTAAACTACCATAAAAATAAGATACCTGCACAACAGAAAAGGATTTATACACTGGGTCAAAGTTTAGTTCCTTTAAGAAGACTAAAATGAAAAGCTAGTAAGACAAACTGTGTGGAACAGACAGTAACAAACTAATTGCTTCAGGCTAAAGGATAGACACAGAACACAAAGTTAGCAGCAATACCATGTCTTTTGCGTGTGTATTGTGCCACTTTGCCTTTGAACAGCAGGGAGTGTCCCAACTTACCCTCACCAGCAAAGGCGCAGCTTTGGATTATTCTTCCATTGAAAGCATGAAGTTAAAGTTGACACGCTTGTTAAACGTGGGTGCAGGTGCTCATTTTTTAAAGTGAGTATCACAATCTTAAAACACTCTTTACTGAAAACTACCTACCTATATAGCCACTCCTGTAAGTGCAGTTATGTGAATATACTGGCAATTACTATTATAATCTATTTACTTAGGGATGCAGAGCTGTGGAAGATCAGAACCACCAGAAATGCTTCACATGGCAGAAGTTCACACTACCCCAGCTGGGAATACACCAAATGAGGAACAATGCTTAGCTACTAATATACAGCTGCTGCACTGAATAAACTTCATGTTTGCAACACTGCAGCTGTAGAACTTCTACTACTGTATGTCCCTGACCCCTAATCTAGCCATGTACAATAGTCCATGTTTAATATTTTGGATATTTCTGAATATTCTCACTAGATATTGAAATCTTAATGGACAAAACCCAAAATTTTTTAAAAATCTAGATTCACAAATATTAAAAAGTTCCCAGTATGTTTCTGAGAAATTCAGCTGCCTTTAAATACATTCATATTAAATACAATGTGATCTGTCACACAACATGGTGACATAGCAACTTCTCCAGGTTTTATATCCTGAATTACCTGTTAGATGTGCTCCCAAGACATGTCTGCAAGGTTTTTAATATCTAGCACAAGCTCAATGTTTCACCATCATTGCTTCTCACAATTTACCAATAGAAATAACTTCATATTAAAGGAAAAACCAAAATAAAAATACTGATTAATGTAAGAAGTTGCTGGGCAGTGTTCAGGGAATTCTCAAATGAAAAACTTCTTGATCATCCCATGAAGTGAAGATTTAAGTTTTGCAACAGTACCCACAAAACCCACTGTAGGTCTCAGGAACAATGTTCCATTGCAAAAGGGCAGCAGAGAAAATTTTCTGCCAGATTTCTTTTTTCTCAATATTCACAGTATTTTAGTACTACATAAGGAAGGCAAGAAGCAAAAGAGGGAGGAACTGGTTGCTGCTTACACAGCCTGCTTAATATTGTTTTTAAAAAAAGAAAAATTAGAAGGAAAGCAGAGATGTCAATTAGACTTGGTGTAAGATTTTGCAGACTTGCTGATAGACTGTAGAGAACAACCTTCAAATCAGTATTTTCAATTAAGTATTATTAGTATCTGTTTTCAATGTTCAGAAGAAGCAATAAATTAAACCTGCAAAACCCATTCAAGTGATTATCTTCAAAACAAAGTTTATTACTATAAGACATGAAAATTTAGTTTAGTATGGAGTATACTTCAGTGTTTGAAAATATCTCCATTTCTCATTAGGAGATGAGCTGGGAGTGCCTTTTAAACTCCCATTAAAAAAAACTCTTGTCTTCCGTTACCTCTGCTTGGATAATGATTATTGACTAGGTTTATTTATGATCCAGTTCTTCCATCTTTCTGACTTTTTAAAAGTGAAATTAAAAAAAACCCTAAAATTATTGATAAGAACACTGGGAAATGCCAAAAATCCAGAACACTGGAACTTAATTTCATAACATGTGAATGCATAGGAATTCCAGCCACACATAGCTATTTCACAGTAGGAAGATGCAAAACAAGGCTGAGATCTCAACAGAAACAGCTGCTCCCTCAGGGACTTGCTGCAGGGAAGAGAGAAACATCTGATTGTTCTCAGAGGGAGCCAACCTTGGCCAAGACAAGCATGGTCTGGGTACTGGAAAGGTAACCATCTTTTTTCCAATGAAAGCCCCTCAAGAAATAACTGAGCATAGCTGAACTATACACACCTCAAGTCAAAATTTGAGTATTATGTAATTCACATTAATGAAAGTGGTATTTGCTTTAGGAAGAGGATGAAACACAAGTGTGTTACTGAAGACAATAATAAGGTGAGGGCATCCTGTTCATATCAGTGCTCCAGGCTTTTAAAATCTTAAAAATAGAGAATTCTTTGAATTCTGTGGGGATTCCTACAGTTTCAGATTCTACTGCCTCTTCCTGGAAGTCAAGTCAACCTCTGAGGCAGGAGAATTTCCCTGTCAAAACCACCTCCAAAGTTGACCATAAGAATACTCACATAGAAGCATGAAGTTCTCCAGACCTACAAATGCCAAAAACTACGTGCAACTCAAATCCTCATTCTATCAGAAGAGGTAATTTTTTACCAGATTACCAGAATGAGGTAATCCTCATTCCCCACAAGGTAATTTGTTTCCAGAAACCATATTGACATACAGAACTACAGCCTTTATAACTCTTGCCAAAGGACTAGCAAATATCTTCCAACATCAAATAAATTTCCAAAAAGCTTTACATACAGCATTTCCACATACCTTGTCCAGTTTGACACCTTCGACCACTTTCAAATGAGAAAAGATTCGAGTCATAGCCGTAGCGACGGAGACAGAGGTAGTGCCATTTTACAGAGTCCCTTTTACGGGTGTACAAAATTAGTTCTGTATCTGTAAGTTCCATTATGCCAGAACCCAGTTCATTACCATCATCATCCACATTAATAACCTATAAAAAGAAAATTAAAAGCATTTGGTAATTACCCTTTTGAGAAACAACACCACTTTTAATAATCTTAATGCCTGACTGGTAGACTCCATCTGTATTAGTTACAATCCTTGAAGTGAACGTTTACAAAAAACAAAAAAAGAACTCAACTAACTAGTTTCTGTGCTACCCTAACCCAGAATTTAAAAAATTAAAATAATACTTATTTAAAAACAATACAAATGAGGCTGCCTAACATTACTGTACAATCTGATGAGAAATTTAAAGTAGAAGAGATTTGTAAGTTAAATATTTTTTTAAACTGGCTTTATGTACATATTTTAGTATTCCCACATGGATAAAGCATACCTCAGATAATGGAATCTTTCAGAGCCCCATTTCTTAAAAAAATATATATTTGCTTTGTCATATAACCCCACTTACAGTTGGGAAAAGGAATGAGAAGGGGTAAGTGGCTCCAAGATAAAGCTTCCTTCACATACATGTATAGCCTTGTACTGTGCTGAATCACCCGACAGTTTTAGATATTTTGTTGCCTTTTTAAAGTCAACAAATAATTCAAATACCTTATAGTTATCTTGTGTGAAAAGATGCATATAAAGCTAAACTCTTGTTCTTTCTGCTTTTACGCCAGTTTTGAGGTTATCTGCATCCTTTATAGAATTTCCCCTCTATTTTACCTCACAATGTTGCTTTTGGTGGGATTCTTTCTTTATCAATAAAAAAGCTACCAAAAAATTTCCTACAGAATTAATGTTATTCCTTAAAAATACATTTTCAACTTAAAATCTAGTCAATTGAAAAGAATTAAAAATCATTTTATCTGCCTGTGAGGCTTATGCCCATTTTTCTCATTTTGCAGATTACATTCTTTCATCTCCCTCTCCCCCACTCCCCCAACCCCACTGCTAAACAAACAATAGCAAAATTCTACAAGGAGAAAAATACAAACTAGTTACACAAAGTGATGCATAAAGGGCAAAAAAACCCGAGAAATATTTTATCCTTCAGCTTTCTTAACTGATAATATTAAACATTTCCAGAAATTCCCATGGCTTTAAAGCTCATTTTATTGTTGCCCTCAGGCAACACATGAATCAATTTTTCACTATGGAAGCATTACATTCCTTTGTCAGAGACAGTTTGGAGCACAGAAGCAAATCTGACTTGGGTGACCTATGCAAAGGTATGTTGACTTACAGTCACTGACTTCAGCTGCTTCATGCTTAGTATGTCAAGCACATGAACAAGTGTTCACAAGCTTATAAATTCCAGAGATATATGAGAAAAAAGGGCACCTAGAAATGAATTTTCTCCACATAAAAGACAAAAGTTTTCAAAATGTATAATCAGTAGTGACCTGCAAGTAAAATCAGCAGTCCTAAAATTTTCTATTGATGACCCCACATTCAGGTTCATAATCACACTTCCCCAAAAGCTATTTATTCCCTTATGCTAATGACTCCTTTCCTAACTTAACCTTCTCTTAACTTCCATAGGCAATACCACTTACTTGGGTTCTATCAACTGAAATGTCAATGGATGAAAATCACAGGGCTTCTTCTCTTTCCTAAAGATCAAAACTGTCCTAAAAAACCTACCATGTCTAGGGAATTCCTGTCACTGCTGATAAGAGAGGGTTTCTCAAAGGCACAAGAGAAACCTGTAGCCACAGGCACCTGCAGCTCTACAGTGTTTCAACTGTTCAGAAATTTGTGCTCTATTTTCATTACTTTTTTTAATCACAGACCTAGTCCGTTAAAAAACAACAAAATAGTTCACAACACATCGCACCAGCTGCATACCTTAAACTTGTTTCGTTGGTTATCTGGGACAGTTTCTTTATCTGGACAGCTACAACAGCTACCCATGACTTCTTTAGAAGACCATCTGATCTCTAAAGGGGAAAAAAAAACCCAACAAAATGATCATTTAGTTGAAGTAAAAATGAAGTAACATCAACAAACAACCCAATGCAAATTACTCTGACATACAATTCTTCATGATTAATCCTCCAGTCACATATAATAGAAAAATCAACATAGATACTACAAATATGATAGTTAATTTAGATTTGACCAGAAGGAGTGGCAACACTGAGCTGTTAAAGTCCTACCAATAACTCAGCTTGAGGTTACTACCTAACAGACTCATTTGATTTGTCACCTTGATTCCAATGGTAGCAGCTTGGGGGATAACAAAACCCAACCATTTAATGTGTGAGATTTTCATCTCCTAAACCAGGCTTTTACACGAATGAGCACTCCCTGGGTCAGGAGCACGGCACTGGAGATGCCACTAGAAGGCCTGGGCTGTAGCAGGTTACCAGGCACAGGCAATACAGAGAGCCCATATGGCAATCCTGAAAGGCTGCCCTGGCTTTGGCAGCTCTAGGGTGGAGGCATTTCAGGCCTGCAGGCAGCCCTGTGCTGGCAGCCACGCAGTGAGGCTCTGTGCTTCCAATTTTGAATACTTCCCATATAGCAGTGTCTATCAAACTATGTAATCAAAGACAAGGGAAGGAAAAAAACCCCACATTCAACACAAATATTTTAAAACTTGGGGTTTTCAAATTTCTATTACGTTTCATTTGGATTCAATTAATTTTAAAACAGTAAAATACTCAAGTAACACTGAACAGCGTGGCTAAAGTAATGAAACAAAAAAAACCTTGGTATTTTTGGTATTTTCATTTAAAGATTTCTGTGTGTATGGCAAAACTTTCACAAAATAGTACGATAAAATGTTCACAGAATGAAGTCTCACAACCTGCTGTTTCACCTTCTACCACCATGAAAAACGTGTTAAGTCTCATATTCCTTAAATACAAGAAAGTCTGACAAAAGAAAATCCATTTACATCATCTTTATATTGGATAAGAACTAGAATTTCCACTACCCAAATGAAAAACAGGGCAAAATCCTGGAATAGAGCTATTAAGTCACCAAGAGATACGACATCAAAAATCAAGAAGAAAGAAGACATTTGGGCTGATAAGTTTTCCTGACTAGAGGGAAAAAAATCCAATGTCATCTTAAGAAAACCATGACTTGGTTTCTAGACAGGCATTTATATTAGCATGCAGCAGTAGTATCCATGTAGCACTTTAGTCTGCTAAGGGATAAGGTGTAAAGAATACAATGAAAAGCAGCTAACTCTTCCACTGTTTTTGATCAGAAAAGTCACTCAAAAGAGATACTCCTACTCTAGAGACTGTATAAATCAGCCCCAAGAATCCCCTGCGGAGGTAACAACACTGCTCTAATTAATCCAGTCATAAAGAGGCAAAATACCAGACACCTGACCAAAATCATGGATTCTTTAATGTCATTTCTGGCCATAACATGAAAACATGCATTATATTGACAAAGATTTTTTCCCTAACTCAAAATGAAACTGGAGGTTGCTTGTTTGCTTCTACTGCTGCAGAGAGAAGCTATGCTACACAGAACAACTTTTTTTTTTCTTTTTTTTTTTTTTTTGCATTGCGAAGTTTTGAAATCTCTATAATCGTAGTAGTAGTAGTAGTTCTTCTTCCTCTTCTACTTAGAAAAGGACATAACAGGTATTAATAACACCTGTTCCTGGATTCCTGCCCTAGCACCCCCCAGTGCCTCATTACAGCAATGTTCAGATGTTATTCTTGTCAGCCTACTGCCACTGTGCAATTTACCCTGAGAATTCCCTGCTATGAAGAGCAACAGGTGACAATAGGCTCAATGCAGATTAACAGTGAAAATATTCTGGTTCATACAATGTAGTTGCATATGCCGCTAGCAGCCTTCATGCACACATGCACTTAATAAAGCCCAGACTTGGACCTCCTCAATTTTTTTATAATGTAAACAGAACTACATAGCTGCATGCTGTTAGTATCAGATTTTCTATGCTTTCAGCATGAAATAACTGACCAAGTCTGTTGAAGACAGGTGCCTGCTTCTTTAAAAAAACTTTTAAAAAAACCCCAGAACTTAAAATGCAAAGCACTTTGGAGAAAAAAAAATCCCTAGAATTGCAAGAAGAAAGCTGTAGTATATGAATATGTTTGAAGCACAGCCTCTATCTCAGGAACAACAAAGAAAATTTATGTAATCAATAATCATATGAGCTTGTTATTTTGTCTCAAGTATGTTCTAATATTAATATTTCAGAAAACCAAGAAGTGAAGTGCTGCTTTGAAGGAGAGATGTTAACCAAGGCTATGAGGAAGAAATTAAACAACTAGGGAACTGGCAGAATTAAAAATCACTCACCTAGATTTGGCCATTAATATTCCCAGCCTCTGCTGCAGCATTAGGGCTTCTGTCATACTCAAAGTGTCATGCTGTCTTGTCACAGAACTAATCATTGGACCTAGAACTAGAAGGGTAAATAAAAATGTCAATGTTTTTTCTTGTTTTTCAGATGCCGGGTAGCAAGCTAACGAAAATACATGCTTTTGTTTATAATTATTTTGCGAGTATTATGTCAAGCAAGGTCTACATGATGTTTTAGATAAGACTGATCTCTGAGTTGCTCTGGCATTTCAATAGCTTGGAAGAAAACAATCTGTCATTCCTTTCTGCAGTGTAACCTGTCACACTGGGGACTCCATTCATTCCCCACTCACTGTGTACCTGCTTCAGTGTGGAAATGACAGATGTGAAGCTCCTGTTACCCTCAGTGCATATCAAACCAAACCATGGCAGACAAACAGAAGAACTTGCACAACACACTCTGTTTAACTCCCTCTTGGCTTATCCTGCTGAACATACACAAATGCTGACTTGTATGGCTAACACATCAGACTTTCTCTGCTTCCCTAATGATTCTTGCTCCATGACATTAACCATAAATTGCTTGCTTTTACTTCCCCACTCCCTGGGTTATTCTCACACTAGCTATCCACTCACATTTAACACTGAAAACTAACTGCTGCTTCCATCATGCTAACAGCTGGCAGGCAGTCTCTGTTCTCTGTAAAACTGCCAAACAAGCACTTGATGTTTCCTTTGATGCTGCTTATTAAACTCAATAGAAGGGCTAATTTCTCAGAATAATACGTTATTATTAGTCTTCCTTATCAGTCTTTCCGGATGTCTATGCAAACTTCTTTGAGACCACCGAAGCTTTGCTTATACATTTTTTACTGCAATTCTTTGTATTCATCAGCTCTCTCCTGTCTTGCACCTGGATTAAAGTCATCTTGGCAAACCAAAGCACCCTGCATTTTTGCACAGTATCACAAGTAATGTAGCCCTAATTTCATCCCAGGTCCTAGGCATGAACCAGTTGCAGAACCCTCTTACTTGTGAAGGGATTGTGCAAGAGATTACCAGAAATTCAATACACCAGCAAATGCAAAAATAACACTCCTAGCAAGGGAGCTCTATCTGTCAGGAAAGAGCAGTCACAGTCATGTAATCCAACAGAAATTCTAGTTGGACAGCTATCATAAAGCAAATGGTAAAAAGTGTTAAAGTGTTTGGAAACACTTAAAAGTGCCAAACCAAAATCACAATTCTATTGTATGAATCCATAGTGTATCCGCAGATATAGTAACGTATGCCATCAGGCCTCCCCTGTCAAAAAAGACAAAGTAAAAGCAGAAATATGCTTAGATGCCTCAGCCTGAAAAAAGGGAGCACACAGAGCAGAAAAATTGTGTACAGAATTATAGGTGACAAAGAGAAGATAAATAAAGCATAACTATTTTCCAAATGCAATCATTAAGGAACAGCAGTTGACATTATTAAGAGCGGATTCAAACACTCAAAAGTTCTTTTTTGCACATGGTCTGCAGCTAAACTTTGTGACCTGCAATGTCTTGCAGGAATGAGTTCCAAAATTTTAAAGATTCAGAAAGTAATTGGACAAATGCAAGCTCCATGAAGAACTTTTAAACTCAAGATGTCATATCTGGTTCAAAAAGTCTCTAAGTTGCAGATTCTTAGAAGGGTCTTAAGGAATAATAATAAAATGTTCCCTTCCCTATATATTTACTATTGGCTGTCAGAATTTACTATTTACTGTCAGAAACAGGATACTGAACAAACTGATACTTCAAGTGTGATCCAATACAGCCATTCTAATTAACATATATGGGTGTCATCAACTCAGCAAAAATTTGTGAACTCTCTGTCATAATGCATTAAAAAAAGGAAACAATTAACAACTTATACTTTAACTTGAAACTAAATCCTAGATTTCACAAAGGTACCAAAAGGTAAACTTAATGAGCTGCTTGACAGAGATGTACTTTTGCATATAGTTGAGTACCTATCCCTCTGCAGGCTCAAGCTTTGGTGAAGGGATGGCCCTACCCAATCTAGCTGGTATTATTAAACTGTGCTTTTGGTCAGGTTCGATTTCTGCTGGCTTAGCGTACCAAACCAGCTAGCAGAGAGTCCAGCAAGTGCCAGAGCCAGCTGGGGACAGAATCACAGCCTTAGTCATATCTACCCAGTTTTCAGAAAAATTAGCCACTTCACTAACTACTGGGATTGAAGTTTAACAAATTCTCTGCTAAAATTTTCACAATGGAAATTGGAAATGGAAAGAGGGAGCAGAAAACTTAACCCATCCATGCTGGTGAAATCTTACGAGGTAGTCATTAGAAAAACAATTAAAATAAAAATGTTCATAGCCAAGCTATCCTAATGCAAGTATGTTTGCACTGGTCTTTACCGTGGTATTTTTGTAGCACAGCTTTAAACCTTTTACATGGTTTGGCTACCTAAAGCAGACTGGCCTATTTCAGTTATCTAAGAATGATTCTTAGATAATCAAAACAGAGTTTTATAATGGATTAAAGAAAGCACACAAACTTGCAGCATCTAGCTTCTTTTAAATGTAAAGCAATAACAAAATTCTCCAAACAGTTGCTTCCAATTACAAGTTGGCTATTTACTCAGTTCGGGACTTTCTTAAATTTTCCCAGATTGCAAAATATTTACCCAAACTTAAACATACAAGAAGAAGTAGACATTTCCACAGTCACAACCCTAAGTTATGTCTAAAATGTCAAATTTAGTAGCTGTAATTTCCCATTCACAAAGCATCAGTGGTGGCTGTGTACAGTCATGCAAGGAGGGAGAAAGGGATGGAGAGTATTTTCTGTGTCTCCCTAAGATGTTCATTACTGCACTGCAAGGTAAAAATCCCAGGCAAGACAAACCAGGACCAGCACTCATCTAAACCTTGTTAATGGGAGTGAAGGGTAGGAACTGCCATAACTCCACTAAGATTTATTACTTGGCTTTGTGAAGTAAAACGTGGCTCTTTCCCTCACAGACTAAGCAGGGCCAACAAGTTATGCTAATCTCTCAGAAGTCGAAGAACACAAGGCATCACTGTAAACAAGAGTAGATACTTTAAAAAGAAGAACACAGTCAAAAGCTTGTAGATATTCTAACATTTGCAATTCTGCAGGTCTCCTCAGGCTGGGAATGATCTGAACAAGGTGTGCATTCCCCTTGTGCAAGAAAGGCCACACGGACATGCTGCTATTGTAGTCCTCATTTGCTCGTAGTCACCCCATTAAAGTCAGCTCATGCTGATCTAAAAGCTGGTTTTAATTTAGTTCTGCGTGCTCTGGTTGCAGAATCAAACATTAACTTCGGGAGATATTTTCTGTACATATAAATTCCTCTCACAAACCTCCTAAAAATCAGGGAGGGAAAAAAAATAGACCATAGCACATCTCAGAAGAGGCAGGGAGAAGCAAGGGTACCTTGTCTGTTAACCCATTTTTTGCACAGTCTTTTCAAATGAAAAAGTGGACTTCCAAACCACTAGCTTGCCACAGGGCTACATCCTCTGTTATGTCTTTCCATTTACTGTGTAAGAAACAGAGTCCAGATGTTGGCTGTCTAAAATACATCTAAACTAGACACTAGGAGTAAATATCACATATAATGTGCTAGACAGTTGAAGATACTGAAAGTGGCAAAACTAACTTGGATAACTTCCTCTCAAAGTTCAAAATTCCTGGCCCTCAAGAATTTGGATGTTTGCATTTCTACAGGGACTCAGAGAAGTATCCCCAATTTAGTATTATGATGACCATCAGTACACCCGCCCAGTACATCCTGCAACCTCACTCACAAATTGGAAATACTTAAAGAAAACAGAGCCAAATACCTATAGATACATTGTAATTAATTTTCTTATCTCAGTTTTTGAGTACTTGTTGATGTCAATGCTTTTCTACAGCAGTTGATAATTTTACCTGGAAAGTGTTATCTCAGAGATTAAATTGAAACAGAATATAAATCTGAACGTTTCAGGTTATACATAGAAAATTTCTAAGTAACTCATTACACCCTCTGCTCATTAACCAGAGTAGTCATTACTGCAAAGCAGCTTTCAGCTTTCCACACAAAAAAACCTTCGTATGAAAGCAAACAGACAAAGAAGAGAAACCAATTTACCATGTAAGAAAAATGTTATTTAGTAAGACAATGACTGTTTCATTGGCATGCTGTTCATTTCAGAATATAAGTGAAGGATGCTGAGTGGTACTGCAGTCAGTCCTTTGAATTTTGCTGGTAGCTGAAAAACTGCCCATTTCACAACTGGCTAATGCAACAGATTAAATGGATAAACTCTGTACCTAATGTGATAAATCGTAGGTCTTCAGAGTCATGATGTAATCCATGCTAGCAAATTCTACATGATTTAAAAGAATCCTGGTATCCTACTCGGACTTAAAACCACCCATACTTTGACCTTCTGTTTATTTTGGCTAGCACATCTCCACTGCCATGAAGCCAAGTTTTTCCACTGGAAAACAAAAAAACCCCGTTTCTGGTACATGGGATTCCCACATACCAGACCTCACATGCATATATGAGACGAAGCACCAAAATAAAGCTAGTAATTATTGAGTGTGGCCCTAAAATCCAAGAGCCGTATTTCCCCAATGGTAAAAAAAAAAAAGGACTTCTTCACTTTATAATTACCAAAAGGGAAAAAAAAAAAATCTGCACATCAGCAAAGACTGACTTGAATGTCTGGAGACACAACAGACAAAGTGCCAAAGCTGGAATGTTCTCCCATGGAAACACAAGTGTTCAATGGCATATGAGTGTTCAGAAGAACAGGGAGAAACCCATGAGAAATACAGCAAAAGAAGCACAAAATGTTCTCCTTGCCTGCCCATGCCTGCCGCCATCATTCAAATCTACTCATCTTCTTTCAGGTGCTCTGGAAGGCTCTTGCCTTGCACAGTCTGACAAACAACAACGTAACAATTCACACCCAAGAAGCAAACGCGTTTTGGGAAGAAGGCACTTTAACAGTAAAGCAAACTGAACCAAGGTCAGACACAGTCCTCGCCCTTCATCCACCTGGCAACAATAACTAAGAAAATTAATATTGAAGGTGCCACAGTACCTTAGAAGGATGAAAAAAGCAGTACTAACAAACCATAACAGAGTTTAAAACTACAATGAAGGAGATCCAAGAAGAAACGAAACATGCTGAGAAAGAGTTTGGTGCCGCTGGCTGCAATTAGGGAAAACAAAGTAGGGTTGAGGTGAAGCTGCAGAATCTAGTTTATAATTTTGTTTATGCTAACAGGTGGCGTTTTCCCTCAATATTTTTATTAAATGAGCATGTTGTCAGACTTATGATTAAAACACAGCAATAAATGTACACTCCTTTTCTCTCTTTGGCCCTTTCCAAAGGGAAAAAAAAAAAAAAAACAAACAAAACCAAAACAACAAAATTGACAGAACCCAAGCTAAACTGTACAAGTTTTCTGGCTCCAATGAAAACAAAATTATTGCAACCACACAGCAGCTTGAGCAGAGCAGCTTGCCATTTCAGTGCCGTGCCCTCAGAGCCCTCTTTGAAGACGCCTTGAGGAGGCTGATGCAGGATCACACCAGAACTCGCCCTCTCAGCAGCATTCCTTTGCTGGCACCTTCTGCTGCTGCCAACTGCCTGCTCCTCAAATTCACAGGAGACTCTTTTTTTTTTCTTACTCCTGCTTTTTAACACTCAGATCACCTCACAACTTGACTTGTTTTGCTGTCTATGTTTCTACATATTTGGTTTCAAAATGAATGGCAACTTTTTATTTCATATTTATTGGTGCCATATAAAAATAGCCAATATCATTTAATGAAACTAAAATAAAATAAGATGAATCATAAGGAAAAGCAAACTTGGAGCCTTGTTGGTGGTTTAAATTCAGAATTAGCAAGTCATCTTGAAGAGTCATTATGCAAAAATTTGAAATGGTATGCTACTATTAAATTAATTCTCTACAGTTCTCCTTAAAAGTGATCATTTCAGCAAAACACTCAAATTTAGGTGAGATAGTTAAACATTTGCAGGAACACTGTGCAACAGTAATTCCTTACAAAAACACGCTCATTCTGACAGAAAAGCTCTTATATTCACCACAATTACCACAGAAGTGAAGATTAAAGACCAGGTCAAGTAGCTGAGCTAAGATGAGCAAAGAGAGAACGGCAGCAGGCAGCAACGTTGTGCCAACGCTAAATACTTCATGGCATTAAGACCAATTTATGTAACACCAATCCTACACCTCTCCACTCTGCTGTGGCATGATATGCTAAGAACTGCGTTCCCTTATCGTGAGGTGTGGCACCCCCATATTTTGGCCTGTCCCAATGCAATATAAAGGGTAATCACACATTTCATTCAGGTACCAGGTTGGTACAACTGCTCTCTATTCAGCAAGTGCACACAGACACAGACACACACAGCCTCAAACGGAGTTTCAAATTTTCACCTCAGTGCATTTTGAAAACTCTAGGCCTTTAAGGAACATGAATCTTGAACAGGAGCACAATAGCTGTTTGCTTCACCATCCCCATCAATCCCTCTGAGGATGTGAGACATTATTTCTTGTTCTACTCTTTAATCGCTCTTAAAAAATGATCCTCTTACTCTAAACTTCTAGAGAAACAAGACTTATGTTTTACTTGGTATCATTTTTAAAACAACTTACATACGTGCAAATATTTTTCAATTTCTTAGTAAAACAATTTCTCCAGATCCACACCACCATATTGTTTTCTGTGAATGTCTGCCAGGTTAACTGCATCCTTTTAAAAGAAACAGCAGAACATCAAACTCCAAACCATGACATTACGTTAAACAAGCAAGAATCATAAATTATTTTGTTCTTGGAAAATCTGAATATCTTTTAAAACATCCTCTAAGGAATAGCATATACTGAAAGCATCATTTTTACACAACAAATAAAACAATAAATCAGCAGAAATGGGACTGAAGTTTTAAGTGCTGTGGAAATGCTTTTTGGATACAGGATCAAGGAGTAAGGCAAGGAGATGGGAAAATATAGTGGAAGGCTACAATAAATAAGTAATTGGGCCAAGGAAGAAGAGAGAATCTAGCTTAATTCTTGAAAAGGAAGCCTGACTTGAAATTGTTTAAATAGTGAGTCAGTTCTCCAATATTTAACCACAAATGCCTCCTACAACTTGAGGCCTGCAGCTCTTGCCAAGTTTTCAAAGCCAGTAAAGTGCCAAATCTTGTAATTAAGTAAATGGCATTGAGTTTATATTTTGTAATATTTTAATCTTTTAAATTTTTTTTTATTCAAACATTTCAGGAAGGGTTGAGTTCTGTTTTTATCTTTTTGACACATTTTACACACAATTTTCTAAGACATTAATAGAAACAACTCTGGAAAGCCTATGAGGTCTTTCTTACTGAAATGTTAAGCAGATGCAATAAAAAGTTATCAAAACCGAGATCATGACACTGTTTTATTAAAATAAATAAATAAACACAGTATGCATTAAACTATGTATTCTCAATATGTGCCCTTCTTCATCTGTCCATTGGTTCCACTATCAGCAAGTTCTTAGCACTTGGATACAGGTAATCTGGCCTTACCTAAACATCAAGCTTTTAGATATGGTTTTTATTTCTCAGAAATCTGACAACGGAATCCTCCCAAGATCTCATTAAAGCTATTAAAAAATAACTTGCCTTCTTTATTTACCATTTTTCCATTTTGCTCACAGAATTCTTCCCATCACTTTTGAAAGGCTCACAATTTTCTTAGTTCTGTTTACGTATCTCCTAACGTGCTTCTTGCACATTTTTTTCTTCTCACTTTAAGGAGACACTCTAATAATCATTTAAACTTAGCTACCCCATGGCCCCAAATCATTACATAAGGGAAGATTAACAACAGCTAGTTACACCTCTAAATTAAAACTATGCAGATTGGTCACTGAAGTAAAATCCAGTCTGAGGGTATCTCTTGTCACCACTGAACTGCATCTGCCAAAAATCAGGTTTAAATTAAATTTACTTTCATTGTATTCACAGTGAGGAAGAGCATAAAAACATTTTGTTGACATGGCTGATTTGCTAAATCATAGTAACTTGATTGCATAGATGTCTGTCTGTGCTTTGGGCTACACCAAATCATCAAAATTCTGATTATCAGGATGTGTATGGCAGATTTAAGTAAAATCCAATTATAATCACATTTGTGCATCCAAGCAATTATTTTCTTCTTTTTGTTGTTGAATCTCTTACAGTCAATTTTATATAATTAAACAACTACATATTTGACTAATTCTTTGTTAGTGATTTGACACCCTCCCCATTAGTCTAGTTGATCCATGCCCTAAAAATTATTTTCCTATTTGAGATGGAAGCTACTAAAAACTAGTTTGATCTACCTGTAGAATAGAGAGCAAAGCTCCATTAGAAATCATAGTCCTCTATAATTAAAAGGTCCTAAAAGGTCCACTTCCTTATATTATAGTTCTATGTTTTTAAAAAGGTCCATTAGGGTCTTATAAAATGTGTCCTTCTTGTGATCACTGCTGAAACACTACAGAAACATCTGTATTAGCCTAGTTTTCTCAACAGAGCCCTACAAAGCCTTATTCTGTTGTGGATGATTTACATCACATTTGACAACTGCTGTTCACTGTTAAGATCGGGCACCATTTGTTCTAACAAAGAATAAACGTACCTTTTTATAGGATCCATATTGTCTGCTTTGTATAACTGTCCTTTTACTATTTTAAAAAGCTGCAAAAGTAATATAAGTAGAATATGAATCAATAGAAACGTGGATGTCAGTGTGTGCATGAGCATGTCAATATCCACACACCAAAACAAGGAGCGGGACAAAGATTAAAGCTTAGCTTGCCCTGGTAAGGAAGACCATTCCCACAGCAGTGTTCCCAGCAGCACGGTCTAATCAGAACAGCCACCAGTGGAAGAGTCTGCAGTGGAGGATTTTTAGGATTAAACTGTCAACTTCGTGTGTCACGTGACATTTAGAAACACTGGTACATTAGACTACACAGAAAAATTATATTCACTTTCTTGTACTGAAATTATCTCTTATTGTCATAAGTGGCAGATATTTAACGATAAAAAGCAACCTTTCTGGATTTTCATTTTCATAACACATGCATGTTTTCTAATCAACAACTATGATGCCAGAATTCGTGCATGACATGCTCTCACAAGGCAGTCACATGCAAGATTTGGATTCATAAGTACCTATGAAGACTGAATAAACAAGAGCGACACAATTTGATTTAAAAAAAAACAACTCCTAAGTGAAAGGCCTTAAGAAGTGCCCTGAACTTTCCCAGTGCAGGCACAGTAAGTAGCCTTAAGTTTCAGCCTCAGACAAACCTCACACCTTCTCTTCTCCTTGGCCATGGGGAATTCCAAGCAGTGTCAAGTATCATCTGAAACACTGTAGCCCTCAAAGTCTCCATACAGATGTTTTGTTTCTGTACAAGTGCATTCAGTGGTAATCTCTACATACGAGTTCATGCTGGCTATATGTATTATTTTGTGACTCAATCTTTTGTGCTGCAAATTTTCGTAACTTCTAGATAATAACAAAGAGGTTGATGTAGTTTAAAATGCCACACTAAAACTCCAAACGCTTTTGCATATGGAAAATAAACTGAATTGATTTATAGCTGGCAAGAACAAGCTTGCCCTTGCCCATCCATTTTGTTAGCATCTGATGGCTATATTGAATGCCCATTTTCTCTCATAAAGAATTAATTCTAGAAAGTGCTGAAGATGCCAAAACTTTACTACCATTACTGACCATGACTACATCAAAACAGCACTCACAGCATTCTGAGAATGCTATCAATTACACAACAAGATCTTGTCTTTACTTGGGACTGAAGTCTCCAAAATTTACCCTCCACAGCTACACAATTTGTGCTTTTTTGTGATGAACTTCCACAGTGTAAAACATGCCCATTTGAATCCAGGGGGGCCAGCATATGTAGAGTATATTACATGAATTCTTCATATTTACATGATACTCTCTTTCACAAATCACTACTTAAATCGATCACACTCTCACTACTGTATGCCAGCTGTGCTATTTAATGGATAGTTAAGTAGTACCACTTGGCAGAGCACATTAGCTTATAATGTCCAAACAGTAGCTCTGCTGTTAATTTTTTATTATTAAACTTCAAAAAGACCTTGCAAACAAGAAACCAAAACAAACAATACTGATGTTCTGAAAACCCTGCATGTGAGTTGTCAGTTCTGAGGTAGTATGGGCTAAAGCAGACAAGCTGTCTCCTTTATGAAGAGTCCCTATTCATAAGTTAGCCACCATCTCCTAAACCAGCAATCCTCAAACTGAAGCTCGCAATCTCAGGGTTCATTTCATCTTCCCATCCCTCCTATTCTCCCCTGCAATTCAAGCAGTTCTTTGCAGGAGCCAGTGGAGAACAGCAAGGGGAAAAACTGACTTATGTTCCTCCTCCAGCTAATACATCTCTACCTAAATGTATGTAAAATATCACTTATTGCTACTGAGAAATAAAACACAAAATAATAATAAAACCCCAACCCACCTGAATTCAAGCTGCCTCAGATTTTCCTTTCTAGAAATATATTTTCAGTTACCCATCACTTCCAAACATCAGCAGGTTACTCATAACTCATAACTGCTCTGGTTAAAAATAATCATTGTTTTCTTTGCTCAGCTATTTTTTAACCTGGACCAGCTTCCTGATCAGCTTCACCACATGAACACTCAAACACAAGTCAGAGACTGGCACTGTTTACACCGACAGCACCACAAAGAGAATTGCTCTTTGAAACCATGCCTACAGATACATCCTTGTAGTTACTTATTCCATGCTCCAGTTAAGTAATCAGTCACATCTTACTGTCAATGAAAAGTAACAGAAAACCTGAAAGAAAGGACAGAATAAAGAAGAATTCAGATTTAGACAGGTTCTTTTTAACAGAATAATTCAAAGAAAGTTATAGTTCTGACCAATCCATGGGACTTGGAGCTTAATTGTAAAGCAGTTACAACAAACAAAACGGATACCACTCCAATAAAATTTTCTGGAAGAGGACAGATAAGTTTAGTTAGATAGTTCATTCAGCCAATTTGCTGCTTCAGAGTATTAGAAGTCTGTCCAAAAAAGACACAAAACCCAGTCATCCTCAGATGCTGAAATTACAGCCTTTTGTGGGTGAAAACTCTGCAGTCTCTAGCAAACCAGCACCACTTGTTTAAAAACATGAAATGTAATATGACTTGGCACAAATCCCATTTAAATAAGAAGCCCATAAAGCTTGCTGGCACTTAGAAGAGTGGAAAGAAAACAAAATCTATTCTAATTCGCTCAATTCTAAGAACTAGATTTGTATTTTATACGTAGTATTTGTACGTAACTCAACATCTTAAACTAGACTTCAAGTACAGAGGAATGCAAGTTAAAAACCAAATCCAACAGATAACTGACTTACTTAGCCCCTTCTAGATTTACTCTCTAGGTGAAAAGTCAAAGCAGTAACATATACAAAGTACTGATTTCCTTTGCTATATTTCTCTACTCCAGCTTATTAGCATTTCTGCAATGAACTATATATTTTACCAGCTTTTTTTTTAAATTAGGGAAATTGCTTCTTACCACTGTTAATATTTAAACTCCTGTAAAGCAGTTACAGCATCTTCTCACTCCCTATAGCACATTTCAACTGCTCAGGGAAGTCCAAGGAATGACACACAAAGTCTAAACCAGCTAAACTGAACTACCCCTGTCCACAGAGAGGACTGGCTTTTACTAGTTACCATATCAAAATACAGTAATTTAGAAGTAATTTCTGTTGAACCCTGCCACCTGAGATCCATGTATTTTATTATCTGAAGAAATGCAGTTATTTTTGAAGTGCTCTCTTGTGTATAAGAGACATGGGATATTACCAGATTCCTGAGCTGTTTTATCTTAAACAAGTTCTAGGATTAGAAATTACAGTTAATAAATATTTACACACAAAAATTATTGGCTACATGGAAAAGAGAACGTTTACACACCAAGATGAGATAACTTGATAGAATGTTTCAAAAAGAAAAAAAACTTTTAAACACATTAATTATAAAAACTACCAAATAATTAAACATAGAATAAATACATGGTAATTAATGTCTGCAGTAAGATGACAAGAAAATTGGTGGAGCTTTGATGTCTTGAAGAGCTCCAAGTTCAAGGTTAAAAAATATTCTGGAATACGTAATTAGGTAGAAAGTTAACAACTTGTCATGAATAGGCGAGATGTAGTGCCTTATCAGAACACAAAGGAGTCAAGATAGGTTCATGCATGCTAGTCTTAAGCAACTTATAATCAAGAATAAACACTGGCATTAAAAAATCCAGCCAATCAAGAAAAAAAATCTTTAGCCAATATTTAGCAATTTTCAAAAGCAGTTTCAGAATAAAAACTACATTGGAACTTCGTGCTGAAATATATTCCTGGCAAGAACCAAATTCTAGCATAACACCATGTGACATACTAGATTGACATAAATTACAGAAATGATTATTGAGGATTTTAAAAAATGGAACCATGAAAATAAAACCAATAAACACCAATACTTTGAAAGTATGTGAATGTTTGGATAGAAAAAATGTCAATGTTTGCTATGTAGCAAAGCTACAAAGTCTGAAGTGTAAACTTTAAGGTTTCATCAACATAATTGGTACTTTGATCTTTTATAATGACTTTCACCTATCCACTAAAGGAGTAAATGCCACTGGACTCTCTATGAGGAGGTTTTCCAGCAGCAAACAGTTCAGGTAACAATTTTATATGACAACTGATTCATAAAACATGATTACTGAACATGGTGTTTGTTCCTTTTCTCTCTATCTCAGTTACTTTTTCCTGTCTTTTCAACAGCATTTCAACTGCACATCCATCTCTGCTGGCAAATACCCTAAAAATAACAACTGACCCTTTTGTACCAGCTTAGGGGTCTAGTAAATCAGTAGGGTGATCAGTAATAATCACCACACTGCCAGTTATTCCATCCAGTGGAGACAGCGTCAGATGGAGCCAGGTGGCAGGACCAGAGGCAACTACGGTCAGGACCTTTTGTTTCCAAGACACTGGAAAGAATCTCTGTACAGCTCACTGATGGTCTTTCCTATGTCGTTGAGAGGTTTTCTTTCTATTACAGTCCTCATCTCAATTCCTTGCACCCTCTCCTCTCACAACACCTCATCTCAGTTATCTGCCTCTTGCTCCATTTTATTTTGTTCAGCTCATCCCTAGCTCATATCCAGGAATTTGCTACCACCATTGCTGTCAATCTACAATCACTTATATAATGTAGTTTTCTTGTTCTGCCTGCCTATCTTGCCCATTTAGACTGTACTCTAAAACAGTTGGCAATACCTGCCCTAATATACTGTAGCTATCACAGGAGATGTGATTGCAGCTGATCATTACACATAGTGTAACAGACACAAAAACTCTCAAGTCCAAGTTCCTTGGCAGGAACACCTCTACCAGTCTAAACTGGCATCTGCATTTTATGGCATAGCTATCTTGCTTTTGTCTGTTCCAATTATCAGAAACTGATGCAATGAAAATATTCTCCATCCAAGAACTGGCAATGAGCAGATTCATTTCAATTATGTTAAAACACTGTTGTGCTTATAAGTGCCTTGCACTTCATCCTTAATTTCCATACAAGTTATAAGGGGGTTTTATGTGCAACTTACATTCTACATTCATTCTACACTTCCATTCTACACTTCCAGAAGTATTACCTGATATTGTACTGGTTATAATCCTTCTAACCCTAAACTGTAAAGACAAACACATATTTGATTGGGTAGAGGCTTTTAAAAGAGAAAGTGTAGTTTGTCAGTAAACTTGGCTTAAACAAAGCTTCCTAAGAAACTACAATTACACCTTATTTACAGTCAGCACAGTGCTGACAAATCCACTTTTTTATTTTTAGATTTAAAAACTTTCTCTGCGTTAGTTCAAGAGACAAGAGAAGAAAACATAATGGTGGAAGACCTTAAAATAAAGAGACTCTCAAGACATGCTGTGCCAACTGGTTTACTTTTCTTACAGAAACTGTGTTCTTAGAGATAATACAACTAGCAAGTCCAGAGTTCCATATTTAGGAGATTCAATCATGTCCTAAATATTAAATATTTTAAGTATTACATATTAATAAAATAGTTAAAATATTTTCTGTAACTGTTTTTAGTGTTTAGCTCATATATACTAAGGTAGAAGAGGCATCCTGTCATGAAGTCTCACTTTTCCCTTACAAAATGAAGGCTGTATAAAAGAAAGTTTATGTGGCAAAGAGAAAAGGTGAATGAAGAGAACATGTATCCATCAAACATTTCAAAAAACTGACTGCATGGCAAATGAAGTTGAGCACTAATCAGTATGGATTACACTGTAAATAACCAGTGAGAACTTTAATGAATAAACAGTCTTTAGGATTACTTATTTCTAGCAAATGGACAAAAGTTATCTCATCAATCTGCCCAAGTGATCCAACAAACTTACAATTTTGTATATAGGCATGTTTTGGAAATACACTGGCAAATATACTTGACTGACTCAAAAAACTTTGGTCATTACTTGTATTGAAATACTCATTAATTACCTACTCCCAAAATACACAGAATTATCCCAATTAACAGCTTCTAAGGCAAAAAGTTCAATCTTTACCCAAACTACACAATAAACTAGCAGAAGCACCTGATCATTTGTACTCATCAGCATGGTGATACAGATGCAGAGCCCCTGAGCATGTAGTTTCTCTTTTCCAAAGTTTACTACACACCAGAACCTCCATTTACTCAGTGGTGCTTATTTTAAGCAGGGCAGATTTTACATGTGGTCTCACCATACATAAATCCAGTAGTTGCTCTCCTAACTCTGAAATAGCTTGTTGGTCTTCATAAAGAGGAATAGCCTCTTTGAGCTTCCTATAAACTTCAAGGCACCAACTGCCTGCCTGTGCCTCCATCTCACCACTGCTGTTTATCTTGCTGCCTGTGCCAGACAGATAAATTCTCCTACCTGTAAAAATCAACATGGATCCCCAAAAATTGTAAGAACTAAGAGAAAGATTATCATTTCACACTGAGTAAAGAGACAGTCCCCTCAAACGACCACTTAAAAACAACCACACAAATTAACAATAGCACAGCCATGAATCTCACATTCTGCATCTTCCCATAAAATTTACATATATAGACAATATAAACCATTAAAGGATGCCATTAAAATTTAAATATATTTTCCAAGTCATCCCTTAAATCTATTACTTAAAGCATTTTCCAAGTCATTCCTTAAAAGCCACATCTTCAATTACCAGAAACTGATGCTTCCAAATTAAAAATACTGAACTGGTCTTGCTTATTTAGTCTATCCAGAAAAAGACAGGAGTACTAATAGCAAAGCCAGATGTTGTTAATAACATCTAATTAACACCACAAGGTTCCTACTGATTCACTGCAACCCCAGAAACCTGGTGTTTCTGGTGTTTTCATGCAACAAGGATAGATAGGATGTTTCTGGGAGGAACAGAGAAAATAAGTGAACAGCTGTGTCTAATAACTCCCCTCACAGTCAGTAAAGCTAAAAGTTAACATTAAAAAATTAAGTTTCTTGTAGCAGTCTTTCAATCATTCTGAATTTCAAAGTGAGGAGAAATGCCAAATAATTTTGTGTTTTTATATATCTTGTGCACATCCAAGGACAACACTAATATAGGAAGAATGTATCCAAAAGTTCAATTATTTTTCAGGTAGCAACAAGTATTTAACCTGAAAAGGAAATACAAAGGTTAAAAGAGAACATGTGCCTTTTCTACTCTTATAAGCTCACGTTAATAAGGGACATGTTTTATGTCAAAGATTCGAACATTACAGCCAGAGAGCTATCAAACAGCTGAAACTGTGAAAGCTCATTTGACCTTATACTCAAGATTAAAGCTAAACTTTTAAAAGTTTTGAATTTCTTTTCAATATTCTCTTTCATAATAAAAAAAAAAAAACCACTTGACATTAAATGTGTCCCAGAAGCCATATTTAAGTACATGTGATATCAGAATGAATGGGAGGTACGAAGAAGGACATTAAAAAATTCCATAAACAGAAGAAATTCAGTTGTATTCTACTCAATATAATTTTCATTATAAGAAGTACTTTAACCACAGTGTTTGATTTTAGTTACATAAAGGGAGTAACTTAAGATGACTCTACAACTTTAAAAAAAAGGGCAAAACAGTGAATATTGGTAACCAAACAGTTGTGCAACATTCCCTAAAGATTAAGTTGGGCTGCTCCATAAATTTTTACACTGCCAACCTCTGCTTGCTTGCCTGAAAAAACCCCTAATTTCTTACCACTGTTGTGAAATCACAGGGAAGTCCAAATGACTCAATACTAATATTTACATACCTATGTCCTATTCCACTTGTTCTTCTTTATATGTTGCCACTGAAGCCCAAAAATGCTAAAAATAATTATTTTTAAAATCTTGTGATTTTCTCTACTGCAATTATTTCTACTAGAACTGACATAATAAGAGGTAACAAAAAAAACCCATCTCTTTCAAAACCAAGCCTATGTTTCTGAGGTAACACAAAGTCAGTTTATAAAATGGTGTATCATTTCTTTACACCTATAGAAAACAGTTTTATGTTTATGAAGTAGTGTGAAGCTTTCCATTTGTAAATTAAAGAGTCATTGTGAGGTGGGATATTTTAAATTAACTGCTTTTCTTTCTCAGAATGTTATTTTGTGTTTCCCTCAGCTGATCTAAAGGTGAAGTAGCTGAAAGACATGATCTTTCCTGCTCTGGGCATATTCTAATTAGCCAGACAAGCTTCAATCCCAACAAATGCACTGGTCTTGCAGATCAAATGACAACACTGTGACCAGTGCCAACAAAAGGAAGGTTGGACCATGATGCCTAAGGAGAAACCAGACCCTTCCTTTTCCACAGCAGGTCACACTTCGACCATCTTAAAGTTGTCACGAAAATAAATCTTCATTATAATCGAAGATGATACTATTGGAGTTTGCTAAAATAAATTAACCTGTGTATCACTCCTACAGAATCCTATAGAAAATCCAGGAGGAAAGAAACCAATCTGTAGCCTCTGAAACTGCTTTCTTTTAACATATGTTATGCAAAGCTAAGTTCATATAAAGGCAAAGTTATGTGCAAAGTGTAAATCCATTTAAAAGTTGGGAAGAGTTTTATGCATACAAAGTACAGTATTTCAGTTGCAACATCAAAAATTGTATTGATAAGACTTATTAAATCTAGACTTACACAGAGCTTCTTGGTATTCTACAACTTCTAACAGTGCTCTTTCTAATTTCCATTTACACTGCAGTGTAAGTGTCAAAAAATCTGCACAAACACAGCTTCAAGAATTCCTAAATATTTAAGAACAGGATTAGTGAATTTAGCCAGTATAGATTTTGTTTTCTTAGAGAAGTGCATTTAATTTTGCAGTTTGTTTAAAACATGAACCCAAAATCTCATTTAAGTGTATAAGTTAAGACTAAGCTCCTGACAGTTAAGCTGTTTCTGCTGACTGATGGTAGTCATTCCCATCATTTCTCAAGAAGTCAACTACAGATACCAAGTTTTACTTTACATAAACACTCAGCATGAAACATTTGGAAGTCTGTCATTTGCTAAACCTGATCACTAAAGTATTCAGCAAGCATAGCTACAAATTGAAAGGTTTTTGTCCTCCCATCTGCAAAAGATAAACAGGAGAAAAATTCATTCAGAGCAAGAACTTTAAGCCTTCACATTTCACATCTGATTTCTAATGACAGTGCAAGATAAATGAATTGCTTTCACCTTACACTCACTACTGTCCTAGGCTTCTGAATACCAGTTTAAAAACTTACTACACTACTTAGCTTTTAACTTTTAAGTTAAAAGGATATCTTTGAAATTATAACTACATATTGTCTGAAAATATTTTGGCACTGGCACAGAATCTGCAAAGAAAAGCCCAAGCTTTAACCTAATTATCCTTTTACAAGGACTGTGGTTTGAGAAAATACAACAAAAATCGTAAACACAATAATCACTAAGAGTAATTGCCTTTGGCAGTAATGTCCCAAAGCAAGTTTGGATGTCCAAGATAAACCATGATTCCTATTCTTTCTCTCTGTACTTTTCAGTTAATATAAAAATTCAAAAGCAAACGAAAATGGTGCGTCTAGCACTATACAAGCAAACAAAACACGAGTTTCTGTCAGAGCAACATATTATATATCATTAATAAATAATGAAATCAGTCAACAAGCATATGTTACCGAAACTGCAACCCAGCAATAAAATCTACAAAACTACATTATTTTCTAAAACAGAAATAGAAAGGAACTGATGGAAGTTTAGATGCAGTTACAGAAGCACTGTGAAATAATCATTATGCTACTTACAATGTACTTTAATCCCACATACACTATCCACTTACTGCAACCCCTTTGTATGTACTGGAAGACATCCAAAATCACAGAAGGCACTTATTCCTGCCTAAAAATATTGCACGTATTTTGAAAGTCATTCAGAACTAAGAAACATGATAATTAGCTAATGTTAAGACAGTAAAACACCGTAATTCAAATTCTATATGTAATAGGCAAGATTAGGATCAATTAAAGCAAGCACATAAAATTCCCAAAAATCAAACTTCTTCCTAACTGATTTGAAGTCCCCTTTCTTTATCAGTTCCCATGCAATTCCCTGTGCTGATTCACTGCCTTACCTTATCTTGCCTGGCTCCTACTTCTGTTTTAATCCACCAACCTTTAGGCTGCTCACCTATGTGAAACACTGCAAGTTTTGACAAGTCCAGTTCTACATCTGAATTGGATGTATTCTCTCTAATAGCTGATCATTAAAAGAAGCGAATTATTACTGTGTTTGTAAACATATGTGCTTTGATACTACTGCACAACTCCAAGTAAATTACTTGACTCTGAACATTTTTAATATTAGTAAACTAAAATTCCTACACTCCTTCATAAATTCCAACTCATTTATGTTGACTATCTGAATATGCAGCTCAATTTCTGTACATTACCCCCTAAACTACAGCAGGAGAAAACTGTTCAGTTTAGTTGGAAGTCATTTAACAATGAGGACTTTTAATTTACATTATTGCAGTCATCCTATATACACCTGTAACATCTCAAGTGAGAGAAAAGCAAAATGTAGTGCAGAAGGGAAAAGAATCAGTTAGAAAACTCTTAAATAATACATGATAGAACCACAACAAGATTGTATTCATACATTGCTTCTGCTGCGCCAGCCAGTCAAAGCCTGTAGTATGATGCAAGGAGGGCTGCAGTCAAATTCTGAAAGCTGCAGGTTGATGTAAATTCTCCTATTGCAGCAGTGACTTTTGCAGGCAGCCCTATTACACCTTCAAACAGGACCATGAGCATGTTAACTTGGCCCTTTCTAACAGCCCCACACAGCAGCAGCATGAATCAATTACCCCCAGTGGTGTAATTTTTCTATTATTCAACCAAAATTGCATTAATTCTTGACTGCTGAGGCAATACATTTTGTCTATTATATTCACTGAACTATGACCAAACTGGATAGAACGAATTTGTACAAGTATGTTAATTTTAGCCATTTTTATAACTTATTATGTATTGAAGCGAGAGCTGAGTTCTTTAACCTCTAGCACATCTAGGCTTCCTTGATGGTCATCAGATAACCTAGGCAACAAGAAGCAATCACAGGATTCTAAGAACTCAGTCTGCTACTTGTGTGGTACTGTACACGACTCATTTAAGAGTTTCCCTAGGGAATCTTCTAAAGTGGACACTTTTCAGAAGTCTCATTACATTTTTAAGTGTTTAAAATCTCTGCCAAGTCACTACTATAGACTTATGCCACCAATTGTGAAATATGACCTTAGCTGGCTGGAGCACATCTAGCAGCTTTGTTTGTTAAAAAAAGTACTAAAATAGATTTATAAATAATGCTTAAAATCCGTATGAAAAGCTGCAATGCACCACAAAACCCATTAGCACAATTCATTACATTAGGCACAGGTCTAATGTGTGCCTGTGAATGCACACACTTCATAGAGAAGCATTTACAGTTTTCTTGGAAATAAAATGAAGTTCTGGGAAGTAGCAACCACCATCACCAAGAAGCCAGCCGAGAAATTCACTGTACTCACTAGGTGCCAGCCCCCCACCAAAATCTCCACCTTATTCAGGAGACAAACACTGAGCCAGTCACGAATCAGCTGCTAAACTGCTGCAGTTTACACCATGGCCTCTTAAAGCAAACAAACAAAAAAATACCATAAGGCCATACTGTAAACTCATTTACAAATAGTTTAGTCATGCATGTGCAAGAGGATTGCAAAACAAACCACAGAAAGAAAGTGCACTACCTGCCCTAAGATATGCCACCACTTTTTCTGACTTTAAAAACCCAAACCTACTGATATCCAGTTTAACTGTAAACACTTCACCCATGTGTACAGCTGCTAGGCAGAACTGTGCTATTCAAACAAATTTAAAATATAGTTAGAGAAAGAGGGAATGATTTATTCATTGTGCATCTGCCCCAGCACAAAACTTTTAAGCCTTGGAAATAAAGTGTCTCTATTAAAATATATATTTTCTTTAAAAAGCAAAAGTTCCTGCTCCCAAATTATACAATATTTAGCAAAGAACAAAGGAAATCCAGGTTCTGGATTTCTGAGATTTTTTTGCCAAAGATCCATTTAACAATGGTTTTACTTTCACCACTAACATAAGAGTAATATATTCATAAATACAGATTTGAAGCCCAAAAAGAGTTTAAATAAAGTCTGTTTTTAGGATTAGCCTATAAGTAGCTCAGCAAACAGCTTTTAACATACAAAATTTAACATCAATCATTTTTGGTTACAATTTTAGTTGTATTTTATTCACAACTCTAGACTTGCATTTCAAAGATTACACTGCCTTGTTCTTTCCAGCTTTACATTCTTTTTACCTGTTGCTACGTAGTTACAAAATTTCCTACAACTACCCACTTCGAAAGAGTTCATTCACACGGAAAGATAATCAACATTGTGACTCCACTGAAATAGTCTGGTACTGGAATTAATTAATGGAAAGCCTTTGCAATGAATGTAAACCAATATCTCTCACAAATCACTGTCAGAGCACAATATTTACTGTTTGAAGTACTATGTAAAAAACCTACTTCTACTGTTCACCACTGCTAGACTTTATTATTCCATCATCAGAAGTATTCTTCATTGATACTTCCTTGTTTGGTTTGAAGTCAAGACTATAGAAGATACATTTCCCATTTTGAGTACAGCACACTCAAAAAATAATATTTCATACAGAATAAACCTAAAGTTTAAAGTAACTACTTTAAAAGCTCACTTATACAGTATGATAGGACAGCACTGACAAGAATCCAGTGCACCCTCCTTAATGCACTGCTCACTTTAGAAGTCAGCACCAATGAAACAGTACCACTGCATCCAATCATCAGTGCAAGAGCAGTCTGATGTCACATAACAACTGATTCTATCTCTACTTATCAGCATAAAGTACCTCCTAGTAGTCAACATTTAATCATTTATTTACAGCTTTCCCTAGAGTACACCACATATCATTAAGTACTTTAGTCTGTCCTTAAGGCCTCAGCTGAACACATATCTTCTCTTCAGACATCATCCTACAACTTCAAAAAAAAATTCCTTCCTATGGAGATCTTATAACCAATAATGCTAAACTGACATGGTAATGACACAATCAAACCTTCAGAGAGGCAGTTATAATTTTATACTACTGACAACATTAAACTGCTTTTCACTTTGATATGAAACTACTTTAAAACCATACTATTTACAATTAGTAAATTACATCTATTTAACAATTAGAATTCTATATTACAGCTGACATAAAGAAATACAAACGCTTCAAGAGAAGTAAATTTAAATTTAGTAAGACATACATGAAGTTGTGCTCTATGGGACTAGTGAATAGGGACTTAACAGAATAACGAACTCTAAAGCAGAAAGAAATAAATATTTATTAAGCAAATGTACTGACACTTAGGGACAAAAATCATTATAAAAGAAAACACATTTGTGACAATCAGATGGTCAGCATAACACTGTAGGTAGAGAAAATCCAAGACAAATAACTTGAACTTTAGATTTTGAAGAGCACTTTATTGCTCTTTACTAGTAGAAATATTTCAAGACCCTAAGTGGCCATAAGTATCTTAAAATAAGAGTCATAATGTGCACTTAAACCCAAAGAGTCCTACAGAAACTAGAAGCTTATCTAAGTTTCTGGTATATGTTGTACCTCTGAGACAAAACACACACTGCTCTAGAACTAAAGAGCCACAGGACAAGCTGGAAATGCTCTGCCAACCTCTGTTATCAGAAAAAGTTCTGGAACTTAGGAAGGGAGAATATGAGTATTGCATCAAAAAGGTTCACATCTCTACTGAAAAAAAAAAAGGAGGGAAGAAAATATAAAAAAATAAAATACTTTGTCTGAGGTCTATGTAGCACCTTCCCTTTTTCATTTCCTCTATACATTCTTTTCTAGTCCAGCAATTTTTAGGAATGGAGTAGCAGGACCAATACACTGGCATGTATTCTTTGATCGCCAGTTTAATTCCATAATTGTATTATTTCAATAAAAGCTGCAGATAACATCTGCCTCACCAAAGAAACTTGCCAAGTGCAGGAAATATTTACTAACTGAAATCACATATGATACTAAATGTGCACAAAATATTACACCGTATCACACAACAGATTTTAAAGCATGCCACTGGTTCATTCTGAAGTAAAATCATTGGACAAATAAAACAGATTTAAAAGATATACAGCGATATACATTTCCAAACTATTATAAGAAAAGATCCAAAGGTAACACATATCCCTGTCTGCTTACGTCGTTTAAAATGTTATTTATCTGTATAAGCGAAGAGACAACAGGATACTCTAATACCCAAGAAGAATGCTCAGAGGTGCAGTCATTTTCTCTTGTAACAGTATTAAAATCTCAGAAGTTTTGTAAATCGAAGTATATGACACGAAACAAAAGTAAACATGTGGGCCTGGGGGGGCAGCAGGGGAAAGAAAAGAAGACAGATTCAAGTGCCAAAAGTAGCAAGAAATAAGGCTATGATGCAGAAATAGGAGATGCGGGTCTTTGAATTCAAAGACAATAAGTGAGCTTTAGCTTGATGAGGAAAGTAGCAGTCAGACTACTGAAAAATCGTAGCAGCTGTACTTTGAACAGATTGCAGAGATAGGAATATCAGCAGAGGGAGAAGGTACTTGAAGTACTCCAGATGGCAGATACAGAAACTTCATTTGCAAAGACAGAAAAAGAAAATGCGGTCTTGAAAACGTTATTTGGACAAGGAAGGAGTATATGAATAAAACATGACTGCGGACTCAAGGAGAGGAAAAAGAAAGAGCTATTCCCAAACATGTGCCCTCCCTGGGTGAGAGAGGATTATTACACTGTCAGCAGCATTGCAAATGGCAGACAAATGAGTTAAGTTCAGAGAGAGGATAAAGAGCTCTGAAACATTCAAAATGTTTATGACAATAAAAAAAACACTTAAAGGAAATGCAAGACTGAATGAAGACACACAAAGAGTCATGAAACTCTACAAAGCTTACAGCAATCTAAATATAGGAGATGCAGCGATTTCTATGAACGTTGCACGCTTTAGGATTAGTGAAAAGAGGGTACAGAAGTGGGGAGACCCTTGCAGCAAGCAGCACTGCAAAGGCAGGAGAGGGTCAAGGCTGTGACAGCCAGGCAAGTTTCCCTACATCATACATCCTCTCATTCCCACAAACCTAAAGCAGCTTAGTTACACATTTTATAAAAAGCCCAGCTAGACTTTGAAAATGTAAATAATTTTTAATTGTATTATTGTACCACCTCACAGATGCACAACAGCAACTACTTTCAATTACAATTTTGGTGGTTATTTAAAAGCAAGACCATATTTTATTTAAACTAAAATTTGTGTTCTAATCACTGTGGAGTTACTGAAAAATACACACAGCTAGGAGAAAAGTAGTCTAACACCCTCTACTTGTAATGGTTGCCTGAAAAGGCTAAACTTGTGGAGTGACATCAAGGAGAAAAAAAGTCCCATCGTGTTTCAGTAAGATTTTCTTAAAAGAAAAATAACAACAACTATGCTTTAAAGGAGTAATTCAAAGAGATTAAAGAAAAAAAAGAACAACAAACCCTACAACAAATGCTAAGATGCCAGAAGAATCTTAACATACTTCCCTGAAGAAGTAGCCCTCCCTATGTTTGCTTGGTATCTTAATTTGCCTTTGGTTTCAAAACCCTAGGCTTGCCAAGAGCTATTCCTTTCAAAACCTCAGGAATTCCATTACTAGTTTTAAGCTAAATTAAAGGAAAATAGAAGCATTCAATGCATGGCAAAAGTATGCACAAAGTGTTTGTTGATACTCATAAATAGACTGAAAAATTTAGCCATGTCTGAAGGATAAGTGCTGCATAATCAACTCAGTTTTGCTCTGCCATGCTGCTAAGCAAAAAGCTACTGCTGTCAGTTCAGACAAGCTCAGCATAAGATTGACACACTGCCACCAAGACTGAACACAGCACTAGATCGTTCATTTCTCACTTCAAGTTTAAATATAAACTAAAGTTCGCATTGCTGCAGGAGAAAAAGAGGAAATAGTGAGAGTTCCCTCTTTTAAAGCAACTGCTTCAACATCTCCATTAGGGAAAAATGTCTCACTATCCTATCTCATTATCCTAAAGCATGACGAAACAGTCAACTCTCCACCCTGTCAAACATCTTGCAAGTAATGAAATAAAGATATTTCATCTCAGAAATTCGTCTAGTATTGTGCTGATGAATACCTTTCCAATGTCCACACAATTGGGTCTCTTCCAAAAATGATATTTTATGATTCTCAGCAAGCAGTGTTACTACAATCACATTTGCCCAATAAATAATGGTAAAAATGAAATGTCCCCATGTGCTTATTGTGCCAGGTGTCATACTATCACATAAAAAGGTAATATCCCTGTTCAAAGCATTAAAGAAAATCTTCATAAAAGACAAATGCTTCAGCTGTGCCAAGGTGTGCAATCCCAGCAGATAAGAACTACTATGCAGTTTAACTTCTGTGGCAGCAGTGACAGGAGAACAGTGAAAGTATCAACACACTAATTTAAATTGCAGCTCTCATGAGAGATCAAAGATTTGTAACTTCCATTAGAAACATAGGAGCTCAGGTATAATGGGATGGAGAGTTGATTTTACCCTTGGAAAGGCAGGAAATTAAAGAAACTTTTCACCATTGCATCAGCAGCACACACTATGGATCAGGGGTTTACAGTAACCATCACCACTGTGTGAATGACAGCAGTAGCATCTCAACCCTGCCAGCACCAAAATCTCTGTGAAGAAAAGCCAAGGAAAAGAGTCAGCTCCTCAGACTGACAACATGGGGCTCCAGTCTATCCTGACTTGGGCATACGTACAGGAAAACTATCACTATCTCACATATGCCAACTGCCCGACAGCATTTTACATTTGCTATGAGCACAGACAATTAATATGACATTTGTGAATTAGATTTTTCTCACCAGAAAAGTAACAAACATACATACAAGAAAAAGCTGAATAGCAAGATATAACTGAGCATCTTTTCCATAAGATACACATTTATCATAAATAAAGGGAAGAAAAAGGATAAGCTTAAAACCTACATTTTTTAAATGCATTTTTTTAAATCCTGGTCCAAAAATGTGCCAACACAGAGGTGTTTCTATTTAAACAAAACAGAACCTAAACATCTATTAAAAAACAACAACAAAACAAAAACAAATAAACAAAAAGCAAACAAACAAACAAAAACAGTTCTGTGGGAAAAACCCAGCAGTTCTAGTAACTGGCTGATTCTAGAAGTTAAATAAATAAAGGCCATCCAGCACGGCCAGGTATAATTGCAATGACATGCAACACAGTGAGTTTACACTTGCAGTATCTGAGAGGAACACACTGCCTAACACAGATTCCGGTATTACTTTGTTGACTGAGATTCTAGCAAAAAAATCAGGGATTACCCTGGACTGTCTGAGAAGTCAGTGACAGATTACATATCACTCCTGTGACAAGGAGCTTCTCATCTCACTACCCAACATATGGATGTAAAAGCATTTTAGAAAAAGAACAAAATAAAACAAGGAATTAAAGTACTCTACGACATGAGAAGGAAAGAGTCAGTAATCACAATGCCATTTCCACTAATTAGAAAAGAACAGTCCCAAGCATGCAATAATCATGAATTTCATTGTATAAACATCAGAAATAAGTTATTAGTTCTTTTTATTTAAGCCAAGAGGTAATTTTTTTTGTTGTCATTTAAAGCTTGAGGGGAAAACTGAAATTGTGGAGAATCCCATGGTCGCAGGAAGAGGGAACACAATAAAGAGTGAACTAAATTTGCCATCATGATTGTTGCCACCCTGTCAGTTGCAGTGAAGACGAAGCTTTGAAGAGTACACTATCATTGGAGAACACATGACATACATACTCAGACATTTGTATACACATATACTCACAGGAGAAAGCACCACACACCTGTTTATCACTGGTTCAAGTTTACAATGAATCGTCCCATCTACCATTGATTACACAGAAGGGCCAACAACAAAAGATGGTGTTTAAGAGTAAAAAACTGAAAGTCTATTACAACTGCTGTTCTACAACTCATACATAACCAAAATACCATCTGCATGCCCTACCTCTCTGGACAGCAGTCTTCTGCCAACACTTCCTCAAACCATTTTGATAGGAAAACAGTAGCAGACAAAAATAAAATCCATTACATTTTTACAGAAAACATTACTTAAGTAAGAGCTGCAGATAGGTCATCTCTTCCAGCAGGAGCTACTGCCCAGTTACTCATCACCACTAAGCAAAGAGAGACTACCACCCATACAGACTCGCAACAGAGTGAATCATGTAAGAGCACACTAATCCACTTTGGGAAAAATTAATCAAGGTAACTGACCAGTGAAGGTAGGCTGAGCTAATACTGTCCATTTAATGGCTGATTATGCCTAAAGCATGTAACACTGCATATGCCTTCTCTGGTGGAAAGGGTTATTATACATGGTAATCTATGGCAGAGAAAGAGGGACAAATGGATGGGGGACACTGTATCTACAATTTTCACCAATATTAGAGGAGGGAAAAAAAAGATAAAAATCAATGCCTATCCATATCCTGAAACATTAACTACAACCTCTATGATAGGCTGAATAAGATGGATTTTGAAAGCCACTAATCATTATAGCTACTTAGGAAGAGAAGTCACAGACTGCCTCCCCAGAAACTGTGTGAAGTTAGAATGCTTATCTTACATCAGCCTCTTAATTTTCATAGATTTGTTCTGTCTCATTATCTACTTGTTACTGCAAAATACACTGCCATTTTCTTAGTGCTGATCTTTCTGATCACTAACTTTCCTTATTTAAGTCTTTTAAATTTAAAAATTCAATATACACGCCAAACATTCATTTGTGCAGTAATTTGATGAACACCAGTTGTATGAAACAATAGGTACCAATTTTTTTAAAATTAGTTACCATACAAAAGGCCAGATTCTTCCCCCAAAATCCCTTCAAAGGACACACACCACCCTGGTTTAAGGGGTCTTAGATGTAAATATTCCCATAAGCCATAACCAAACGATGTCTTGAATCCCTTAATGCTGTACCACATTAACTTCACAGAATTAGGCCAGTATCAAATATACTTTAAACTGGCATAATGTGTCACTGTCACCAAAAGAAACAGCCACACCCTGCTCCCCTTACTGCTTGCTTCCACCCCCATCTCTGCGCCAGCACAAATGTTTGTGCAGCAAACTGATCCAGCTCAAAGCGAACCCTTCCCTGCCTGCCCCTCCCCCAGGTTAGTTCAATCCTCAGCCCAGCTCACCACATAGCCATACAAGTATTTGCCTGCACAAAGGAGGAAGCAGCAGAGCAGGGTGGAAGCAAACAGGACCATGTTTTTCAATGGTGGAGCTGGTCTGTGCCAGCTGTATGCCAATGCAAAGCAGGAGTAGTAGGTCGAAGGCTGGAGCCCTGCAACTCCAGCCTCACAGATCCACTATGGAGTGCCACTCTTGCCCTTCCTCTCTGGGACACCACCCCTCCACTCACACAGCCACTGACAGCTGTGCAACTGCAGGGTGAGTCGGTTCAGGGTGCCCAAGCAACTGAATTCTACCAAGAAAAAGAAAAAAAAAAGTTGCTAATTTTCAGCCAGTACAGGTTCCTGAACCAGTTTTCCAGTTCAATCCTTACCAGAACAAGGAAGGAAGAGAAGGAAGGATGCTGGGAAGGTGGGAGGTCCAATTTTAATCAGCTTGGGATTCTGTGGAAACACTCAGACAACACCACATTTTAAACTTCAACTTGCTTGCGCAGCTGAATGTGACTATTTTTATCAATTTTTTCCTAAGATTTTTTCCTAAGATTCCCCCAAAGATCCCCAATCTTTGCAGGAACCTAAGTAGCCATAGTCTACTCGGGCACAGGAAGCAAGAAGTGAGGCCAATTCACTACATTAACCATTTTCACCCTTCATATTCAACAAAACAAAGAGAGCATTAGTTTCCCTAACTTAATGATAGTTTTACCAGATAATTGTTTCAAATATCACTGATTAATTTACCTCAAATATCTGCATAAGAAGAACATACATGGAATAAAACCATAGCAGCCATGTTAAGTATTATCTTAACCATAGCTTAGTACTTAAAAGGAATTTAAATGGTTCTGGTGATTAAAGACATCTAACAAATCTCTCTACTCAGGAGTGAATTTCATCCATTATTCAAAAAGTTGTTTTGCTTGAACTACAAGTCCCGATGATCACAGAAATGAACAAAATTAATTTCACTGAGGTCATAATCAGACACCTAACAAACATGGATGTAGCTACTTTCAAGCTAACTTTTGAACAATAAAGTAGTGTAAGTAGGACTACAGACTGTTAGCAACAATCTTTTTAACTTATAAACAATGGGCTTTATAACTGAATTGGTAAATTTAGCAGAGAACTATTTCCGCGCAAAGGAAATGCCGATTTATATTCATCCAGTTAACAACGAAAAGAAATATAATCATATATTTCCAAAAGGTAAGACATATCAACATTACAGTTCAAGAAATGAAGTGAAGAATGAGATGCTTTTTTCTCAAAACCAGTCTTCTCAAGTGCCATACATTATATTTTTCCAGTTAATGAAACTTCCTTACAAAGCTAGATTCTTCCACAAACTACCACCTGAATACAGCAGCATTTTATAAGACAACTGCTCTTCTCTTTAACAGAAATTTCTTGTATGACAAAAAAGTGTTCCAAAGTACTCTGCCTATAAAAATTATAGAAGTAAGAACAGTTTATTTTGACCACAATTCACCACCAACACTTGAGACAAAACACTGAACTGGAAAGTGAGCAAAACCTTGAAAAGCTATTTAACAATATATGCATACAACTGCTGGCACGCTGTTTCAACAAGCATTTTCAAGGCATTCTTGACATGGAAGTAAATAAACTCATGGACTCTCAGTCAAGGAACAAGGTCCTTAATTTCGCTCCCTTCAGTGCGGAGTTAGCAGTACCTGGACCTGAACTGGTGATTTATATTGATACAGGTTTCCCTTCAAGCAGGCACAGACAGGTGTGCTGCTCAAATGCAATTGCTAACCAAGGAAAACAGACAATGAATTTCCCTGGCAGTTCTGCTGATTTCAACAAAAAACCAGAATGCTTATTGGATCTGAACCCACATATCTTAATACCAAGCCACTTTTAACAAAGCAATAAGCCTTTAAAAATCAAGTTTTTCATTTCAGTAAATACAAATATACTGTAAAATTAGCAGAACAGATTAAATTAATTACTCCTAATGTTAACACCATTAAAGACTTATTCAGAGAACTATTTTTGCTCACTACACCAAACATCACTTTGTCACTAGGCCTTAAAGTAAAAAAAAAAAAAAAATCCAGGAATATTTGAAAGTCACAAATAAAATGCTTGTTAAAAATATTAATATCAAACCACAGTTGGCAACTTTTTCAACACTCACTAAAATCTTTTAATTTCTACACTATTTTTTCATTGCAGTAATAGCATTACTTCCACAGCCCAACAACATTCCTAGTGATTTCTAATCATGATTATCACATCTTATGCAACGACTTTGAGCAAGATGCAGTGACCAGGAAGATGCAAAAACATGCATTCTTCTTCAAAAATTTCAAGTTTAGATGAGCACTCAAGCCAAAGAACTTAGACACCTTTTGACGTCGGCATGTCTTCAGATCTATCCTTGCTACATTTACGTGTAGCCATATGTCACAGGAAGGGCAGTTTAAAATGACGAGGAAGTGAGCTCGGTATCGCTTTCATTCATACACACAGCACCTCTCTGAAGAGCCTGGAGGACCCCCTTCCCCTGGCAGGCTCTCTCTGCGGGTCCCACCCCCACGACTGGACAGAGCTCTCAATAAGTCTCAGGACTCGCACCTCCAAAGTCCCCCGGGTTTGCTCAGCGACGTGGAATAGCAAACGCACCTGTACTGGCAGGCATGCGACGGACGCAGCTGACCTAGAGGAAGGTGCGAGGGCTTGACAGGTGACACGAGATGAGACACAACCATCAGACACGCAGAGCAACGAGGAGGCGGTCAGGCAGCCGGGACCGCTCCCCGCGCCAGATCTGCCTCCAACACAGCCACAGCAAGGACAGATTTATCGCCTCGTCTTTTGTTTCTAAACTCGCACTCCGCTCATCCACCCCCGCTCCCGCTCTAGCCCCAGAGTAAAGCAGCGATCCCGCTCCGTGCCCAGCCTCCCCCGCCCAGAAACAGCCCCGGGCCGGAGCCCCCCGCGCCCGTGGGGGCCCGGCCGCCACCGAGCTCCCGCGCCCGGACCCGCGGGGAAGGAGAAGCAGGTCCTACCGCGGGGCACGTCCCAGCCCGGCTCCGGCGGGAGGAGGCCAGACAAGGAGCTGCTCCGGGGCCCGGGGAGCTCCACTGGGAGGGGGCGGCAGCGGAACCGGCCAGGCACCCCGCAGGAAGGAGCGGGAGAACGGGGCGAGGACCAGCACCCACCTGGGCCATGAGCCCCGCGCTGGCCGCCGGGCCGGGCCGCCTGTGACGGGCGAGACGGCGGCCCCGCGTCGGGCCGGGGCACGGCTGCTTCTCCGACCGCGGCAGCAACAGGGCCGCGCTCTGGGCCGGACCCTGCCCGGCTCCGCTTCCGGAGCGCGGCGCGATCGCCTTCCGGGGCAGCGCCCGGGGAGCCGCGGGACGGGCGGGGCGGCGGATCCCGGCACAGGCACCGACAGCGCCCGGGCGGCGGGGCAGCCGCGGGGCTGAGCTGGGAGGGCGCCGGGGCCGCCGGGGGAGGGAGGCGGCCGCGAAGGGCGCCTTTCCGATTCCTCAGGATTAATTTTTTTAAATAAATAAATAAATAAATAAATAAATAAATAAATAAATGGTGTAATTGCGCTCACAGCTCTGGGAAGGACTGGCTAGGTTTGCTGTAATTTTTGTAGCACTCGATGTCACGATGTTACTTTAGGCGCTGCCGCGGTGACTCCTCACCTACAGCCCTCGGAATTGGGCTGTGTTAGTGAAGTTGCGCTACATGCCACTGAACGCAAAGGCAGGGGCTGTGCACATTAAAAACAAAGATACGGCGCAATTGATGTGGGAAACGAGAACCAGAGGAGGTGCCACACCTGTGTAGGTTTGTGGAAACGCTTAACACTGCTGTTAGCCAGTGCAAAAAACCCCACACGTTTGTTCTTGCTCTCGTTACCTCCGTGTCACCGTGTCTATTCCCTCTTTGCAGACCAATACATGTGACAGGTCGTGGACCAGAAGGCACTGTGATCTACAATTAGTCTTGACTGTGTAGGTTTTGTCCCAACATAAACAGAAACACACTGCTCACAGTTAGAGTAGCCAGCAGCCTGCATAAAATTCAGCTTTATCTCCTCTTGTTATCCACCTGCTTTGGCCATAATCTAACTTCTGAACTCTTCACCAAACAATGCCGTGCACCAGGTTGCTTCATAGAATAGGTCTGTCTATGTCTCTGACTTCCTCGGGGGTTGTGCAACTCCCCTTTTGACTGTTTCAGTTACCTCATGATAAGGAGAATAGAAAATCTTGCTCTCGCAGTTGCTCACTTCCTTCCCTTCCTTGGACAGTTACTGCTTTGTAGCAGAAATGTCAAAAGTAAATGGATCACAGTACCCCACTGTCCTAACATTCGTTTAATCTGTAGGTTGTGTGAGAGCTGAAAAAGGTGAAGTCCAAGCAGAAATTTTCTTCAGATGGACATGCTAGAAAGGTGATGATGCCTAGAAGGAAAAGGGTGGATAGAGCACAACTAGTGGTTTATCATTTGAACCACTGCAGCTGTTAGCTCCTGTGCTTGTGAGTCAGAACCCAGAGGACTAGATGGATAAAAGCAGAGCAAATGGGATTTTCCTATATGTGAGTCATGTAATAGGTCAAGTCATGTAGCAAACCCTGTCATCTAACATACAGTATGTGCTCATATGCCATAAACATAATCTACCAATGGGCTTCAAAGCAATGGGCTGTTCTTAAACATCTGGAGGATTCCTTGCAACCTTCAGATCACAGGACTGGCCTTAAAGTCTGTTCAGATGCAGTTGTTGATCTGTGAGTGCACATTCAACTTAGTAGCATGGCTTGCAATTTTTCCCTAGTCTTTTCAACGGGATGAGCAAGGAACAAAGCTTCAATTTGTTGCTTCTTCTGGATTATTAATTTGTTTTCTCCTCTCTCTGGCTCTCACCACACCTTCACCAGTTCATTTGAATGGCTGCACTTAAATTAAGTCCGGATTTGTATCAAATTAGGATAGCACAGCATCTCTTTGACAGTCAAGTTCAACATCTTCATCAAAGGTGAAGTGCTGTGCTTGTTCATGCGTGAAATTGGTCGTCCTTACTGTTTGTCTGAGTGCTACCCAGCTCACTCAGATTTACTGACAGATCAGTTCAGTATTTAGGTACTGGAGCTGCACTTTGTGGCTGTTATAGGTCTTTATCTGGGGGATTTTCTTGCTTCTTGAGACCTTGCTGTGTTGCATTCCTGGTGGGAATTTCTGTTCTGTTGTTGCTCCTTCTTGTTCTCACTACATAGATGTTTTGGATCCATGACATATTTGTTGCTGCCCATATCTGTGATCACTTCTGTCATCCCAAACTGAGATTATTGCAGCTCTGTCCAGATGCTGCATCAATTACAAGTCTTTCAAAGATTACACAGCTGTTTACAGACTTCTGTAAATTATTAATTTTTATTGCTTTAAGTCCTTTCATGGCATCTTCATTTCTATTAGATCTTGCTAAACTTTATGTCAGCTTTGAAGTCAAAAGCCTTCTGTGTTGCTTTACTATAGCTCACATTCTCTCTTTTTAAAAATTAGATGCTGCTACCATCTTTAAAGCTTTTCCATAAATGTTTCATCCATAGATAAAATTTGTAAAATTATTATTTTAGTAATTAAACTTTTCAAATTCTTTGCCTCAGCATTTTTATACAGTATTATACAGCCACTACAGGGTGTGCTAAATGCATGGGTTTTCTGAGGCAACAGAATTTAAAAATTAGGTCATATAAGCATTTTGGAAATATTCTGAGTATTTTAAGAGGAAATAAATTTGAACTGCATCAGATATACAGTAGATTATATTTCCAGAAGTTCTTATCACACTGTCCTAATGTATTTCAGTTTTGATTTATAGAACACTCTTGTTCCAGTTCCTGAATTCTTACAAGATGATACTGACATATTTTGGTGGCTTTTATAGTGAAATTTGGACTCTGCAAGTCAAGTGCTTTTGCCCTTGGCCTATGTTGATTTAGGCAGTGTTCAATCCTGTAAGCAGGAGCACAGTCCAGTCACATACATTTTAACAGCCCGTTTTTTCCCCTGCACTCGGCACTGGTGAGGCTTCACCTCGAGTTTTGTGTCGGTTCTGGGCCCCTCACTGCAAGAAAGGCATTGAGGTGCTGGAGTGTGCCCAGAGAAGGGCAACGGAGCTGGAGAATGGTCTAGAGGGTAAGTCACATGGCAGAGGGAGCTGAGGGAGCTGAGATTGTTTAGCCTGGGAAAAAGGGAGACCTAATTGTTCTCCACAACTACCCAAAAAGAGACTGTTGTAAGGTGGGGGTCATCCTCTTTTCCCTCTTTTCCCATGCAACTGGCAATGAGACAAGAGGAAATGGCCTCAAGCTCCACCAGGGAGGTTCGGGTTGGACATCAGGAATTATTCCTTCATGAGAAGTGTTGCTAACCATTGGAATGGACTGGCCAGGGAAGGTGGAGTCACCATTGCTGGAGGTGTTCAAGAAGCAACTGCACTTTGTGCCATGGTCTAGTTGACAAGATGGTGATTGGTTACAGGTTGCACTCAGTGATCTTAGAGGTCTTTTCCAACCTAATTGCATTTGTGATTTATCTGATTAAAACAATGTTTTCTTAGTTATTTTGTATTCTTTCTTAATATCTGGACTTGACAAAGAGAGGACTCTTGGGGAATAGAATGCCAGATTCTGCATTGTGTTTCTGCAGTTTCCTTTTGCATGCTGTTCAGAGATTCATGGCAACAAACTTCTCAAGGCCATGAAATGGAGACTTATATCTCTTTTTTTCAAGAACTTTGGAACCTTTCACACTTCATGTATAATTTGTCTTCTCATCAGAGAAGCTTTTTCTGACCAGTATGAGGCATTTCTACACCAGCACAAAGCCTGGATGTGTTTTTGGAGATGAATACAGACTCAGATCCTTAATGTTTCAACTATAACTTCTGCTCTTGCAGTAAACATAGAAGAGTATACCATTTCTCTTAAAAATAAAATCATAGCAACAGCCTCATGACAAATCACAGAAGTTTGCAGTCACTTTGGTTTTTTATACAGAAGGCCTTTGATATTCCTGTAGGCACCACCTAACACAGCTATAGGTGAGGGCTGTACTATAAACATTCTTTCCTGGTTTATGACTGCAGTGAAACCATGTGCATTTGTTGAAATGCAGTGCAGAAACTTGTGTGCTTTCTCTGCTATAGGAGGCTACCTACAGTAACTGTATTCTGACACACATTTTCCAAAATCCATTTGACACTAAAAACCCCTTATTTTTAAAAATAAAACCCCACAAATTCAGACTATGACAACACTTCAGAAGCTGGAAAACAACTTTACAAAGAGAGTTGGACTTAGCTGAACAGAGTAACTCCAGTCACATCCCATTCTGCATCCCCTCATGTGTGGCATGTTAAGTAGAATAACCCTTTGTATATCACATCAAGAAGTTTTTGTTTTCACAACCAACCAAACCCTCTGAATACAGTAAGGGCCATGCAGCAGCTACTTATGGCCAGATCCTGCCCTTCTTATGAAAGCACACCTCCACAGTACAGTTAATAGTTGGGGGGGCCGGGTTTCAGAAGGAAGTGCGAGGTTGAGCTGGTTTAAACCAGTAGTTTACTGCTTCACTGAGTATTGTCCTTAGTTGTGATTTCACTTAAAAGTGAAAAATAAAGTATAAATCCACTAGTAAATAAAGGTGTCTTGCAGCTGGACATTTTAATTCACTTAGTGATTTTTTCCTGAAATGACAGCTGGAATGTGACAAACTTTCTGCTCTTCCAGGGAAAAGTGAAGCAGAACTGGCCCTTCAGGAATTCTTCTGATGGCTATTTGTATTGTAATTTGGTTTTCCTCGGTTTTATAAATTGTCTTGTCCTTGTACAAATAAACTGCTGACAAGATTAAAGGATCCATGAGTTCTAAGTAATATTCTATGAAGAACAGTGTAGTTGTTGTGACAGTTGGTCAGTAAACTTTTAAAGATAATACAATGAGTTGCAAAAATGTAATTTTAATATTAGATATCTCCTCTGACCTCATTTTAATTTGAGCCTGCTGTCTGAGGTATTATGTAGTTTATTCTTAGAGATGCTAGATGTTTGGTCCTTTATCATTTGAATATTGAAAGCCTGAAAAGCATCATTGCAAGTGAAGCTGCTTTTTGGGCTTCACAAGTATTCACTAATTCAGTTCTCACAAGTTACTGTTCTGTGTAACCAAATTGAACTGGTTTCATTTTCCTAAAAAAAGCTGTCACATGCAGTTCCTGTAACTTCTTGGTGATTGTTTCCCCAGAGAACCATCAGTTTGTTGAATCTACACACACCTGTAACCAGGTTATTACGCCTGCAATAAACAAGTGGGATATAAATCTGATTAAGGGCCTCAGAACTGCGTACACTTGACCATGTGCTATGTCCAAAACAGTGCCCAAAGAACACCATCACAATGGGAGACTTTTACAAATTAGGCAACATGTGCAGCTGTGTTTTTTTACTTCCATGTGGGCACCAAGTATGATAGAATTAGGTTGCCTGTCATACAGCATTTTTCTATTTTGTGCCTTTTGGGGGACAGAATATAGGCCTCTCACAAGAAGAAACAGTTATTTTAAATCTCTGCATGCAACAAGTGCCCTTTGCCTTATTCCTTTAGTGGGTAAATACTTAGATATTCTTAGGGCACTTGTCATTGTGTTAGTTGATACTTCATTAGCACTAGTGGAATTATGGCTGTGCTTCTTTTGCAAGAGAAGCAATAGAGTTTCATTTTGCTTACAAGGAAATGTGGGTTAGGTCTGCAGGGGGCCTTGCTACTGCACAGCTTGGATTTGTGGCAGTTAACATTGAAGAATCTCAGTGGTGGGTGAATTCAATTGCATCTGCTTCTCTGTCCAGGTTTCTTATATCGGGTGTGATGGAAGTGGACAAACAGGATCATTTGGGATACACTCTGAAAATATGCTGGCTGAACTTTTCACTCTGGAATTACATTTATGTGACTGAAGTCACAGTGACTGGGGAATAGTGCTAAATAATCTTGCCAGATGCTGGGCTTGTGTCAGTTGTGTCCCATGAGCCAGTATTACAACTGCTATTGGAAAACTTGTGGGTGGAGTATGCACCTTTGCCTCAGCCATGACAATGCTAATTCAGGAATGTTAAGTCCACGCTGCAAGTTCATCACCAGGACACTGACAAATACCCTGTTCTGGCAACACAGCAAGTGTTTCAGTGTTTCAGTGCAGAGGCAGAACAGGCAGGCAAGTACAGATGCAAAACTTAGAAGTGTATCCCTCAAAATCCTCAAAATTACAGAGTTGGAAGGAGCTGCTTGCTCCACTTGGAGTCCATGTCAGTGAACATTTTTTTTTTGCTAGACACCTTTTATGCAGAATGTGCATATTCAAGGCTATGAGAAGCCATCCTGTCCTTTTCCTGTAGTTCAGTGATTAGAAAGCATGAAATTCACTTGTGGGGGACGTGGGTTTCATTTCATCCTCAGTCTGTGAACTTATAAATTAGTATTTTCCACATACTATAGCCACCATAGAGTTATTACAGCCTCCTTAAGCTCTGAAATCAATCCACTGAAATTGCTTAATTGATCATCTGGGCTGGACTTTTAAGAGTAGAATTAGCTTGCTGGGAGGTACACGTGAACGCAGTCAGAGATGTTTTGGGATCATCACTGAAGAAAGAATTTATGGAATGTAAGCACCTTCATAGCTGGAAAACAACCAAATGAGAATTCTTGAGACAGTAATTTCAGATTTAAGGAGCATTAAGTGTCCATTTTCAACATCTGAGCTCTCTCGTTGGAATAGTCAGCAAGACTTGTCTCAGGTCACAGAAGCCAACCAGTGACAGAGAGGTGGGGTGAGGCTTTAGCACACAGACAAATACGTCAGACTGTGGAAAAATCAACATGTGTTTCTGTAGATAGAGGAGCTTTGTCATAATTATGAAGTTCTTTGACGAAAGCAACAAACTGATAAACCAGGGTGATACATTCATTGTAGTGATTTCAAAAGAGCTTCTGGCACTGTCTCTCAGCAGCGCTGCTAAAGAGTGCTGGCTGTCACAGGCTGGGAAGGAAGCCTCTCCTGTGAATTAGTAACTAGCTTAAAGAGAAGGGTTAACAAGGTAGCAATAAATAGTCATTTTTTACAATGTGAGAGAGTAGATCGGACTCCCACAGGGATTCATGCCGGGACCTGCACTCGTTAGCATACTCAGAAATGGTCTTGGAAAGAGACTTGAGTAAAAGCAGCAGCACAGTTTGCTGCTGATGCAAAATCCTGTGCAGTAGTGCACTATGAAGCTGACAGCAAGGAGTTTCAAAAGGATCTTCTGCTGAACAGCGTGAGTGTTAGACACGAAGTGGAAATTTGGTGGTCTCTAACTGCAAAGTAATGCAGGCAAAACCAATAAAGGAAATAAAAGCAAAGCAGTGCATTAGCAGCTAGTAAAATGAATGGAATACAGTGGCCTTGGTTCTGGTTTTCCCTAGCCAATGATTTACAAAAAGCTGAATCAAAAAAATTGTGCTGTACCTGACCTGTTCTCTCTACCCTGGACTGTTCAGTCCTGGTCATTAAGTCCAGGAGCGACTTAGGGGTACACGTGTGGTGTGATGCACTATGGCCCTTTGGCAGCTAATATAGGACAGAGACACCCAGATGGTCAGGGGGCTGGAAAAATGGGGTTATTGCCTTAAGGAGGCAGCTACAGGAAGAACTTTTACTGTTACCCACATGAAAAAATGTGCCAGATTCTTCTCAGATATGCACAGTGATAAGCTGAGAGGGAATGGACACACCTGCTAAGTTCTGCTTAGATTCAGAGATTTATTTATTTCTCTTTCTTGCACTCTTTCTCTCTTTTAGCCTCTCTATCTCTCTTTCTGACTTTCTTTCTATCATGAAGGTGGTCAAATATCATAAGATGTTGCCAAGAGAGGCATGGGACCCCCTTCCAGGGAGATACCCAGAGTCTGACTAGGCATGCTCCTGAGCAGTCTGGGCTGACTGGCCCCACTGTGCCTGTCCTAAGTGGCCTCCAGAGGCCCATTGCAACCTCTGGCTCCTGGCTTCTTAAGATGGGTTCTTACCACATGCTTGTGCCCCAACTATACATTATTTCAGATAGCATATTCATGACAGAAGTGGAATATATTTGCTCCAGGTTAACAACTACATATTAAAACTCAGTTCGAGAACATTGTGGGGCTAAGACCCTTTGGATTTGGCATAAACAAAGCCATGGCACTTTCTGTCTAGTGGCTTGACAAAGTATTAAAACACCTTGTAAAGTGTCAAGAGGAGTTGATCGTCAGGGTGCAGCTGTAGCAGGAGTCAGTAAGTGGTACGGTTGTCCATTCTTAAGGGTTTTGGGCTTTTACTTCCAACGTCTTCTTTAAACAAATAACATAATTCATTTGTCAGACACTGAATGGTGGGGAAGAGTTAACCTGGCATAGCATGTGCTGCCATTTCACGTGATGTGTTTGTACAGGTACAAATTCTCTGCATCTGGATCAAACTTGTCTCCAACAAGAAAGTCAGTAAAAAGATGTTCTTTACCCTGATATGTCTAACTAGGGTCAGTGCTTCTTAGTACTTGGGTTAAGATCTTTGAAAGGTAAGATAATGCTGTTTGTGGCTGACTGCTTCTGTCCAACACCTGGCACGCATGGCATGAACAAACAATTCAGACTACAGCAACACCCAAAACTGCCCATCACTGTTTTCTCCTGTAGTAAGAATTTTATTTTTAAACTGGAGATGCAGCCACAGCTCAGCAATTTAACAAGCTTGTATTCCTCAGCAATATTTATGGAATAGGCTGAGTCCTATAGTTTTAAAGAACAAATGTACTTCAACTTAATTACAGTCAGGCCTGAATAGAAATTAAAGGGTTTGCTTGTCTGTTAGCCTGTATGTGGGTAGAAAGGCAGTGAGGTTAAGATAATAGTCTCAAAATGTATTCTCAGAAAACATTTAAAACCACAGCAGGGTGTGATTGTATGCAAATAAGTATTTTTGCAATAGCAGATTAAACACCTTATGGAATTTGTATGGAAAACTGCATGCTTGTACTTGATGCAAAGTATGATTAAGCACCAGTGTGTGGAGGTTTTGCCTTCGGTCAAAAATTAAGGCAGATTTAAATCAATCAATGTTTTTTTCAGTCTTTTCACAGGGTATATTATAAATTATGAATGGTGACTACTAGAGAGAAAACACAACTTTCTCCTTGGGTCTGCATTGTTACAAGAATATGTCCTGCTATGATTTCCAATCAGTAAATACAGGGCAGAGGCAGAAAGTCTGACGATAGCATGGCAACATGTAGGATCTGAGACAGTAAGGGAGGAAAACTGGCAAATTGATGTAAACCTTTACTAGAATAGCTCTTACTGTAAGTATTTTGCATCAGCTTACAGACAGCTTTGCATGAATGGGTGAATGAAGCATTTCAGTTTCCAGGACTACATTTAAATAAACTTTTTTCATGTTCAAAGATTGTTAAAAAGACCCTCAGGCAACCTGGTGCCTTTAGGGGCAGCAGGTACATTCTCAAGAAGCTCTCCTTAGCAGTAGTGGAAAGACCTGCATCGTCACAGGCAGATAATTGCTGCTCTGCTTGGTCATTTGCATAGCTAAGGAACATTACACGTTGGCAGAATAACCAAACTATCTTTGGAAAATACTCTTCAATGTTAACTTCTAATCTACGCTACATACCAGAGTTGTGTATCTGCATTTCTGAAACTCCTTTTTCTTACACATAAATTAGCATGTCCTGCAATGAGAGTGGCTTTTCCTAAAAAATTGCCCTTTGATATGTTCAGGAAGATGTTTAAAGGAACATTTAAAGTGGCAACCTAATTTTTTTTCTCTTAGCAGTGATAGAACTGATATAACAAAATCAGATATAATAGTGATTGTTTTAATCCCATGTTTTTCCTATATCAAGTAGAAAAAAATAAAATACATTAAAAACATACAATACAATATTTCAAATGAACTTTCATATAAATAGTGACATATATTGGACTCACGGTGACATGCAGTTTCTCTGGGATAGATATAGTACTTCAGGAACAACATAAAAGCTTCTCTGAAGAAGTCAAAACATCATGTTGAGAAACAGTAAAACACACTCTCTGTATTCCAAAACAATTCTGCCTACTCAGCAGTAAATCTACAGAGGGAATGCAAGCTCACACTGGCAGGATTATGCTTCTGCCTCTTAATCATAATTTGTTAGTGAAAGCAGTGGTCAAAGGAAGTGCAAGGTCAGCTGTTCTGAACACTGGTAGAGCAGGCTTCACTCTCCTTCATTCGTGTGCCGTTGTCCCACAGACTCCAAAATCACATCTGGACACGAGCAGATAACTCAGCATTGTGATTCATACAGATAGGTGAAAACTGGAGCACTGAAAGGTATCACCTGCCCTCGCCTGGAAGGGTCTCACCCCTGCTTGGGGAAAGGCTCAGTTTATGAAGCTGTTGCTGAAGTACTGGTCATACCCCAGTGTTTTAAGAGAAGAAAAGCATAAATGCAAGGGGTTTTTGTCATTTCTCCCCATCATATAAGGAGTGAGCTTCTTCAGGAAGAAAAAGAAAGTTATTACCATGTGGGCAGAAACCACCAAGCGAAGGTAATGGGCCTAATCCAAAGGGAGGAACCACCCCAAGCCCTTGAAAAAATAACTTTTAAACTTAGAGCTGAGACAGCCGATGTAAAAGTCTGTGGAAATAACTTTGGGCATGTTCCTTCAGAAGAGGCACAGAAAAAGAAAAGGTGATTTGTGGCAAAGCAGAATTATTAATAATGGGATGTAATGCTGTTTTTACACTGCCTCATTTTGCAGCCAGCATATTATGTCTCACTTTTAGGACTGCCTAAGTTCACACATAAGCCAGTAGAAGCAAACTACATAATTGCTTGAAACAAGAGAAATAAAAGCAGAGTTGTTAAGGTAATGATATTTTAAGCAATAATTATTTCAAGCAGAAATAATTAGATTTCCCTTCAGTAGCATATAGTACCTTACATTTTAAGGCAATTTAGGGACAAAAAATATATACCAGCATTATTTCCACATGCAGAAACAAGTATGGGAAGAGTCTGAAGGATGGAGACAAGGAAGTCTTGCTCATAATATTTTTTCTGAAGCAGTTTGGTTCAGGTGGGACTAACTAACTCTATTAATAGAGATTTGCCCAACTGTGTTTATTATTCCCCACTGCTTCACTGCTTGCAGGAGGAGGGAAAGATGACAGAACAGTTTTTGCTTTAATGAAGCATTTTTTAAAAAAAAGTCTTGTGTTTACCTTTACAGAGCCCTAAAGAAACAGACTTTGGAGATGAAGTGACAAAAGGTGAAGTTTATGAGCCTGCCTCTTGGGGAAGTTTATTGCGCTGCTAAGAGAACTTCTGCCCCTCAGAGCAGAGAGCTTCATTATGTCAGGAGAGCCACAGAGGACCTTTGATGGGCTTTTCCTTCTCTCTCCGTCACACTCTTGGCCTTTTCTGAGATTTCAGTTTTCAATTAGTAGCTCAGGGTAGACTGCATATGCTGGTTTTAAATGAGACCCACTCATCAGTGCAGACCTCTGTGAAGCAACCTGAAGCATTTGGGGTTTTTGTTCTCCTTTCAAAATTGGTGGGTACAGGATTATTTTGTCAAAGTATGAAGCAAGACGCTTAGAGTTTTTTTCTTAAGTTTTTTTCCCAAGGCTATTTAATTGTGTACCAAACATACCCACTTCAACTCTCAAACAGCCTTTTTGCTACAAATGGCAGATTTGCAGAGTATTTTTGCTCAACTCCTTTTCCATCTCTCCTTTTTTAAAACCATAACAACATTTTTTCATGCAAGTGACTTCCTGGAATACTACTTTTCAAAAATAAGTCTGATTTGTTAAAGATGGTGAGTTCATAGACAGCAGTTGCCTCTCTTACCTGCTATAGGCAGACTGAGTTGTGTTGCCACAGGATGAGAACTGTACAGTGTTGAATGCTTCATCAGATCAAAGTGGATGAAGGGTATAATTTTAGAGCTGAAAGACATTGCTTACACTTAGAGTAAAGAACTGCAATTTATTATACCACCCATCCTATATTGCCCATTCAGATTGCAGGCCTTCAGGCCTGGAACTCTGCCTGTGCATTTTACATGTGCAGTATTCTCAGGATACAATATAAATAATAATATCAGTGAAGGGAATAGCCCTGTGGAGCAATCCACAACTGAGCCAACTTTTCAGATATTGTGGAACGAGGCCAGCATTACTTCAAAAACATCTCTTTTTTCACAAAGTCAGTCAAATGCCTAAATTAAAATCCCACTCAACTGCTTTGGTCTTATCAGATAAAGTATCTGTGTGTTCATTTAATATGCCTCTCATCCATTTTATCTTTATGCTTCATTTAAATATGAGAAGCAAACACATTTTATATAGTTGTTATTCTCCAATTACTACAAAAGCTTCCTGGAATCTTTGATCATGAGAACGTTACTCCAAATCCAGTTCTGCTTCGCGATTACAAAGTGTCTCCACTGAAGTTAGTTTGGATGCAATTCTAACCCCAGGAGAGTAAACCACAGTCAGTCCTCAAAAAACCTGGACTATTGCTCCTATGACTACGGAGCAGTAAAGAGATCAGAATGAACCCAAATAACTGAGTTGATTTATGTGGTGATGGAGTTTTTTTAGACAGAAATTCCTACCAAAGCTGTAATGATAACAAGCATCTGGTGTGAAACATCAATGACTGAGCATTACATGGCATTTATGAAACGCTGTTATTATTATTAAAATACAGTAGATCAGAAAATTTTAATTTTTGTATCAGGGATACTAGGATAGAGGTTCAGCCACAGCATTTTGGTTTCTTAGGGGTATTTTTACACAAGGCCACAGAGGAGTGATGCAGATATAGAATGGCTGCTAACCAATTTCGACATGCTTGAGTGTGCACAGCTATTTGCTGATCACAGTGTATCCAGAGTTGTCACACACTCTGTCTTCTACATTTAAGTAAGACTGAAAAAAAAGTGAGATTTGCCCAGCATTGCAGAATTAAGATATTAAGAAGAAAAAAAAAAGCTGTTGGTCACTTCAGGTGAAAGTATTTGCAAAGCAGAAGCCAGTACTAGATCAGATGAAATTTGTTTTCTGTCCTAAAGTACAGAATTCCCCCCAAGTGTGGGAATAAGAAGGGCCAGCTTCTAATTTAACAAATGAACACCTTAAAATACAGTCACTATTAGGGGCGGAGTAGGACAAATACTGTATATTGCAATGTTAATGAAGTTTGTTTTCTGGCATAATCACTGACATTCAAGAGATTTCTCCGATGAAAATTAAGATGTAAATTTTAATTTTGACTGTGTATTAGGCAGTAGGCAAGACTGTTTCACTAGAAACTTACATGACTTCATGTGCTACCTTAAAAAAAATTTAAGTAGAAATAATACGAATGTATCATAAGCAAATGTTGCATAAATTTCAACTAAATATATATATATATAAAACATGAATTTCTTATTGTTGCTATTCTTTTCTATCATCCTAATTCTCTTTTCTTCCTCCTCTTAAGTGAAACTGTTCTTCCCTGCCCTGTGCAGGAAAATTAGAAGTTTCAGCACACTTGGAAGCCAAAGGTTCATTTGTAGTATTCATTAAGCAGTAAGTAGTCCAAGAAGTTTATTAACTTTATCGACTTTAAGCTGTAAAAAGTAATTATCTTTACTGGTGCAAAATCCTGCCATTTTGGACCTGCAATTGAGTGCAAGCAAAGCATGTAGCCCAACAGAGTGCCTAAGTTATGTTTTGTGCACTCATATTGTTACATAATCTCGGCCTGAAAAAGGAAAAAAAAAAACAACTGAAAGCAACCCCAGAGATTTGTATTTTGAAAGCTCTTTTCCTTCCCAAATGAAGAAAAATTGTAAACATTCGTGTTTTATTTTGTACTTTCTGGCACAGCACACTTGATATGTTGACAAGGCTGCTGAACAGTTCTGTAACATGCAAGAGATAATTTCGTCACCCCTACAATACAGGTGTTCTCATCAGATGACCAAGTCTCAAAGCAAATGAGATCAACCAAAGATGTCACAGATCTGCCAAAGTCTCAGTAATTAAGCTGCTGTAGAGACTGGAGAATATTCTGGACATACCTGCCACCTGGTGTTTGGCAAACATCATGTCTGAAAACAACCTGAGATGCTTTTAAATCTGTATTCTCATTAAGATGCAAACACACACTATATGGATAAAATGCATAACCAGCAAAAGGCTGGTGTTATTACCAGCATCTGTCCAGAAAGAAAATTAACACAGTGCTTTAATGTTGCTTCCAGTTCCATCTTTACTGACTACAGAAATTCTTTGACTGTATCTACACATCTCCTGTCAGATAATGGCACTTTTGATGAGAAATGTCCTGGGCAACAGCATTATAGTACTTTACAGTCTGACTGTTAAACTGAAAGAAAAAAGCTGAGTTATATGAGAGGGAGCTAGGTAAGAAAAGGACTAGTGATACATAATACTGGGTACTAAGTAATTACTCATTGTCTGAAATTACTGTGATGAATATTAATTTCTCTTACCTAAAACACATAAAACACCCAAGTCTTTATAGTGGAAGTGGCAACGACACAAACTAATAGTTTTGCATATTTGATATTGACGCTCACTGGTAAAATTCGTAACAGTAAGCATGTGAACTGAGATAAACCATGTTTATCTTTACCTAGCAAAAGTAGTGGCTAAAGCTTTAGTGTAGGAAACTGAACAAATCACTGTGCAATTCAGTGATATCAAACTGTACCTATAGCACAGCGAGATTTTTTTTTCTCCTCCTCTGCAAGGCAATATTTAGATACAACTGTGTTTCCCAATGATAACTCAGAATGAAGCCACAGCCTAAGGTCAGTCTCAGCAATACAGACAGCATTTAAGTTTTCACCCTGGCAAGCACAAACCGGGACTATTTTTCTGGAACTGCATCTTCATAGGGCTGCCAAAAATCAAGTGGAGTGTAGCATTCAAGGCGATGGAGTTGAAATGCAGCTGTGTCCTTAGGTGCCCCACTCCATTTCAGTTCTAATAACTTTGAAAATGATACACACTAGATCAATATTTACTGTAAATTTACTGTGTACACACATGCTGTCAGGTGTTTACATCAGTAACTTTTAACTGCAGAGCCCATGGGAGCAAACACAACCTCTGAGACCCATGCAGTTTTTGGGAATGGCCTGTGCACAGCCAGGAGCTGGACTCAATCCTTGTGGGTCCCATCCAACTCGGGACACTCTATGACTGAGTCTATGATTAATTGTTGTTAACTTCTCCCAGAATTTAGTTACTGTCTAATACTGGGCTCAGTTGCTTTCTCAGCATTTGAAAAAGTGTTTTCTAATGAAAACACAGATCCTAACATGGAAATTGGTAAAGCAGAATGTGCCCTTTTCTCTGGTCTATTGACAGTGACTACTCAGCACAGACAGCTGTGTTAGCAAATTAGGATTATTTTCTTATTATTGAGAGAGGAGCCTGATGACTTTTCCAGGACCTTTGCAGAGAGTGCAAAGAAGAAGAAGAAAAAAAAAAAAAGTTGAAAGAAAACACAAGACCACTAACTCCAAACAGAAATTACATCAGTGGTCTAGCATGCTGATGGCCACTAGCAGTGGAGCCAACATCATTGCTCCCGCATCCTAGGACACAAGGCTGTTTATTATATGCAAACAACGAAAAAAAATATTCCAGGCTCCCACAAAAAAGTTGGATTCAAAAGGTACATCTCCATTATTTGTTTGGTCTGTTCAAGTCTGTTTCAGCAGACCTGTCCATGTTAGTTGCAACTCCTGCAGAACCTCTTTAATATTCCATTTGAGTTGGCCATCATTACTATTATTTTAACTGACAAATATGAAAATAATAATGCTGCATACACCGAAAATTGTGCTTTCCATTCCCGTTTTTGTCTCAGCGTGGCTCATGCAAGTCTTATTCTCAGTGCACATCTCTGAAAATGGCATTCTTCTTCAGCTGCTGCTTGAAAGAGAATTTGCTACTGAATAAAGAAACCAAAGCACTTGGGTAACCAAAAATTGACAAATTTGGATATTCTGCGCTGCTAAGAAGGATCTGAGTGGACGCCATGGTACAAGCTGCTCCTCAACCTATGTGTATTCATAACATCATAAATCAAGTATGCCAAGTTGCTGTTCTTAATGAAAACCTTAAGTCTACGTACTGGGTGATAAAACTTTCACTTCAGTTTACTAAGCCATATAAAAGCCCACCAATCAGCAGTTGTTTCAAATATGAAGAAATGAATGCTTCATTCTCAGAGGATTGATAAAATTATGTACTGATTTTTTGGAGGAATAGTTGCTAGTGACTTAAGAATTACGTAGCAAGGCTTTCGTCGTGAGGGGGCCATAGGGGTGGCTTCCATGGGAAGCTTCCCTTGTGTCAGATAGAGCCAATGCCAGATGGCTCCAAGATGGACCTGCCACGTGCCAAGGCTGAGCCCAGCAGGTTGCTGATTTAAAAAGGAGAAAAAAATCCCTGCTTGGGCTGGGGGAACAGGACTGGAGGGAGGAGAATATGTGAGGAACAGCCCTGCAGACACCGTGGTTGGTGAGGAAGAAGATGCTTCAAGTGCTAGAGCAGAGATCCACCTGCAGCCTGTGGAGGACCTACACCAGAGCAAAAGGATGCCCAAAGGAGACTGTGATCCCATGGGAAGCCTGCACTGGATGGGCTCCTGTGGCCCCACAGAAAGGAGCCCACACCAGTGCAGGTTTGCTGGCAAGACTTGAGACCCCATGGGGGAACTTCACACTCCCTGAAGAAATGTAGCCCGTGAGAAGCTCTCCCATTGGAGGAATTCATGGAAGACTGTCTCTTGTGGGAGGGACACAAGGCTGGAGTAGGGGAAGAGTGAGAGGAGGAAGTGGCAGAGATAACACGTGACAAAGTGACTGTAGTACAGTCCAAATATGAAACAAAATCCTACAAAACAGTACTGGAAAAATTTGCTGCTTCTGAGCATAGTTTGTAGCACTGATGCATTTACATGTGTTAAAGCAGCTAGAAACTCTTACCTGTAGATATACAAGATATTTAAAATTCTGTTTTCAGAAAGTGTTTTCACTGTGCTGATAACAGAGACATGCCAAAAATCACTGTAACCAGACTTAAACAACTTGCATACCTTTGTATTTCAACCTCTGCCTTAAATCACAGCATGCTACTTACAGCTGTTCTTGAAGCCTACAGCTGGACAGAGACAAAACACATTAAAATAAAAAACTGCATATTTTATTTTTCGCTTTAAAGATGCATCTCTAAACAATCAGTAGAAAAAAAAAAGTAAAAAAAGTAAACACCAGCATTTTGTAAAACCACATTGAACTAATACAAGACTTAATACAAAGTTTTCATACACAACTCAAATGCAGTTTTCAAAGAAAAAAGCAGTCTGGTCTTCAAGACTACTTCCACTTGAAATAAATTGTTAAGTACCCACAGATTTTAACTATAAAACAAGGATACATTCTTTCTTTTTTCTTCCACTTATGGAGTTGATTGCCACAAACTTCAATCATTTGCCAGTGAAATTCTCATAGTCTCAGTTACAGAACTGAAGAGAGCTCATACAATTCCATGACTGAAGTCTTTCCGTTTTCAGTATTCAAGTCAACACTTGTCACATATCTTTAGACTGATCATCTTCTTCAAGTTTTCTGATTTCACTCTTCAAACAGTTGATGGTTTCACGACTTGCTTTTAGTCTTTCTTTAAGCTCAGCAATTTCAAAACTAGTCTTCTTTTTGGCAGCTTCGAGCTTCTCCCTGGTTTTCACTTCAAGATCTGCAACTGTGGCAGTGACAAAGAAAAATACATATTTTAAGTACCATGAAATTTGCTTTCTTTCTTTTTTTTTTTTTTTTAATTGCAACGGTAATTTGGATAGTGTGTGTCCTGAAAAAAAAAAAATCTGTTACTGTCGGCCTTAGAGATTCAATGTTTGTAATCAAAATGGTATCCACATAAGAATCTGGATTTTAAAAAAAAAGCTTGTTTTGCAGCCTCATTCAGCCCTCAGCCCATCAGTATACAATTCATAAAATAATTTTCTACAGGGTTTGTTGTTTTTTTTTTTTTAAGATTAGGTAAGGAAAATAGAACCTGACATGGTGACAGCAAATACTTGGGAAATTACAGAGAACTATGAACACGTGGTGCCCAGTGACAGCACGAGGCCACAGGCACAAACCTAAACATGGGAGATTCCCTGAGAACTTCAGGAAACTTTTACTGTGAAAGTGACCAAGTAGTGGCACAGGTTGCCCAGAGAGGTTGTGGAGTCCCCATCCTTGGACACATTTAGAACACATCCATCTGGACACAGTCCTGGGGAACCAGCTGTAGGTGACCCTGCTGTGACAGGGGGTGAACAAGATGCATCCAGAGGTCCCTTGAAGCCTCCACCATTCTGTGGCTCCTTCTCCATGTACTGTAACCATTTTCTATCTCTTACTGGAGTTTAATTCTATATATGCGAAAACTTCGGTTATGCTGCCCTGCTTTTGCGAATATCTGACATCAAATATCCTACTTTTTATTATTTTTTCACACATAAGTTTTAGGACAAAGATGGTAAAGCCAACAAGTCTATGAAGGCTGTGGAGACCACACATATCCCATTCATTACATAACTGTGGGAAGTGGCAAATATTATCTGCTTCACGAGCACATTTTAAAGAAATATTTAGACAAAGAAACCACACCAAAAGTTTCTACCTACTCTCTGGAGAAATATAAAAAAAAATTAAATGAAAAAAGATTAAATTTGGATGCTTTTATGAATCACATTATTAAACATTTTCTAAACAAAAACTGGAACACGCAACAAAAACAAGAATCCACCTCCAGACTGGCTGAACTGAGGCAGGAAATACAAGTAGCTCACACATCCACACAGCCATAAGGCAAATAGGAACCCTAACTCTGAAGAGCTTCAAACTCATAATCACTCACCACTCTCAGCTCTAAGCGTTTGCTGTCCAAAAAATACCTGACATTTGTTGTCGGGTGAACATAAGGTCAGGTGAGGTGGACTACAATGGATTAAAGTTTGTAATTAATAGGGCATGATTTTGGTTCAATACTGTATCTTCTACTCTCAGAGAGCAAATAAGAGATGAACTACAGAAGATCAGAATAAAAATAATCCCTAAATTCATTACAACTTATGAACCAATGGATCTTTAATTTAATTCCCTTAGTTCCCTTAATATTTTTGCTTGTATTAGGAGACAACTGGATAAAAGGACACAAAAACCATTATGCTATACTGAAATATGTTATGAAATTACCTACAGTTAAAGAAGGAGAAGGGAAAAAGAGCTTTCACAAAGGGTTGCTGCTTTGACATAAACAAACGAACTGTTCCATACTTCAGGCCTTCAAGTGTCACCTTTGCTTGCAGTGCTGAACAGAACTGTACCACAGGGTGGCCTTCATTTATTCTCTGTCTTAATTAATTTCAAAGATGTCAGACTAGGTGTAGTTCATGCTGTCACTCTTTATATCAAGTAATTCCAAATTCCTTTTTTTTAAGCAGTCATAGCAATAAGAAAATCTTAGAAGTCTTCAGGTAAGTCTTAATACCTTTGCAAAAGTTGAAGTTAAAATTAATGCAAAATTATTACTTTTTTGCAGCATCCAAATCCATTGTACTCTTACAGGCCAGAAAAAAAAAAGCAAATCCAACTATTGCTCTTTCTAAAATGAAAATATTTTAATTTTCAACTTACACTCTGTTTCATGTTTATAAGCACCTAACGTTAGCTGACGAGATGTTGTTAACAGCTGCTGCATCATTGCAGTAGGATCTTGAAATATCTAATGAAGGAGAAAAATACATGGCATCAATAACAATCTTCAGAATAAAGTGAGGATTACATTAAGAATATTCATACCATTTCATCATAGAATTCAGAAACTACAGTTTTCTTCCCCAGGATGGCATTGGTATCCGACTGAAAAAGCTTCAGCAAGTGATATAAAGTTACCTATGCAAAGACAGAATTTTATTAGCTTGAAAATTGTAGGGAACTACAAGTCTTGTTCTAGATATCAACAAGTTCCTACGAAACAACTGTATAGGATTTAAAAATGCTTTAGGAATGCAAATACAAATGTCATATAGCTTTAGTATAATTACTTTAAATTTAACATTAACTGTTAAATTACATGCCAATTATCCACAGGCCTCTTGAGACTAAAAATGTATGGGGAAGTGGTTTAGGACTGGTACATAAAAAATACTAATACCACCTTCTCTGAAACATTTCCAAATGGGTGATTTAATTCAAAATGACTTTCTCAATCAGTTTTTGAAAGTGCTTTCTGTGACCTTATCCTCTATTCTTGAGAAAACGAAGCACCAGAGAGGCTGTGAATCACTTTTCACTGAAACCTCTCTTTATGGCGTTATTCTTCCATCCCTGCACTGCAGTTGGCAGGGTGGGGAGGGGACTGGAAGCCCTCTGTGCAGCCCCAAGGAGCCGCTGACCACCTGGCCCATGGCCTGGGAAGAGCACACACAGCCCAATGCTTCTCCCCTTCCACAAACGTGCCAAGGAGCAGTGGTGGAACAGAGCGGTACCTGACTCCCCTTGCTGCTTCCTGGAAAAGAGGAATGTGGCAGGCTCCAAAACAGCCTTCCAAGAACAGCAGCAAAGAAAAAACACCCAACCAACATTACGGCAGCTTGGTTGAGCTATGAATGGAATTAATACAAGTCAGGATGCTACTGAGCCCAACAGGAACACCCACTGCTACCAACTGCTACGTATGCAAGAAAAACATAAAATTCAGTTCTGCTCCCGTATAGCAAAAAATGTATATAACAAAAGGATTGTTCATGTGACAAAAGGAACTCAATCCTTCCAGAAATAAACATCTTTACCCCCCAAAATAGAGTAATCAAGTTTCCTACCTAAACCTGCATAAACAAACCTACGAGGTATGTCTAAAACACAGGAACGGAAAAAAGAAATTAATTCCAGTACTTTATGCAACTACAGAGTTGTTTTAACCTGGTCTTCTTAGGCAGAGACTCATGCTAGCACAGTAGCCCTGCTTCTTTTTGACTGATTTTGATCTGTCAGGAAAAATTAAAATACTCAGATATCCTAGAACTTGGAAGCTACGTGGAAGAGAAAACCCCAGTATGTGCTCAACTCAGGTAAGGTACAATATGTGGTCAAGTATTAGTAAATAGCAGAGAAGCCAAGCAAAGGAAAAGCACTCATGAATACCAGGAGCGAAGGACAGAAAGAGGAAAATGTGCCCAATCCTTAAAATAATTTCCTACAAGAACAGACCTGTATCACTTCCATGGCCAATGAGACTTATTTTGACCAACAACTTCCTAAAGCTGTAGGCCACCATAATTAATTATTTACGCTTTGTTAAACGTTCAATGTACTTACAGGTCTTTCATTTGGATCAATGAAAAATATCTTAATGATTATTTCAAATTCACCCCAGCCTGTTTCGGTGATTTCATACGGCGGTTTGGTAACAACTGCAATAGGCAACATAGAAGTTTTAGTCACATGATAAAGCCAGAACAAAAGCCCAGTTCTAGGAACAACTGCTGAAATGCAAAACCCACCTCTTAAAGGATTACCGTAGCTTTCATGCAACTTGAATTGAATTTTTTTCACATATGCAGACATGTCCTAAAACAGAAACACTGTCATTTTTTATTATTCAGCAGGCCAAGCTACTATTCAGTCATTTATCCTATATGCCTACATTCCTTCAGATTTTGAACAGTATTTCTTCTGACTGTAAGCACAGAAGGAAAGCAAAACAGTAAATCCAAAGATTAGTTCTGGCACACAGGTCTGTTAGTATTTCATCCCCACGAATGTTCAGTCTTCCCCTGAACTGGAAAGATCACTCCAAAAAACATGAATGGAAGCATGCCTTTTCCATGTTTTTCTTTTTTTGTAAAACCATCAGCCTATGTTTTCTCTGCTTACAGCCAAAGACCCTCCTTTCCTCGAATCCTGGCTTTTCAAACCCTCACGTCCCAGTGCTGCTCGGCTGGAAAAGACCTCAAACACCACGGAGTCCAACCCTTAACCCAAGGCCACCACTAAGCCATGACCCCAAGTGCCACATCCACAGGCGTTTTGCACACTTTCAGGATGGCAATTCCCGGTTTCCCAGACCGCCTGTTCCAAAGCCTGACGAGCCTTTCGGGGAAGCGGCTCCGCTGTACCTCGTTCCGGTACGGCTTCACGTACACCGTCCACTGGTGAGTGTGACCATCCTCCTCTCTCTTCTTCCCAAAATACCGCGCGACGTTCCCGTACACGATCGGCTTCACGATGGTGACGCCCTTAGAGAAAAGGAACACAAGCGGACACGGCGCGTTCAGAGAGGCGCTGTCGCGCCGCCCCCCGCGGCCCGAGCCCCGCCGGCGGCCGCCGAGGCCGCACCTTCACCCTGCCGCCGGAGTCAGGCCCGAACTCTGCCATTCTCTTGAACATATTGCCCGGGGGCGCCGCCCGCCGCCGCCGCCGCCCGCGCCCGCCCCGCCCGGCCCGGCCGCCGCTCCCGCCGCCGCCACCGCCCCGCGACCGCCATCCCCCGCGGCTTCCGGGGCGGGGCCGCGCCGCTGCCGCCGCCAGCCGGGGCGGGACGGGCCGGGCCGGCCCAGGAGGGGCTCGGCCGCGCCGCATGAGGGGTGCACATCCAGGGAAGGGACAGGAGCGGGGTCCCAGTTCCGCGCCTAACACAGAGACACCTTCCACTACAGCAGGGCGCTCCAGCCTGGCCTTGGAACACTCCCAGGGATGGGGCATCCACAGCTGCTCTGACAACCTGTTACAGTGCCTCAGCATCCTCACGGGGAAGAATTTCTTCCCAATATCAGCTTTAAATCTATCCTCTTTCAGTTTTAAAGCCATTCCCCCTCGGCTTGTCACTGCGTGCCTTTGCAAAACGTCCCTCTCCAAGCTCTCCTATAGGCGCCCTTAGGTAGCGCAAGTCTGCTCCGAGGCCTCCCCGGAGCCTTCCCTTCTCCAGGCTGACCCCAGCTCTCTCAGGAGATGTGACTGAAGGGTTGTTGAGTGGTGGAGCTGCTCCGTGCCCCAGCTGCACCCTCTCGTCAGCCCAGCTCTCTCTGTCCCTGCGATGGAACGGAGAACTCGATACTCCTCTGGGGAGCTGGAGCCAGACCCTGCCTGCAAACCATTTTCCAGAGCATCCCCCTCCCGTGGCTGGAGTGGAAGGAACCTTGAAGACCGTCTAGTTCTTGCCCTCACCTCTGCTGTGGGCAGGGATACCTTCCACCAGACCAGGCTGCTCAGGGTCCCATCCAACTTGGTCTTGAACACTTTCAGGGGTGGGGCATTCAGAACTTCTCTGGGCAACCCGTTCCAGTACCTCACCACCCTCATAGTGAAAATTTTAATATCTAGTGTATTATCTCCTGTTATAGAACCACCCCCCCAAAAAAAACCCAAACACCCCAAACAAACCCAAACCAAACAACGACAACCCCAACAACAATCCCCCCCACAAAACAAACTGAAAGACTAATATGCAAGAAAAGAGTAAATTGCTGTAAACACCATGTGCCTCCAAAAAAGGCCAGAGCCTCCTTAAACAAATTTGCCAAAATAAAAGTAGAGAAAGTATTAACTAGTCTGTTGCAAATGCCTTGGGAGGCTAAGAAAGATGGGAAATAACAAGAGCACGAGCAGTATCAGCACAAAAATGAGATTAATATAATCTAGCCAAGCAGAAACTCAGGCAGCAATTTCCATTTGAAACCCCTGGAGCATGAGAAGAGCAGGATAGATGTCCTGTAAGAAGTGCAGGAGGAAACATCCCAGACAGACCCTAGGAGGTTTTAAGATAAATCATGGAAGTTAAATGATGCAGTTGCTTGCCCCAGGGCAAGACTGAGCTTCATATCAAGCAGCATTTTCCAGTCTTTCTTGCTACTTTGCTTTCTTGTGTGGCCTTGCAATGAAGTATAGAAGGCTAAAACACACCCACACAATTCCCAACCTGTTTTACCTATAAGTATGGCCAATCACAGAGATAGAAGTTAATTGAAAAAGAAATAATTTTTTTCTAAACCTGATACAAAGATTTCTTCACCAAAAGAATGGTTAATGGATTTATTATCTGAATATTCACAGGCTTAAATGTTACTACCAAGATGGAAGCATATTTAAGAAAAGAAGTGGCAGAACTGGAGCAACTGGCACTGGACATGTGCCCTGTGCCAACTGAAATAAAGGAAATCATCTCAAGTGGAGAAGGCTTCAAGGCAGTCACAGAATTTCAGAGGCAGATTGTGGGTATGGAGGGAAAACCTTTGTTGGAACATGTGGAATGAGAAGAATCTGCATAACAAGATGAGATGGGAGAGACTGGAAAGGGATGAGATTGTTTGAACTAGACCATGTTAGGCAGGTTCCCATCTGTAGCAAAGGGCTGGGAGCACCCTGAAGAACATACGTGCTGCAATCTGCTTCTACCAGCCTGTTTTGGGGAGCTGCTGCACATGATCTGCCACCATGCTGTAACTGTCGAGCCCAGCCTTTGTCCAGGTGTGTGGTTTAGGTGAAGTTTTTTCATATCCCACTGCTGCAAAAGGAAAGAGCCACATACAGGGAGCAGGCTGCTCCTCAGAGCTGAGCCCTTCACCTGCCAGCTGTCCTCAGATGGCACATGCAACACTGGATACTGGCATACACAACAAATAAAGAATAACTTCCAACTCCAGATTCTCAGCAAAACTACCATGCTCCTCAGCATCTTTACCCAGGTTAGGTCATTCCAAGATTTAATTTTCCTTTTTTTTTTTCTTTTTTTTTTTTAAAGTGCAAAAGAGATGGTTACATTTTTGTTCTTTGTAAGGGGATTACATACAATCTCACAGGATCTGACCTTGCAGAAGTGTCATGTAAGATTTCCCTCAAACTTCTTCCAATCCTGGAAAGGACCAACTGAGTGGGGGAAGAGGCCACCTGCTCCAAGATCAAGTGCAGCTGGAGGCAGCACAAACCTGGCTCCAGCAAGGAAAGGTATACCACCATCTCTCTCACTAACCCCAACTGTTTTAACAGACTACTAATTTAATTTGATGGTAATGTGGTTTTGGCAAGTTGCTACTTTTCCCCCTAAATAAAGAGTTGCATTTTTAGAAACTTTCCCTTCTTCAGTAATATACCCAAGCAATTCACAGTTAAATATCTGAACCAGCTATTCCTGTAATTATAACTCAAAAAAGGAGATGATAATGTAGAGATTTAAGTTTCATTTCTAAATTCTTTTTGAGTAAAAGGCATAAAACTAATTTTAAAATATGATAAATTACTTAACTGAATGGAACACACAGGGGATAACTTGGAATTAAGAGGGCACAGTAGGAATCCTACATGACAAAATAAGTTATTTTTCTGAAATATCATTCTGTTACCACTGTGAAATTAACACCAAGAAAATTTTCCTGGACTCCTGCTGAGATAGAAGCTAGCCAGCAGATAGCTTTGATCTTATGGAGACTTTATTCTTACATAGAGAAGCTCAAAATACAGCTTTTTAGAGCTGCTAATAAAACACTGGCCTTCTCTGACTTTTTATTCAAAGTACTTTATATACTAAAAAAAGAACCCACCAAACAATTTAGACATTATTTACAACAGTTTCTTCTGCAGGGTTTTGTTAGCCATTCTACACTATTCACCATTTTCAATACCCTTACACTACAGGTCTTTGAGAAAGTAGGGGCTATGAACCTTCACCTTGCAAATATTCCAGGCTAGATCACTTTCAGAAAAGTGAGAATTGGAGTTTTAATTACATATAGGCTCCAATTAACTTTTTGAGGTGGGAGCCCAAGTCCCTTACAACTTGACTCATGAATAAGGATTCTGTTTGGCATGAATAGTCTCTGTTTCTATCCTCTCCCACCAGAGTGGAGCTATAACACATCCAAGCAAAGCCATGTATTTTTTAAGAGAAGTACAGTCTGCAGATTGTAAAAGGTGGCAAGGGTAACTGCCTGTCAAAAGAAGTAAATAGCTAACAGGGAAATGGGACACCAGTGAGCCTCAGAAATCAGTTTTAAGTGTAAGAGTAAACCATTCTGAAATGCTATAACTCCACAGAGCTCACTGCTCCTTCAGAGGCAAATGCTGCCTGTTCCACAGGGGAACCCACCCATCTGCAGATGGGTTTTAGAGATGCATTCCACCACAGGCAACATTTTGTCAACACATGTGGACAATATCTTTTACCAGTGTCTTCAGCATCAAAGAAAGGTTTCTAAGCCTCAAAGTATTTCAGTACAAGTGTATCATATAGGGAAACACACACAGGAATTTAAAAGCAGTGCACTCAAAAGGTATTCAGACAATAAACAGGGACTTTTTAATGAGGTGTCAAGGAAAATACAACTTGTTTATTATGTGGAGAAGGGGAGTAAAAAGTGACTCCTATATTCTTAAATTTAGGACAGCTGAGGATTATTACACCTAGTTCTGCTGACAGTGCAGACACAATTAATGAGATTATTAAGTGAAGAGGATTGGAGAAGTTTTTTTAATGCCACTAGATGGCAGAAAGAGCCCTTGATCACATCTACACCATTTTGAATGTACTCTTACAGGACACCTAGGGGCCTATCTTCACTAAGATGCAGGATATAAGAAAAAAATCTACTTAATGATTGCCAGTGCTAAGTAGATTCAAGTAGTTTTGAAAAAAATGTTCAGCAACACAAAATTTTTAAAACCATCTGTTTACACTGGGTCCTTTCCGTAAAGCTGAGAAGCCTTGTGTGAGAAGAAATTAATTTTACTTCCCGTTTACACCAAGGTCACAGGATTTACAGTCTGATGGGAAGCAAAATGCTAAAAATTTTCTGTAAGTTGTTCAGAAGAGATCCATAAACAGGTTCAGATTGAATTAATTGAAAGGAATAGCAACCTTCTATCTGCAGTGAAGAGCTCTGTTTTTACTGGGCTGCATTTTTTTTTTCACACTGTCTCTCCAGGAACAGAAACAATGCAGAAAAAAAGCTAGCATATTTTTGACCAGTTCCTTGAACACCATATACTTTATGATTCAGCATTAAAAGCGTGAGCTGCTCTGCATCTGTCTTCTATATTGCCCGTTATGTTACACTGTGTCACTTCTGCGATTCACTTCACGCTCAAACTTAATCTTTAAAAATCTGTCCAGGAGAAGAGCTTAACTGCACCAGCTCTTCTCCCTCCCTCATCCCAAGGACAGCACTGCATCTCTCCAGCTTGCAACACCTTTGACAAATGTGCTGCATTTCCCAGCTGCCACTCCACAGCACCACTTCTGCACCTTTCACAAACCCCTCCTTTCTTCTCCAGGCTAAGAAAGGAAATATATTCTCATCTCATTCTCACTTTGGTCTCTCTGCTGTCTCTTTTGTACATCTCCCAGCATGTTACTATTCCTGGACACAGAGTAGGCTTATCATTTCCCCATTCCCAGCCATTTACTTACATTTTACAGAAGCCATCACTTGCTTTTGTGTCTTCGAAGAGGTAAAATAGCTAAAAATTCAATGTGACAGGTAAGTTTTCCTCATCATGCAGTTTCAGTTTATCTGTCCATCTATTGCATACTAAAGGCTCCTGAGCAGCTGCAGCCTTACCTATATTCACAGAACATGAATGAGCATAAAATCATAAGTTCTTCACTATGTCTGGAGTAATCTCTGTTGTCAATATACATGCAGAAAGTAGTGTCATATGCTTTAAGTACTTTAGGATACACTAAACCCATTGTCAGAGATGCTGAGTGTGCAGACTACATTCCTTCAACAAATATGCTCTGCTGACCAGGAGGTTATCTTTAGAAAAATGCTAACTTGGCAAAACTCCTTTCTCAATTGACTACTTTTTATCTAGGAGTATGATAATGAAGGCCTTCCAGGGGACTGAGCTAAATCTCAATGCAAAACAGAGGTCCTGGTGCCAAAATTATTAAACCGGTTTTTCCTCACTTTGTGTGTCATGATTTGTTATAGTCCAGAATTTCAGGGTACAGACAGTCAAGTGCCAGCACCTGAACTTCATAAAATAATGTTTGTCAAAAAGGCATCTTTGTTATTATGAACTACACACATGTCTCTGTCTTCCTTTACTCAGTCTGCACTGGACAAACTTACCTTTTCTAGCTTCATAGACTTTGCTTATTTGGGTGTTTGATTTGCTTCCTGCTACTCCTTGCTTTTGCAGCTTATCATTTTTCCTGGACAAGCTGCAGTATTATGAAACTGTCTGAATGATGAACTGCGGGAAAATTAAAAGGCAGAGAACAGCACTAATACTCCAAACCTGAGCATCTCTTTCCAGCCCAAAAAAGGGTTAAAAAAGACACTTCCAACTAAGGAGTGTCTGCTTCCATGAAGGTGCTCAAGATGCCTCATTTCCACAAAGACAAATTTTTTTAAACTAAAGACTCTCTCTGATAAGTAACTCCTGTATTGGCAGCAAACAAAGCAAAATGCCATCTTTGCGAAAGAAGAAACTTCAGTGGTGCTTTCAGTGAGGCTGGTGCAGAAAAGATGCAACAGCAAAAGGGAAGACTTCTTCCTGCAAAAACATCTGGAGAGTTGTCCCACTGCCTGGCATGCAAAACCCACAGCAGATGTGCACAAGAACTCCACAGCTTCCTCACAGAAAAAGTTCTTACAGTCCAGTAATCTCCCTTCAACTGCAGTTAGTGTAAGAACAGAAGGGTCACAGAATTGACTATTTTAGGCTCCCCTGTCAAACCTCACAAATGCATTCCACCTCTCTCTCCCCCCAAAAAACTAACAGCCAATAATAAGGGCCACACAGTGAGGCTACTGAGCCAAGTACAGCCATGTTCACAAACAGGTTTATCCTGGTGTGGGTAATTTTGGGTTTTTGGCATTTTTATCTTGTTTCCAACCATCAGAGTACATGACAGATGGGAAGAGTTAGCTCTCTTTGCTGAGGTGGCAGAGCAGAAGCTTCTGTGTCAGCTTCCACACTGCTAGGCACCAGAGACTCTCCAGTCAGAGAGAAACAAGGATGGACAATAATCTGAAGCCTGGATTCCACCAGGATCTCTCCCTCCAGCTCATCTAGGCCTCTGGGCTTTTCAATCTGCAGCAGTTACTAAGAAGATCTTGAAAGAGGTTGGAGGCAAGGTTCTTAAAAGCAGAATTGAGTAAGAACATTTTCCTAGTAAGCATTATCAAATTATTTCCATGTCTGTAACTCAAAGGATAGTATTTTCCCTAGGGAAAACTCTCATGGAAGACAACAAACCCCATACTTCTTATATTACCTTCCCCATTCTCCAATACTATTTCAAAGCATACCTTGATGGTCTTGTGTCTTGGTTAGTTGACCTATGCTTGAACACCTCCACAATGAATTCATCCATGTACTACTGAATCCTCACTGTGTTTATCTTAGAGTATACATCCCATGTTTTGGGGTACAGGATGTTTTACACTTGTCTCACATTTCAGCAATTGGAACTGCTGAACACCCTAACCTGGAGGAAAATTGCAAGAAGATACTTTCAAAATCAAAAGTTTGCAATGATTTTCCCCTCTGCTCTTAACCCAGAAGGCAGCCTGGAGTCCCCTGAACCCCACCAGCCACAACCCAACACCATTTCCATCTCTCTCTGAATTTCCATGTGATCAATGAAACCAGGCTACAACACACAAAAAGTCATGTTGTTACAGTGAATTCTGACACAGTACAGTAAACTCGGTGGCCAAGTTGGCTTTCCTGTTCTATTCTTGCTATTTGGACAAATAATGCCTGGGCCCTTTAGTGTAAGTGAATGTTATTTCCATTATTGCAGATCTGGAGCACTTCCCAAAGAAATTCAGGTGAATTTTTAAATGAACATTTTGTTTCCTCTACAGAGACCTGTACAGTTACCCACTGCATTTAAATGCAGTCATGAATGTTTTGTCCTTCCAAGCCAATCAGATTAAATTTTAGACTTATTTTTGAAACTATAATTTTTTCCCAAATGAACACCAGCGTTCTCACAATCTCACCACTATCAAATGCCAGAGGCTCATCGAAGGCGCAAGGTGGAGCCAATAGCACAGCAAATTATACCAGTAATCTGAGCTGGTAAAATGGATATAGCTCATTTTGTACCAGAGTGAATGAACTTTGACAAATGAATTATGAAAGTTCACCACTAGAATGGCACAGTATGGCAATGCAAGTGGCTTTGTGCATGTAACACAGATGTGTTTTACACAGCAATGTTCTGCTTTAGCAGTTAGAATGTTTGCCCATGTAACCCCAGTATCCAAAGTAGTTTTAAATCACCAGAGGATGGATACCGTCACTGGCACCAAACCAATATTTTGCATGAGATGAGCTGACAGCAGTTCAGCCTGCCACACAGCTGTTCTACAGCCACTGCATTTAGCACTCACATGTTTTGCAATGATTAACATTCGGCAGATTTAGTCAAAGCAAGAAACCAGATTAAAAAGTTCTATTATCAGTGGTTTAATGCCTCCTATAGAGAAAGTCCACAGCTCCAAAACTACTGCACTGAGTCTGAAAATGTAATTTTAAGAGACTGAAATTGCTTTATGCATATGCTTATTTTATTCCCTTTAGTTAATACAGTTCATGTGGGTCACTATATTTTACAGAAAAATACTGTCAGCTCAAAAAAAGTCTGCACTTCTCACTGGTTGTAAACTCTGCAAGAAGTCCAGATAAGGACAAGAATTAGTATAAACTATTTCTACATTCACAAGTAATTACAGCACAGAATCCAGCTGTAACTATCTTAGAATGTCCATCCCCCCAAAGTTTTAATGTCTGAAAATTTGAAAACTTGGGCAATAATGAGAATTGCAAAGAAATTAAACAAGCTGCAATGAAGACAGACAAAAGTATTTTTAATATAAAAATGGTCTTTATTTCTTCAATACAAGGTAAACTACTATTGCAGTTTAAGACCAACACAAAAGTTGGACAGCAAATTGCTTAACAGTCTCCTAAAGGCTGCAAAAAAGAAACCTACGAAAGCTAAAAGTTGTGCAATATTTCAAATGTAACATCTAAAAAAAATGAAATTATCCCTAAACTTACAGATAATTTAAGTACCTCTGCTAAAAATGTATTGAAATCCACATTTGCTAGGATACCATCTTACCTTGTGGAGAAATGTAGGTCTCAAAAATTCCAGTATTCAACAGACTCTTTGGCCTGCCAGCATCAGGGAACTGTTTGCTATATATATAAAATCCTTTGGAGTCAGGCATTCATTTCCTTACATTTTGCATTGCAATTCTGCATTCCAACTTGGACAACCCCACTCCTGTATTTCAAACCATTTCTTGAGTATTTTACTCATATATCCTTGTGCAAAGCAGGAACCAGGAAATGGAATAGTACAGGAAGACAATACAGCCTTTTGTTTAGAAAGTCAGCAGTGCTGGTAATCATCATAAAAATGTTACAGTTTACCAAATAGGAATGTATTTCACCTTTAAAACTCTTGGCTTATTTTTTTTTCCTTTCTTTATTATTTTAAAAAAGGACAACTGAAGTAGTAAGGAATATGAATTTGCAACCACTTATATTTATAAAAGCACACACATTCCTCATTTTTCGTACATCTGAAGATTAAAGGAATGTCTGTTTCATAATGTGATAATAATATGCACAGTTTAAAATATTTTCTATTACAAAATACTGTGTACAAGAAGGTGAGGCTGAAGTCTATTAGTTGAATATACTCTAAACTGTTATTTCTGAAATCATGTGAAAATCACATTACATGGTATGAATAGATGGGAATTTTTACAACTTAAATGCTCCTTTTCATCAGGATCAAAGGTATACTGTTTGCTACTTTCAAGAGACTTCTGTAAAATTAGTGTATTTAGAAGATTTAAGCACAGGCATAATCCTAGAACCCATTGCAATCACTGTGGCTACAGGAAGGGTTCAAGATTTAACAAACATATCATATACAAATGCAGTAAGGAGCTTTATAGTATTTTGTCCCACAAGGGGAACCAAATCCCACAGGAACACCAAATTGATGAACTTCTATACCCCAAACTGCTCCTTAGTAAATTTAACCTCTAAAGCTAAACAAAAATCTAGACATACATAGGATGTCAGACCTTAATGGGGTATGGGGAAGAAAAGGGGAAGAAGGTGAAATGACAAAACCAAAAAAAACCCAACTCAACACCCCCATCCACCCCAAGCCAGTCTGAAGTATAATTGCAAGGCATCATAATTGCAAGAGACAGTATTTCTGCATGAACATCATGATTCATCAGCATGCTGCAACCATTATCTTCAAGACCTGTGCAGTTAATTACCAAAATAATCTGAATCTCAACCAAACTCACATTGCTTCTTTTCTATGTTACAATTGTTATTTTGCAAAGAATTCAAACTAATTCAGTTTTTTATATGGACATTGACCTGCACTTTCCTTCTCTAAAATCTAGAAGGCTTTATATTTCAATGCAGAAGCAATTTAGTGTCTCAGAACTCTGAAGAGTACCAGTCCTAAACGTGCATGTTTTATATTTATATCTACATGACTGAGAGTATCTTAACGAGCACTGTATTAGGAAATTTAAGGCTGTATCTCAGTTCACACAAGAACCAAAGACCATTTTAATAGGCTACATATAAAATTCTATAAATAAAAATGGGAGCAATGTCTGTTTAACCTGTACACAAAGAGCAAGTGGATAAGGAAAGAAAATCAGGAATTAAGTATTTCTACAAAGAATGCCATGTATTTTACTAGGAACACAGATGACAGGTATATACAACATTTAAATCTCCAATTATCCACGTACAACTAGGAAAAAAACATTTACAAGGGTTTGGGTATGCAACTAAACAATCAGGTTAAAAAAATACAGTTAGAAAAACTAAGCCTCACCAATTTCAAAGGAACAAAACCAGTCCATAAAGAAAAAAAGCTAATGTCTAACTTTAATAAAAAATCTTGTTTAACACAAAAAATAAACAGCTATCCAAGCTTGTAAGCTACACTGTAAATAAAAATTTGAAGTTCTGACAAACATTTTTCAAAATGTAATCAGAACAAAAATTATTGGCACAGAAAGCAAAAAAGGAATGAGGAAAAAAAAGACTGTACAGTTTCCAAAATGCTATGTTCTTCTTAAGTACTTTGACCTGTCAAAACGTATAGTCCTGTAAAAATTTTACTTTAAAAAAAACACCCTCTACTTCTAAAAAACAAACCACCAAAATATGTTCTGTTGGTAAAGCACTACCACCCCTAAGTCACTACTTGTTAGTTATGTCTTTCAAGATAAAGGACATAGCCTTAACATAGTATTTTTCAATGTTACTTATAAACTCAATATTTGAAAAAAATTAAGTCCTTCCTCACAGATTATTTCACCCTTTCATCAGCAAAAGGAAATGAAATACAACTGCATGAATATTAAACAGCAGTAGCCATCATGGCATCACCACGAGTCAGCAAGTTTCCAAACTGCCATTTCCTGCATGTGCACAGGAAAGTGCAGGAACCTTTAGTAAACCAAGACTCAGTAAAAATTCTACTACAGATCCAGTTATACATGATGTACATTAGGCTTATTCCTTTTTGGTGTCTATCAGGGTCTTTGGATTTTTTTTCTGTACATTTTTTTGTTTTATAAAAAAATCTAACAAAGGAAGCTCACAACAACAACAGAGTATTATATAAATTGCAACACAGTACGTTTATCGTTAAAACTAAGAATTTGGAGAACAGGCAGATCTAATGGGCTTCATACAGGGATCTCATCTCTCAGATCACAATGGTCATTCTGTTTAACTTACGTTATTTAACCCCTGCTATTCTCCCCCTGCTATTTCCATTGCCAGCAATGGAAATATGTGAGTGAGAAATTACACTCCATGTAAAAAGAGCAACAGTCTCAAATCTATTTCAATGTGGACTAAAATATCAGTCCCTACATAAAATGTTTGTAACATTACTTTTTTTTATTTTAAAATCTATGCAATGGAACATTACTTACCTGCTGCTTTTCCAGTATTAGCTATTCCCCATTAAACTGCTACAGGCAGGTAATTCCTTCCTTAAACTTATTACACACAGTAGTAAACAATGTTTTTAAGTAAAGAAAAAAAAGTTACAACAGTACTGTTTGTAACCAAGACCTATTCACAAAAAAAAGAGCAGGAAGTGATTCATGACTTGCTTGATACAACTTTCAGTTTTACAAAATTTTTAAAGGCAGTTTTCACTTTCAAACAGGATTAAACAAACATGTGAAATATCTTCTCAGTAGCAAATAGTTCAGTAAACACCAGTGATCCCATGCATGAGGAACTGAGGTACACAATTTAAGAAAAAAAGAAAAAAGGTTGAATCTCAAGCTATAGCCAAGTCCAACAGCATCAACCTGGCTTCAGGAAACCTGGTTGAACAATAGGTGCCAAAAATACCAGAGCATTTCAGGCTTATGCAAAACTTTTGCAGTTGCACAAGCTACTGATCCCAACTCAGTAAAGCATAAAAATCACTCATGTATGCAAATACGACACTTAAAACATATGTTTACATTCCTTGAAATCCATGAAATGTAAGCACAAGCTTTATATGCTCTGGGAAACTAAACAGATTTAAATGCTTTCCTGAAGAGGGCAACATTTTAAGTCAGCTGTAAAATCTTCAAAACTGGTAAAAAAGAAATCAAGAGACTTCTAAGAGTTGCCTCTTAAAGCCATCTGAGGTCTTGAAACTTAACTTAAAACATTAAGCGCAGCTATTTGAACAAGTGACGACTCCAAGAGCGCGTCTGTTTCATAACACTTTGCAACTGACTAAAGGTGCGCCTTTGCAAAAGGCTGACAGAAATGAAGCTTTTGCAGCTTTTATGAAATTTCTATTTGCTTGCATTTCACACTTGATGAAATTTAAACCAAAATCTTTAATTTGATGCCTACTTTCACTGAGTGCTCCATTAATTTGTTTTTAGGTAAATTTACAAAACCTCATCTGACAAATTTAATCAGTGCCATTTTTTGCTAAGACATTTAAGTATTGCCCACTAGTGAACAAGGACATACAAATGTACCTTCTCTTTTATATGCATGTGTGAATAAACCCCAAAGTATTAAGAAAATACCAAACCCATGAAGTCATAAAAATGGTAACATCTTGTATCTTCTGGCACATTTCTAATATACAACTATGTACAGACTGCTACGGCCTTGGGGGTGGACAGGGAACACACACAAGCACTATTACTATAAAACTGTAAACAACTGCAGGATTTTGGGTGTTTTAAACCTAACTTTCTACCCCTTATTATGGGCAGTTTAAGTTTATACGAACAGTTTAAGTTTATATTAACTGTAGTGTCAATCAGGATCAAGGCTGTATGAGAGACAAAATTTTCAGTGTGCTAAAAATGACAGACCTAGGATCATCTCTCCTCAGAACAACTGACCACAGAGATCTGCAGCTTTTACAGTTTTATAAGTCTATTATAGCAAGTTCACAAGCCACCTAGGCAAACACTGCTAAAAAGCAAAACAGAATTAAAGGTTTTATGTAACCACCTGTTTTTGTATCAAAATTGAGTGGGAGAGCGCAACATTAGCACGTTTAACTTGCTGAATGCAAGATTAGGTTGAGGCATATGCAAGAACTATTGCGATGTTTTTGAAGACAGCATCAATGTTTTCATTGTAACATTATCTTTAAATATTGCTGAACACATGACTTTCCCTGAGGTGTAAACATCAAATAACTTGAACAGCTTTACACATCAGCCCCATTAAACAGTTTATTACAACACTACATCTACTGTAATTAGTGGTGCTGTGTACAGACATTATATGAACAGTTTAACATGAACAAACTACTATAAAAACAAGCATTTACTTGACTTTTTCAATTGCTTGCACATTATAATTGCCAAATGTATATAACCAGTAATAAAGTTGCAAAAGCTATAAGGTTTAAATCACACAGGTTTCCCTCAAATAAAACAGTTAAGCAACATAAAAAAGTAAAAGAGCTACTGGTTACCATGTATGCAGATTTGCTTTATTCAGATCTATTCCTGTTCATATTATCCATGAATCCTTACAGGCTCAGTTCAATCACATGAAGCAAACTGCCGGACAAGCATCTTTCCTTGAAGAATGTATCTTGTCTTGCACGCTGTTCCTCTTCCTTCAGCTGTAATGTGTCAAAATTTGTGATGTAGATTTTGCTAGTCCCCAAAACACACAGAAAACTGTTGGCTTATCTATACATACACAACTCGTGCATCTACTTCACCATGATGTTAACTAACACAAAACACCCAGAAGCAGTAGCTACTCAAAGTTGTTTTCTAATACAGTAAGTAAGAATAAGATTAACGTTGTTGTACAACAAAGTGAAAGAATGTAAACTTCACAGTTAAAATACTGATGATAAAGAAATAACTACTGCTTCTGTAACTGACTGCAAAATTTATATCGAACACATCCTAAAGTATGCGTTCTGCAAGAGTAACTGAACAAGAACTTAAAGTAATTTTACCACCATTAGATTTTTACATTTTTTACCTGCCCACTTACATAAGTTTTAAGCTGGTTTGACATTTAAGTAATTGATTGCATAATGAAATGGATGGCTCGCAGCTCAGTAACATTTAAAAGCACACAGAATCTGACACCCATACTTCAAAAGGCTAGTGGCAAGCTGGATGGGGTTCACCTCTAAAAATACACACTTGCAGTTATGCACAAGAAGCCACTTTTCAATTAATACAATGTAGATTTGCAGGTTTCTTCACCTACTTGCCCTTGAAAAAAACCTCAAGCCCTACTTGCTATTCTCATCTATTTTGGCAAATCAGGGAACCACACAATTCAGAGTTCATTACTCTAAGAGTTCACAAAATACTTGGGATGGTATAATTCCATACACTGGATTTCAGTTGAATTCCATTACAAAACAATTAGCTATCTTAATTTCATTAATAATTCACAATTTCAACATTCAGTAATTTCAAAATACTTTCAATCAAATTCTTTTAAAAACCCAACACATTAAATTATTCATTTGAAAACCAAGACATTTTAGAGAAGCAATTTCATGAATGTGCAACAGTACACAGCTGTCAAATATTCTTCTACTAGTACAGTAATTTCAAAGCTGGGAAAACTAAATATGCAATTTTTCTTCTTCATTTTCTCAAAGTGACTGTCAACAATAACTTCAAAAAACATCCAAAGTATAACAAAGTAGACCCTATACACTACAGTATGCACATAAACTAATCCAAATCAGCGAGTGAAATTTCTTCTCTTATTCACAGATTTTGTTGCTAGGTCTTGAATGCATCAATAAGTAACTACTCTGGGGGAAGTTCGTTCCCCAGAGGCCAATGTTTCCATAGGAGTTACATACTTTTGAAAGTAATTAGTAGCAAAGTGACAACATGCTACCTCCACAAGAAAAATATGTTTGGAGTTGTGAGCTAAGTTAGCACAAACAGACAGGAGAGAATCTCAGTTTTCTAGTGGAGAAAAGTCAGTACCTGACAGCTGTGAGACTGCACATCAGAATTTGCTGCTCTCATCATACAATTGCTGCAGCCAGCATTATGGATCTTTATTATGTCTATGGCAACAGTTAATAGATCCAAAGTGCCCTATATACGACTTATAATACTACCATAAGAAAGCTTCATTTCCCAGGAATAATTTGCTATATTTGTAAAGGTACTTACAAAACTACAGGAACTCTAAAGAATTCACAATAAAGTGAATTTAAGATTAATGCTTTTTGGTATAGGGCTCTTAAAATAGTCAGCACCACACTGAGCATTCATTTTTAAAAACAGGACCAACTAAAATCCAAAGTGGTGTACATTTTGGTTTCAAGTATTCTGCCACTATATCTTGGCAAAACCGGAAACCCTTGTGGTTCCAAAAATAAATAAATCTGTATGGATTATACCTGCGTGCTCAGCCCTTTTCAGTATTCTACAAGCAAGTAGAATATTGAAGCAACAAAAAAGCTTTTAAAAATTTTATCTCTAGTTAGTATTTCTTGGCATCTTTCCATCTGCCTCAAGCTCATACATAAGCTATCTGTCCCAAGCACGTGTTAGATTTGTACAGTTTAACACCAGACAGCAATCAGTTTCCCAGCATTTCTACCAAAATTTACCAACTCTATCTGAATTTCAGACTTAGGTGTTGAATAGAAATTTTGTTTAAAAATCTGTTTAAAAGTTAAGGGTTTATGCCAGAACACTTCACAAACAAAATCCCACAACTTGAGTGATCAAACATTTCTGTATTTATGCAAGATGCAACTTGAGCACTTTTTTACCCACAAAGACACACTCTTACAACAAAACTTCAATAAATTTCTTATATATATATATCAAAAGCATCTTGCAATAGCAGCTCTAATTTTTTCCCTTAATTCCAATTATCCAAATATTCACATAAAAGCTTTAAAGAGCCTTTAAATCTTTGAAAATTCTACAGCAATTTTAAAGCTGTATATACATATACCAGCAAGCTTTATTATAGCAGTTTATTTTCAGAGATTGAATTTCAATCTCACATGTTCACGTGTCAGTAAAATGCACAATACACATTTGTTATTATACCCTAGAAGCTCCTATGAATTACTTCATGTGATTCCCCTTTATTTTATTCTATACATGAAGAAAAAGAAATACACAAACCAAAGATCCCACACAAAGTATCAGCTTAAAAGCCAAAAATCTCTTTTTAATTTAACCTATATTCCAGAACATCACAAAATACTATGATGCTTTAGCTGTAACATAGTGAGAAAGGAATTTCAGTCTTGACTTTCTATTTGTCTTTCAGTGTGTAAGCAGAGATACACATGCGGCTCTGTTCTGTTTACCATACACATACAGACTATTTTATCAGCACTAGCACCTTCTCACATTTGCTTCCTGTTCCCCCCTTCTGTTATGAGTGTACTTACCTGCTGTCATTGTTCAGTCTTAGTGTATAATTTAAGATCAACACAACAACGATTTCATGACTGTATAAATAATTTTACATGGGGGAAAATCCTCCTAAACTAATTTAATTTGTCAAGTACCTTTCTTCTATTATCCCAGCCTGTCTATTCACCAAAACTAACTGATGAACAGAGAGATGTGTTCAGAAAATTCAAGCTTTAGTTTACAAGTTAAAAGATATGAATTACTGGCAAGTATTTTTCACATTAATATATGAGGAAGAGACAAAAAGGTAGATTGAGCTGCCACAGGAAAACACAAAAATGAAGATCTTTCATGTGCCTCCTTTTTTTTTTTGGTAAAAAGAAATCTTAGTTCTCAAACCACAATGAGCAAAAGTAAAAAATTGAATTCTTTCATTCTTTGAAGAACATTGCATCAAACCAACATTTTCACTTCTGTGTTTTATATGCCTAAAAGTTTCTTGGGGAACTTTTCACACAGATCAAATTTGTCAAAACTAATGAATTCACAAATAAAAAAGCCCAGGGTACAAGGAACAAAAAAAAATAAGTGTGTCTAAAGACACCTCAGAAGTCAATAAAATTACAGCAACATATTCACGGGAAAAAGTAATAAAAGTTATGCATTTGAAAATAAGTAGCATAAGATATTCAGTTAATTTTTTAAATCCTTGTTTCACCATCAAGAAAATCAGATTCATCACTCAAGATTAACAGACAAACTCTATGTTTCTACAAGGCACCAGAGCAATGGTAAAACAGACTTTAAGAAGAACATAAACCAGTGGCACTGCTTGGCTGGCTTGTCATGCTATGCTGGATTTTAAACACTGAATCAGATGCACAAAGCATTATTTCTCTGGTGAATGCTAAATAGAGAAGAATAATGCCAGCCCCACATAAAACACACAGTTTAAAAAAAGAAAAAAAAAAGAGATTGGGTAAACAGTATTCATAATAACTTAAGACTAAGACCTGATAATTCTAGACAGGTATATATACCCAGGTCTTGAATAATGTTACCACATTATTCACTTAATATTAACTAGAAGCTTATTATTAAAATAGCCTGTTAAAAACAGGCATTTGCCAATTCATTACAGGTTTCTCAGAAGGGTAATATCATACTTCACTTAATGTTTAAGTGGTTACTAGTTACAGGACCGTTCCAACTTAGAAAAGCAAAAATATAATGAATACCATGTAAGCCATCAGTACCATTTCCCCTCCTACTGACACAAAAAATTCCAACCATGTTACTCCTTGAATCACTTGAAAGCTGAAAGTAATTTCAGAGTGATCTGAGAGCAGTTTTTGAAGAAGCATATGAGCCTCAGACTTCCAAATTATTTTGCTTACAGTGGTTTGAGAGCAGAAAAATCAAATAAACATGAAATATGGAGTACAAAGTCTACATACATGTCAACTGTTACAATGTTGTGGTTTTGTCTTTGCAATTCAATCCAAATCCAGTTTAAATAGGAAATAATCCATCAACCCAGTAACAAAAACATAAAACGAAAAACTTAACATTCAGCAGTTATAGAAATTCAGACAGATTAAGATTGGGACAATGTATAACCTAGAAATACATTACTGATTATCAGTTTAAAAAAAATCCTGCCTAGTAAGTCAGGACTCATGCTGATGACGTTATATTACTGTTCTGTTTGTACACATTAATTTTGCTGTTAATTCTTCTAAATGTCATTCTGTTGGGTTCTCAGATTTTTTGACTAATCCAGGTTAGACGTTTGTCTTAAATCCATTGTTATCTTTTATATTTATAGGCTTTCTATGAGCAGAGGCAAGATGTTCCAAGGAAGCATTCAGTTTATGGTAATTCAGGAGAATGGATTGTCAATGTACATGAAGTCTTACTCAAGTGAAAGCACAAAAATCTTGCAACAATTTAAGTTTAAATCACAAAGTGTACAAACAGAAGTGTAAACACTTGATATGGTACAACTAAACTTTTTAGAGTTTTACTGTTATAAACATACTTTGAAAGTTATTTCAATTTAACCCATCTCTATAAATGTAATACAGTACAAACTGAATTTCACTGTTTACAAAAGTTTTCACAATGAACCCTCAGAATCCTTCTGAACTAAACGTGTAACACTTTGGAAAAAATGCCAGTACAGTATCACAGTCAAGACTATAGGTACACAATAAGGAGAAATATAGGTGCCATTCATAGGGTGCAGGAACAGAGGCAACCTTATGTATTCTGGCAAAACACAGTAATATGGGGATAACTCGTTTCAGCACTGTTGATATTTATTAAATGACTGAGTGTTAAATCAGTTTATGAATATTATTCAATGTAAAAAAATGAAACAAAAATGTATGGGAACATATATCTTAGTGAAAATGAAACACACAAACCAGGAGATAACTGTATTTCTTTTATATGTGTGTGTGTATAAATATATAAAAACAAAACTACAATAAAGCTCTTCTTCATTAAGACAGCAACAAGACAAAATGTTTACAACTTAACTTAAAAAAAATACCAAATGCTTTCATTTACATGTAGTATACTAAGTTTGCCATCTAAATCAAGTTCTTAGGACCTATTTTTTTCGCACAAGGGAATCTTACCAAGACACCCTTTTGAAAGAAAAGTCTCGGCACACAACAAAGCTCAAGGATCTTGCAAATATAATTCCCAGCTGAACTGAGACTGAAATCACAGCCTCAGTGTAAATTGTGCTTCAGAAATCATAAAATGCAACCTAATGCTGTTTGATATATATTCTTGGGGTAAGAGAGTAGGAAATCTGTACCTATGTGCACAACACTAAATACACAAAAATTAAAGCTAGATTAGTAAACTATACTAAGGGTTAAAAAAATTATCTTTCATTCTAGGCTATTAACAATGTTTAGTATCGTTTGCTCATCTCCACCAGAAGGAGAATACTCTGGAAATACATCCATTACTCAGCTCAATGGTTACCTCTATTAGTAACAATTATTTGCAAGTATCAAAAATATGCAGTTATTATAAAAGGTAAAAACCCAGTTCAACAAAAGAAATTACATTTACTTTTGTTATATCTGTATTTTTACATTCTCTTATTTTACAATCAAAAACCAGAGTTGATATTTTTACTAAATTCCAGAAATATTTCTATCAATCAATTTTTAATGGCAAAAAGTGGCATTAACAGATATACTGCCAGCTTTATTTCAGCTGCCATGTTTCACCTTCCTATTTAAGCCTTTGACTCCCCTTCTCTATGTCAGTTATTTCTTTCTGTGTCCCTTGCTAGTATATGAACCTGAGACAACATCCCACTCAATTCTCAACACACTAGAGCATTCACTATCATAATTTGTTCTCTCCCAGCGGAGTGTCAGTGACACAAAAAGCCTGACTCAAAAACTGGCATTTAACACATACAGAACTGTATTTTCACTTAAGACTATATTACATTTTATTTGACTTTTTAAAGTTTTGCTCTGTTACATCTATAAATGAACTTCCATTCACATTGGACTTCCAAACACATGCAGATCTGGAAACTAAATCTGAGGTTAAATATAAGAAATGGAAGCTGGGCAGACAGGCATGTCTACAAGCTTCAATTTCAGTGTAGATGTAGTGGAAGTTCTTTCAAAAAGGGAAAAGACCACTAGAGAGTCACTATTAGGTAGGGTTGGTTTTGTTTTCAACTGTCTAATATAAGGAATCGTGGGTGGCTTTAATTCCCAACCCTCAAAATGGTACATTATATAATGTAAACATTTCTATGCATTTTAAAGAAGTATATTTAAAAAAATATTGTTTAGCATGCTACTCTAGCTGTCTAGACATCTGATGCATACAAGACTTCAGATACATGAAATAAAAGAGCACATTAGTTTGCAAACAACCAGAAAAGAATCGATTCTAGTGTCATACATTTTGTTTACTAGTCTTCAGAAAATGATTTTACTACCAGAAGGGGGACGGACTGAAAAATAAGGGTGGTGGGCAACAACTGATAATAAATTTTACTGAAGGTTAATACCTGGATTTAGCTAGAAGGCAGAAGATACTGACAGATCACATTTCATAAAATAAAGAGCAAAATCTGGTTATATTTCCTGAATTCGACTAAAACTCACCAGCAAAAAAAACCCCAACAAAAACAACACAAAACAAAACAACAAAACCCACAAACACCAAAACCCACAAAATCACCACCATACCTGTGCAAGGACAGTAACTCTATAGACATTGAAATAATCCACACACAATCTATGGAGGGCTAAAGGCTGCAGTCCTCACAGAAGTATATTTTAAAATACAAAATTAGTATTTTTAAATACAACTAGGAAATAAAACTGTAAAATTCATACAGTCTTTTAAGATTACAAAGAGAATAGTCTGACTTACTGCCTTTTGAAGAAGTACTTCAATCACATTTCATAAAAACTGGGAACTCTATTATCAGCCAAAATAAAAGAAGTGGCATGCAGAATGTAGAAGATAATTGTACAAATACTTGCTCCCTCCCAAGATCAGTTAATTACCTGTTGTTACTTACCTATGTTCATGCCAGGCGCTGCAAGAAGAAAGTGATTCAGTACATACTGCAAGATTATTTAAATACAGACATGAAGAGTATAAATAAACTCAAATCTAGAGCAGTTACTTTCAGTAAGTCAGTGAAGTTCAAGACACAAAAGAAATGCTCACCTCCTTTAACGGTGACGATATTCTCTCTCTCTGTCTCGTTCTCTGTCACGATCTCTGTCACGATCACGATGCCTCTCCCTCTCACGGCTTCTTTCCCGGTAATAGTCATCGTGACGATCTCTACTACGTGATTTGTGGCGCCTACTTTTTTCTCGTGACCTACTGTGGTCCCTCTCTCTGGATCGCTCACGTCTTCTAAAAGAAATTACTTCATTAACTTTTTCTTCAAAATGCTTGTCATCCCCACGCCAGTTTTGTACTCTGCTTATGAGTATGAATTTGACCAGAAACAGAAACGAGGGAAAGATCTGATGCAGGTATGCTTTTGTATATAACATTAAAGATACCTGGTACAAACAGTTGTGGCTAAGAACTCAGTTACAGGCAGTAAGAAGCACTCACTTTCTAATGTAGCAAGGAAAATTCAAAGTACATACTCAGAATGAAGGATGACTGAAATCAGCTGAGGGAAGTGTACCACATCTCAAACAACCATTACAACATAGCTGCTAATCGGCATATGGAAAATATGGGCCAAAACCACTAAATCAAACTAAGACTTAAACTGCGGCTAGTCAGATCAATTTTGAAAACAGGGCTAATTAAAAGGCAGCTTTCCTAGGTTCAGGAAAGACTTATTTGGTTCCTTCACATATTTCCGGCGCAACTCCGAAAATCACTAACTCCTTACACACCTAGTTTCTTCTCTTGTAAACTAGTTCTGCACTACCCCTTCTCTTTTTTAAGAGCAGATGGAAGAGGAAAGTTTTACCTGGATCCAGAACCATAAGACTTGGACTCAATTCCATGAAGGCAGTCCTGAAGAGAGCTAATAAGTACTTTGCAGCGATCATCTGCAGATACTTTGGACTGTTTGATTAAGGAAATTGCAGTTACCAAGGTCTCTATAGCACTTCCATAGTCCCCTGAAAATGATATAAGATCAGGATCAGAATTAAAACATAGATTTTTATCTATAACAGTATTGCCATTTTGAGTATCTTCTCTTAAAACAGCCATCTAGATAATTAACTGTAGCACCACATGTTAAAATACTGTCCAGATCAGTACTCAGGTGGTTTTCTTAGAGACCAATGAAGCACAGCACAAAATGAGTCATTGGTTGTCCCTAAATTCAGCATCCTATCAGGAAAATGTGGCTTCGGGCCTTTCAGATTCCTGCTTTAAAAAAAAAAAAAAACCCCAAAACCAACCAACCAACCAAACAACCCCCCCAAAACACAACCCCCAAACACTATAAATTCTTTTCAGTTGGGTAGAATAGCAAACACATTAATTGAGTTTTACTAACCAGCACTGGCATCTGATACAGCTCTTGAAATGGCACTGCTTGAGATCGCCCTATTTCTATTCATGATTTCTTCAAATTCTGCTTCACTTAGAGGTGTCCTTGCAGCATCCATTTCTCTGCAAGCAATAAAACTAGTATTTAAAAGGTTAAGGGGAACTTCAGAAGCTAGCATTGCAATTTCAACAATCCAAGTTTGCAACTTTAAGCAGTGACAAACAGAAAAGAAAGCAGGATCTGGGTTTGGTTTTTGTTAAGGACCATTGTTACAGTATAAAATCCTGAAAGCTTTAAAAAAAAACCAAACAAACAAAAAACCAAAACCAAAAACAAAACAAAAAAAAACCCCCAACAAACCAACCAAACAAAAAAGCCCCAAAAAACAATTAAGATATTGCTGTATAAACAGACTTTTTGTTTTGTTCATCCCATCTATTTCAAACACTTAGCAGCACTAAATATTGTGCTTGAAAAATATTTACAATTTTCATAAAATTCTTGAAGGTACATAAATAGATATTCCCAACTAAATGGATGTGGAAATACATGTACATAGGCAATGCAGCTTTGAGCAAAATTAGAGAAAATTTTCATAACAGTACTGGAATCAGAACTATATGATCCTGTTTCCCAGACCTTAACTAAGACCAGAATGCTGTAACTTTTGAAAAACAAATATAGTTATCATCTTTAAAACACTCAATTTTCTGAATGATATGTCAGCATTTTACAGCAATTTGGTTTTTTTTTTTAATTTCTGGTCAAGTTCAAGGTACTCCAATTTAATCTCCCTACTAGTCACAGTAAGGAGGAAGCAAGCAATAAAGCAGAATCCTCATACTCATTACACTTCAATTATCAGCTACCTATATAGGGTTTATAAAGTAACAGAAGTAAACCTCAATTTTCCCAAAAGTTTTGCAGTGTCCTATTAGCCAGTCTCTGTGTCACATAGAAAATTTGGAGAAATGTGTTAAGATATAAATGCTGAGACTGTCAAACTGGCCCACTGCTTGATACTTCTAGAACAGTGTTAGTTCTTCTGGTAGAAAGAAAATGCAGAACAATAAGCAATGCTATCCTCTTAATTGCAAGAAGTGGAACAAGATCCTATAGCCAGTTTAGCATAAGAGGAAATGTCTAAAAATTCATACCTCCCTGAGTTTTGAGTATTATTTTTCGTGTGCCTCCCATAGAATGGAATATGTAATTTTTCTCTTATGGACATGTTATTTCCAGTGAAACGCCTATGATATATAATTAATGACAATTTAAATAGTTATGGATGATAGCTTCAACATTATTAATGAAAATACTGGACAGTAAGTTATACTGTCCTATTCCCACTCCTTCCCTCCCCAGACATTCTATAAACTGCAGACAACCTTGATTTTGTCCATCAAAAAACACCCAACATCTTATAGTCCTATATTTCAGGCAATTAAGCCAAATTCTTGAATTTCTAGTTTTTTGTATGAACATCCCATGTACAAATGCTTGGGGTGGGGGGGTTTTAAACTTTGTCGTAAAATAAGAATCAAAGGACAGCATCTTTGCAGGAAACATTTTAAGCCAGAAAAGTGTGTCTCATGCTAGCAGTGAAATTACTACTGAAAAATTCAAATCTAACTATGTAAAATGGCCTCTCTTACAATTTATGCCAAAATTTTTAACGAATACAAATATGGTGAAAATCAAGAAACAGCAGCAAGACAGAGATGCTTGAAATCACAGATGAAAAAGATGTTTCAAACAAGATGTGAAAAACTTGACAAGTCAAGTCAGGGACTTCAGAACTCTGTCACAGATAGGGTTAACCACAGGAAAAGCCACTGCTACAAACACAGCAAGACTGCACCAAATGAGCAGAAACATCTTGACAGGAAAGGAAGGTAAAAGACTTGCAGTAAATTCACACCTGGCTTTTAAGACAAACACTAAGTTCTAATTAAATCCTGAAGAAAAAAGGGACAAGCAATGCTGCTGAAAGATGAAAATGGTATGAGCTTTGTATGACCTCAACATATGCACATATTCAAAAAAGAGAACTCCAGAGCATTCTTACAAGGCAGCCGGCAAAGCACGATGATACAGGTCAAAGTCAGAATTTCAAGTTAAGACAGAAGCACAATCAGAAGCTGCTGCATAAGAAGTGATACATAAGTTTACATGTAGAACATATGGAATGGTGACACTGCCAAATACAGTGAAGACAAACAGTTTAGAGCCGAAAAGGGAAGTGAGATTACGGGTGTTGCATTTCAGGATTTTCCTCCTGCTGCAAACATGTTTGTCAGATTTATTTCCTTAGAGAAGTTAAAAGGGCAAACTACAAGACTGATGGGATCCCTTCTGGCTCTACTTCTCATTTCTCCTAACATTTGCATTAAAAGGGAAAAATCAAATGCTTCCAACAAGAGGAGTAAAATCTGCTATCCAAACACATTAGACAAAAAGAACTCACCTTCCAGGTGGCCCATAGTCACCTCTGTCATATGGTGGAGGTCGGCCATAGGGATCTGTTGGAGGCGGGCCGCGGCTGTCTGAAGTGGGTATGCCACTATTGGCAGGTGGGGGGAAGAAAGCTGGATTCACATGTGGTGCCGGTGGTGGAGCACCTGGCGGTGGCCCAGGGAGATGTGGAGGAGGAGCAAGAGTCAGGGGTGGCCCAAGAGGGCCAGGTGGACGAGGGGGAAATGGACCCGGAGGTGGAGGTGGACCCTGCTGAGGTGGTGGTGGACCTGGTGGTGGCCCATAGCCTGGAACTGGTGGTGGGGGGCCTGGAGGAAGTGGCCCGAGTGGAGGCTGACCAAAAGGCTGTCCTGGAAACAGAACTGGTGGTGGTGGACGATCACCACGATTAGGAGGTCCAGCTAATGGAGGTGGGAGGACCTGACCAGGAGGTGGAGGGCCTGGTGGACCTGGTGGGCCAGGAGGACCTAGGGGTGGACGTGGGGGAGTTTGTCCAGCTAAAATTGAAAACAAAAACAAAAAACAAACAAACAAAATTGAGTGAATAAATACAAAGAAATAAAAATCTTTAAAATTCTTCCATTTTTTTTATTCTTAAAAATAATGACAAAAAAGAAACCAACCCTCCCTCCCTGAACACTGTGCAACATGTACAAGACATGTGTGTTCCTGCTTTAGGTCCAGTAGCTTAGAAAAGTTTCAACTTATCTGTGTCTATTGATACTAGATATCTAGAGATATCTAGAAAGAAGAACATTATCTTGAACAACAACAACTCCTCTCCTCAAATCACTTAATCACCTGTTGCTGTTTCCAAAACCCACAAGAAGATTATAATGATTAGAAAACATTGCATCTTATTACAGCTAGTCCTTCACATGGGTCTTAAGATAAGATACATATTAAAAATATGGGAGAAGCTGTATTGGAGAAAGTAATGGAAATGCAGTATCCAAATCTTCTTTTAGATTCTCATTACTGTTTTTTCAATTTGACTATGTCCCTTGGACTGTTGGTAGACAATCTATTACTGAATGACATTTACTACAAAATATGTCAGCTCAAAAAAGAATGTCACTGCAATTCAATGTATTTCTTCTATATCAGATACCTAACTAAACAGTAAGACCTCCTCTTCAAATTTCTGGTGTTTTAAGTGCCTGCTAACTGACCTGTCAGTGGGCATGAATCAAAGCTGAATTTCTGATCACGTGCAAACTTGTACTAAAATAAGGAAATTAGTTACTTTACACTCTGCAACACCGGCATTCTCAGCACATACAGCAAATCAGAAAATCTCAACTACACTACACTAAAGCCAAATCTACTTACTAACATGATCTATTTTATTTCTTCTTAATACTTTATTATGTATATTGACATAGTATAAAGAATGTATCTAAAAAAGTTCTTGTCTTGCTACCTAACTTACTAGGTACAACTTCTTGTTGAATATCAACAAAGGAACAGTCAAATCCTACAATCTAGCTGTGAACACTGATTATGGCTCATTACCAAATTACCTTGATCTTTACCATTTCCCAAATAAGTATGCCAAGTTGAAACAGAAGTAAGATTGGAACTCCATATATGCATCATTTTACCTGGGAAAGGCGGTGGTGGCCCTCCTGGCCCTGCTGGTCCAGGGAATCTGTCTCCACCTGGAATGGCACCTGGAAAGCGGCCCCGACCTCTATTACTAGGTGGAAATGCTGCTCTTGAGCTTCCTCCTGGGGGACCAGCTTTACCTTCCCCAGACATCTGGCCAGATTGTGTGGCTGCAATGGAAAAGCATTACACGGATCAAAATAGTTTAAAGTGTTTCAACGCTTGATCTAAGGTTTTATGCAGTGCTAAAGTACAACCTTATCAATATCAACTTGCTCCCCATACCCAAACCCAATGCATTTGGGGAGGAAAACATTCTTTGCCAAAATACTACACTTCATACTAAAGGAAGAGGATCTGGAGAGACTGCCAGTCTTTCCTTCAATGAAGCCCAAGGCCACAGTGAGAAACACAAGACATGGTGCTAAAGTACAACACGGAACCTCTCTTCTCCATTCTGTCATAAATACAGACCGTCCACACATTAGAATTTAGTCTAGTTTGTCTACAAACATTAAATTTCTAAATGCTCTTGTGTTTTGTATATTTTAAATTACACCCCAAAAAATTGAGAAAGCATCTCCAGCAGTTAAGAGCTGCACAAAGTTGCAACCTTCTTTCAGAATGCAGCAGCTCTTAAGTGTATGAAGTGGTTTCTTTAAACAAAGATACAAGTTCATTCATCTGGATTTTAAGTATTTTATGGCTATTTTAAACTGTGTAGAAATTATAACATGCTGTGCTAAAACCCTGCCATTCTACTTTTTCTGGTTTTCCAAGACAGCACTTAAGAAAAGCTTACTTTTCCTTGACTGCATTTCAAATTGACTCAGAAATTGTTTATTACATGGAGTTACAACAGGATTCTGCCCATGCAATTCTCTTTTAGGCAACAGATCCATCAACTTTTTGGAGGATGCTTCCGATCCCACACCCACAAGGGCAAACCTGAAAGGAAACAAAAAAAGTTACACCACAATTTGCTCATTTTCTGACATCCTGACACCTCATGAAAAAGATTGCACACAGTAAACAAAAGAATACTTGACAACTGGACACAGAAAATGTCTCTCACAGGTTTTAGTCTAGTTTTCAGAACAGGTAAAATAACTTATCCTAGGACATAAAAGAAGGAAACCAAAGAGCAAATACAAGATGCATCAAAATTTATCACAACAAAGGCAGCTTTTTGGTGGAATACCAACAGACTACATAATGAATGCATATGACCAAGTTATTGAGCATACACTGTGTGTTTGTTGCTGCCAAAGAGACAGAAAGGCACATTCATGCAGTGGAATTTAGGCTGTCAGTGAAAAAGGGCTCAAGCACTTAAAACAGTTAATACAAAATAAAGATGTAAAGAAAGATGTAATAATGAAGGTTGGGGGAACAGCATTTACAGTGAAGAAAAGCAAGCATCACCACCACACCAACAAAAAATCTAAGAATAGTCTTAAATGAAGATGATCAAGAAGCTTTAACTCACAAAATAATGAGACGTGCAATACCATCACAAAACTTTATACCTGAAATTCATGTCATTAGTATGAAATTATATGTCAAATCCTTTCTGGATCAATAAGCTCAGATGAGCGGTTCAAAGATTGACAATTACAAAAATTGAGAACTCCTTCCCCTCCCAAACTTCAGTCTACATATAGAAAAAACAAATGACAAGTTCTTACCCTTTAGATTGGCCATTAGCACGATTTTCAAAAAATTTAATCTCCAAAATGTCATTTACCCCCAGTGAATGAACTGCTTCAGTTAAGTCTTCATCTGTTGTCCACTGAAAAATATTTTTAATCAACTGTGAGAGCTTATCTAAAACACCATGCAAGGGGCAACTAAATTTTCAATGGATTTTTGAGTGTGTGTATGTGAAATTGATCCAGAGGAATACTTTATTCAGGCTGTCAGTATATTCTGATTTTTGGAGTAGTCATTTTTATTTTACCATTCAACAAATTAGTTCAGCTAATTCGTGCACATTTTACTGAATCCATCCATGGGACAACTTAAGTCAACAGTCAGGTCCTTTACTTACCTATTAACTCCTTAAATACTGTAGTAACTAATGAAAAAACCACCTACAGTAAGAAATTATCAGAAATGAAAAACCCCTCGTATTCTTATCTTTTAAAATATAATTTTGCATATGTGGGTCTTGAACTTGATTTCATGTAAACAGATAAAAGCTTCACCTAATTCAGCTAATGACTAGCTCTTGCACTGTTTGTTTAACTGCAATTGATTTTTAAATGCTTTAATTCTAATAAAGGTTATTGTCCTAAGGGCAACTGCAGTTCAGTGAGTTATCATAAACCTGTTCTTCTTGGACAGAGAAATAAGCCTGAAGACAAATACCTGAAAATATGCTGAAAGAGTCATTGTTGATGGAAAAAGCCCTGGAAAAATGTGAAAAGTAACTTCAAGAAAGTCCCAGAGAATCTTCAACCTCCTTTTAAACTAAAACCTTCAGCAAGAGTTTATTAAAAATTGGGTTTGTTTAGTAACCTTGAAGTATTTGCAGGCATGAATTATTTAATAGTTTAAAGTTGTTATCTTCTTTGATTTGTTTCTCTGAAAACCTTAAGAACATAGTAACACAAATATTCCTTCATAACAGTTAAAACATGACAGAAACTTTGAAGTTTATATTTACCAAAGACTTGCTTGATTTTTAAGACATCATGACAGCTCCAGACAGGCTCTCTAAATTTCAGGTAAAAGGAAAAATGACCCCACAACCACAAATTAAAATTAAAGAAAATCAAACCAAAAACAACTGGTTTTTTGATACTCATAATATTTCATAGAAAACATTTTAAAGCAAAACAAATTTAAATAGTTATGTCTACAATTAAAATTCCTGTCTCCAACTAAACAGCAGTAAGATACTTACCCAAGTGAGATTTCCAATGTATAAGGCAATTCTCTTTCCAGTATAGGTGTAGACAACATTTGGTGCAGCTCCTTTACCTACATCATCCCCAACAGATGGTGGAAGAGAATCCATGTAATCGCGATCCTCTGGAGCATCTCCATTATTTGCAGATGGAGAAATTACATCATCATATAAATCAATCTGATCATGCCCACCATATTCAGCCTCCTAAAATAAAAAAGACATCTTGATTATAATGAATGTTACTCTTAAAACTTATTGAAGCAAAAGTTGTGATAATTGCCATGTTCCACAGACACAGTAAGTCTGATCAACCACCCACACAATATCCCTGCTGAAAAGCTAAGTGCCAGTTTCATCTATATCAAAACATAGAAAATTCTTGTGACTCCTATTATATTCTAAGTTTATGTGGAAAAAATACTTCTGGCCACTGTTTTCCATTCCAATACTTTTGCCCTTGTAATAAACAGAAATCAATAACCCCACAAATCCTACTCCTCGACTTGTATACATTAGAACGCAGAAGTGTCAGGGTTTAATCCAAGATTGCAACTAAGTACCACACAGTTGCTTCCTCCCCTAGTGAGTACCACTCACTTCTCCCTCCCCAACCACTCCATGGGATGGGTGAGGAAAATCAGAAAAAGGCAAAACCTGTGGGATAGAAACAGTTTAGAAACTGAAAAAAAACCCAAACAAACAAACAAAAAAAAACAACTGCCAGTCCCCGAGCAGTGATCAGCCCCTTCCACTTAACTCTCAGTAGTTCATGTACTGGGCATGATGCTCTTCCATCTGTTGCTTTCCTATAATACAGAAGGACCCATCAATAAATTAGGTATATTGCATCTAATTTTCTGAGATGGGGCCACTTCAGCACATGCTATCTCCTCATCTGGTGACATTCTGAAATCTTTGTCTTCCAGACAGACCATGACCATTTCCAAGATTCTTGGGCAACTGGGATTTCCTATTTTAGCTCATTATATGGTCACTGCAACCCACTTACTTCATGTAGCACTATCTACCTGATGTGTAGCAAAGACTCTCCCTTTGAACATCCAGCCCAGCACTGGCAGTTGCTGGGGAGCTGTGCTTCAGCAACAAACTCTTCCAAAGCAGTTCAAGTCCCTTGATTAGACTCCAGTACCTCAGCTGGAGTATAGGAGGCCTCAGATACCCTGTATCCTCAGTTCCAAAAGAGAGGACCGGGGATGGACTGGAGTGGCCTGCCAGACACTAGCCATTTGCCCAGGCTGCAGTCTAGAGCATGTTTTTACATCTTGCCCTGCCCAGAGTGGCCTGGGGGCTGTTGCATGAACCATGTCCCATTTAATTTGTTCAAAAGCTTGTTGTTGTTGTTGCTCAGGCCCTCATTTGAAGCCATTCTTCTTCCAGGTCATTTGATAGAGAAGGCTTACAATTAGACTGCAATCTCGAACATGTGCATTCTCTAAGAATCCACAACACCTAAGAAAGCTTGTGTTTGTTTCTTACTAGTTGGTGGTAGTTTTGCTGCTGTTTTGTTGATCACATCCACTGGCATCTGACAACATCCATCTTGCGATTTTACTTCTAAAAACGTAATCTCCCACACAGGTCCCTTGACCTTACTATGTTATATGGAATAATTTGGACTATTTTCTTCCCTTTCTCAAAAACTGCTGCTATACGGCCCCACATGATGATATTATCAATGTACTGCAGGTGTTCAAGAGCTTCACCCTGTTCCAATGCAGTTTGGATCAGTCCACAGAATTGGCAGCACTATGTTTCAACCCCTGGGGCACTGGATTCCAGGACTGCTGGACATACCTTTAAGTGAAAGCAAATCGTGGCCTGTCAAAGGTATTGAAACACATTAGCAATGTCAATTGTGGCAAACAACTTGGCAGCTTTTGACTGCAGCTCATACCGAAGTTCCAGCATGTCCAGCATGGCAGCACTCAGCCACAGTGTTCATTCAGGACACCACAGCCCACTGTTAGTCTCCACTCTCCCTTACACTTTCACACCACTTTCAGCAGGCCATATGGTCCTGCTGATCACTGCTTGACTCTCCAGCTGATACATCAGCTTGTGAATGGGAATCATGAGTCTCGGTGCAATGCTGCTGCTGGTGCAACGTCGTGGTAATGACCAGCAACTGTTCTCTGACCTTCAGCAAGCCCAACAGAAGGGTCCTCTGAGAGAACAGGCAAGACAGGCACCTGCTGAACTTCCTCCACCTCCAAGGCAGTGGTACTCAACACCCACCAGTATGCTTCTGTGTCCTTGAAATATCCTCTCCTAAGACAGTCCATGCCAGCATGCACAGAACCTCCAGGCCAAACACAGGAGGTGCTTTTGCCACACGTTTTCAGTCAGGCTCACTTCAGCCTCCAGTTCAGTGAGCTGTTGGGTTCCCCCTCTCTCTCTCCAGAAACAGAAATAGGTTCTGCCTCTGCAGAGCTTGATGGCATTGGGGTACCCTGTGCACTAGGGCCTTCCACTCCTGTGCGCCTGACACACCAGGCCACAGGATCCATACACTCCTGCAAATCCAGTATATGAAAATGGCATGCTCTGGACAAGTTTCTGCCACAAGGGTCACATGCACTGGAATTCTCCTGGGTCTGTGGGTGACTTTGCGCTGTCTGAGTCATAACAAAGGTACTGCATACCTCTGTGGTGGCCCTGGGTGACACAGAACATCCTCCTCAAAGGGATGTCTTTCCTTCACACTCCACAGGAGCCACTTCCCAAAGGCTGAGGATTTGTGGCCCTTTGCCAACTGCCTTGTCAATGCCCCCTTCCTTAGAAGGTCATCCCAGCTGCTTCGTTTCCCCACCCTCTAATTCCAGGTTCCTAGCCCTGTTCCCCAGCATCCAAGCAGTCAGGTGATCACCTGCTCACCTGGGTGATGGCTGAAATCTTTCTGCACATCCCACAGCTCTCTCAGGGATAGGGATTGAAGCATTCCCTCTTGTTCTGCCTCTTCCTCCTGGTTCCTGTGTTGGCCCTGCTTTGTTCTCTTTTACTAAACAAGCTCTCTTGTGTTCCCTTTTCTTCTGGTGAAAAGGGGTGACTGATACTGGCAGGGGTTGGTGCTTTGGTTCAACGGCATCACCCACCGCAAGGGTCTGAGCACTTGCAGCACCTGCCACCAAGGTTTGAGTTGCCATAGTGCCTTGTCACAGGGTTTGAGTAGCTGCAAATAGTTGTCTAACCTTGAACAAGACCTGGCACACCATTATGGTTCCTGGCAATAGGGCCATGCTTGTTTCAACATTCCAAGGATATTCAAAATTTTCAAGAGCTACTGTCATTAGCCTGGCAGAGAAGGGGAAGATGTGGGATCATGTCACCTCCACAGGCTAATTCTCAGAGGATGAATGGTAAAAGGTGTAATCATTAATAGTTTCCAATAGATCACTCACAAAGTACAAAGATGACAGCAGAGCTGAGTACAAGTAACAGATTACTTTCACAACCAGCAACTGTGTCGTATCATATACATCAGTGCTCACAGGATCATCGAATGCCTTGGGTTAGAAGAAACCTTGAAGACCATCAAGTTCCAAGCACCCTGCCATGGGCAGGAATATCTTCCACTAGACCAGATTGCTTATGTTAAAACACAACACAATAACCTTAGACCAGTTCCCATGGATGATAAACAGCACAACAGGGAGCACACACTGCAAGTAAGGAGTTAAATGATGGAGCTCTGAGAACAAGCAGAACAACAGAGCATAAAATCAACATTGTGTCCAACAACTATTAAACTAATATAACAAACGCTTATAACAATTTTGTTCTAGCATGTTCTAATTCAGATTTATTGTTTTCTCAACCTGTCAAGCCCCACGATGGGTGACAAAAAAAGGCTATTGTAATTTAACTCCTGCTGGTAACTAAGTACTACACAGGCATTTGCTCACTCCACCCCCCAAACCCTGCAGAACAGAGGAAGAGAATCAGTGAAAAGGTAAAACCTGTGGGTTGAGACTAGAACAATTTAATAACTGAAATAAAGTAAAATATAAAAATAATTATGGTGATGATGAAAAAGACAACAAAAAGAGATTAAATCATGCACAAGTGAGTCAGGTGTTGCATAACCACTGATGCCCACCACCCACTGACCATCCACAAGCAGCTATCACCCCTCTGAGCCAACTTCTCCCAGTTTACTGGACTCTCACACCCTGTTCCAGAAGAGAAACTGCCTTGCCAGGTTTTGGTATCAGAGATATTTCAGCATCCACTATGAATTTGTATCTAGAAACTCACAGAAGAATCCTACACAGAATAGTTCAAGGTACCATATACAGCAGCTAGAGAGAACCAAGCTGGACTCCACAAAACACAGGCTGCAAAGCTGGCAATGTTTGCTGTAAACGCAAGATGCCCACAACCATGATCAAAAGATCCACCGTCTTGAAAATATAAAAATATTATCAACTACTGCTCATACAGGGAAAGTGTAACTAAAACAAATAATACTAATTTTTTTTAAAACCCAACAAACAGGTAAACTGAGTTTTGGCATTGTCAATCAAGTACATTTAATCCTCAGTAAATTGCATTGTCCCAACTAACTTAAACAGAAAAATCTCTCTCTAAATGTAAGCTTATCACAATTAAATTAAGGGTTTCATATTTCACCTAGTCTATCCAGGTCTCCATTTGATTCCTCTCATCACCATAGCTAATGAAATCAGGCACACAGAACTGCCTGAGACAGGCCTAAACATGACATCTTACAGCTGGATTAAGGTTCATGTCACAAGGCAATTAAGGAAGTCCTCTGCTAAACGTGCAGTAACTCTAGTCATCTGCGTATATGAATGATGACTTCAGGGAAGTAAAATTTAGTCTTGGTAGACAGATGCAAAAACACAACAACGAAACTTACAGCAGATGTATGTACACTAACCTATCTCTCTGAGGTCAGCATTGCCAAAACACCACAGACAGCAGCAGCCTGCAGCTCTGCTGCACTCCCCTAGTGACAAGAAACTCCTCTCTAACAGATCCTTTGTACCATACAGGCTTTCAGGTCTCCATCAGTGGAGAGAATTATCAAAGCAGCAGCCTGCACGTAACAGAGGGGGTCAGGGCAGGCCCAATAGCACCAGTGTCCTTATTTAAACAAAGACACAAGTGAAAACCTGATGTTGTTCACTAGAATTTCTTCTCACATCATGTTGGTTTTGCATCCAGCATGGAATTCATTCATTTACCAATCTGTCAGCAAGGTGTGTGCTTAGACAATGAAGAATGATCTGAACCAGCAACTCCAAGTGTAGACAGAAGAGAGGTGTCCTAGTGGGTGTTGCACAAGATCCATCAACCCCTTCTCCTTCATTCCTGTTCTGTGGAAACTTACCTAAACACACCCTTCCTTCCCAGATGCAGAAGAGGAAGAAAGTACAGTAAGTGTTATTTCTCTAGCCTCAGCAGTTTTTACTTCTTCCAACTTCCTTAATTACAAGAAGGATATCAAGCATGGAGAAAAATTATTTCTTCTCAATCACTGTAACTCAAAATCTTATAGATAAACAGGCTAAGAAACCAAGTGAGCACTGCTGTTTTGGCCACCTCTAAAAGACAATCAGGCAGCAACGCATTTCCAAAGTCTATGTTTTAACTAGATCACAGTCTGAAATATTTTATCATAAAATCAGGACTGAATTTCCACATTCAATAGATGGAATTGGGTGAAACATTCCCATATGAAAGCCATGAAGACAAGGAACTTCATGTCTAGAAGGGACAAACTTAACATGTTATTTCCTTTTTGGAACTTAGCGGTCATACTCCTCTGAGCTGCAGAGAACCACTTACTGCCTTTGCAAGTGCTGTTTTGAAAATGGCTTTTGTTGTTCTTAAGCAAAATTTCTTTAAGATGTCCATAGGTCTGTTAGACTTGCTTTTGCTGCAGAACTTTGTCCAATTTAGGAGTGAAACACTAACTTACACCTCCAAAAAAACATTTAAAAAATCAGTGTGGTAAATAAAGTTACATGAAAAATATTTACTGTTGCTTCTGGAAAAAAAAAAAAAAAAGAAAAAAAAAGAGAGAGAGAGAGAAGAGGAAAACTGAACTATCCAGCTTCACCCTTACTGGTTTTTTTCACTCAAGTTACCATATTTGTGGTCAAAAACTCTAAACACATGTTAGTCTCATTGAAAAAAAAATTGTAGGTCCTGAAGAATAACAAATTAAAGACAAACAAAAATCTTTCTGGTCTTGATTAACTGGCTGAACATACAAATTGGAACATTTACAAAAAAGGCAGTCTTTGATATTTCTAAGATGGGAAACTGCCTATGGCAGAAGTGGACAAGTTTGACCATAGGATTCATATATATTCTACAGGCCCAAATGCTCTTGGCCCTACAACCAGCACAGCACTAAAATTTAAGCAACCTGATCCCCTGTAACTAAAAATTACAGAGTAATTACAGAGTTACAAAGAGTAACTAAAAATTCACAAGTAGGCAAAACACAAACTAAACATACATTGTTATCACTGTTCACAGATGCCAGAAAAGAAGGTGTGAAGTTTTTCTGGAGTTCGATATTTATCAATATACAGAAGTTATGTCTTCCCAAGGCCCCTTTCAGCAGAACTGACAAAATGCATATGCCATCATGTATTGTAGACATATTTTATAACACCTGCAGGTCTGCCAGCTCATGTTTTTTCTGACCAGGACCTGACTGAGTAGAAATTTATTATGCCATAATGTGTCCATCCCCTCCCATGATAAGACACCTGTCTTTCCAATATAAAGGCTGCTTTTAATAACTGGCTTTAATTGGCCCCTAAATGCTAGCTTTTATTATTTATCACAAACAAAAAAATTTCCTTTGTGTTACAAATCTAAAGTCAAGACAGTAACTAACACATTCCTAAGATACTATAGCTTTCAGATAATTAGCCTCTTAACTGCTTATTCCATCTAAATCAGTTTTATTATCCAGTTACAAAATACAAAGTGAAAAGTCTTTCATCCCTAATTTGCTAGCATTTAAATATCAAAATAGAACTACAGGCATGTTTAAACATATCCACAATGCAACTATCCAAGTTTACTCATTAAGAGTATGAACAAAGCAAGCAGCTTTTCCACAGCATTAAATGTGATATCCTTAAATTCTTTTGCATCCTCTTTCTGATCAGAAACATTTTTGTATACATACATGTGCAAAAAGTTTTTAATGTTTAACTACATGCATGAACATATGTGAAAAAAAAAAAAAAAAACAAAAAACCCAACAACAAAAAAACCCAAGCTTGAAAATGCAAAGCACATCAGAGAACTTGACAAGCACGGTCAAATCTTCGTGAGCATAAAAAAGCACCCCAGTCTGCTGCCCAAACTGGCAGGCAGCCTCAAGTCAGACCCAAACTGGCCTCCTGCACAAGCTCCTTATTACCTCTGTACCACACAGCAATATTCTAGGGTTTTGTGTGTAAAACTACACCCTAATATTTGATAAAGCACCCCAACCTTACTGAAGGTCTTCTGCCTTTGAGAGAATGCCATCCTCAGCTATTTGTATGTAGGTAACAGTTCTAACAAGCATCACAGATCTCCCTCTCTTGAAGAGCACGATGTGTAACATGTAGGGAGATGCTAAAGGTAAAATATTCCATGCAATATCTATTTCTAATAGGGCACAAGCAATGCATGCAGGAACTACTACATTTATGAGGCTATCATCTCAAAATGAGACTTTAAATAAATAGAAAAGACTGCTGGATGGGGAAGTCAGCTTAGAAGAAAAAAATGAAAAATTACTCAACCAAGTTCTTCAAGAAAAAGAAAAAAAAGAAACCACATTTAAACAAAAATGTAATTGGTCAGAGCCAAATTGACTAAAGCTGTTAGCCCAAGGTCAAAAAATATTATTATGATGAACAGTAAGGAAATAAAAGAGTAAGAGGTAACACTGACAGACAATGAGCTTCAGATGGAATAGGAAAAAATGCATTTTCACTCATATCAAGTTAGTCAGCTCACGGCAACCAATGCTAAATACAAACCAAGACAGTTTACAACTGTCATCCATCTTAGCCAGCTTGTAAACCCGTGGCTCTGTGGTCTTTATTTCACCTTTATAACCTATGGTTCATTTAGCAGAACATTCCTACCCTCCTCCTACTTGGAAAAAGGCATTTAAAAAATCCCAGAATAGCCTCAAGGATGAGTACCTTGAGGTGTAGAACAAGACAAAACAACCAAGGGAAGTTAATCCAGCCACAAGTCCTAAATGAAGGGTTAACTCCAGATGCAAACAAAAGGTTTGTCCCAGCTTGTGTATAAATGCAGTTATGTACTGCACCCAGAAGAACAGTAAGCTCCAGAGTATATTTTTCAGTTCCTGTTACTGCCAAAACCAGTGGAAAGGGTTTCTATAGTCCAATTAAAAAAAATATTAGTAGGTCACATTAATGTAGAGCAACAAAATCAGAAAACAAGTTCATTTAACAGATAAAGACAATTTATTTTCCAAATATGTTCTATCAAATGCCCTCTACGTAAACAAATTAATAATGCAAATCACTTTCTCCCTAAAGCATTTTCTTAATTGTCATATTCACACATCCACGGAACTATGTTTTATCTTACCCATTTAAGCCACTACCTTCAAATCAGGAACAGCAACTCATGGAGAAAAGTTTCTAGACAACTTTTCTCAATGATATCAGAATTAAGAGGTAATAACTAATATAACCTGCCTTCTTTCATATACGACAGAAGGAAATGGGAAAGTGCAGAGGTGTCAATCTCCCATAGTAAAAATTTAATATTGTCTCAAGACTCACTCAGTTCAACAATATTACTTTAAATAGAAAGTCACAGAAATGAAATTTGGAAAAGAACAAACAGCAATTTTTGGGGGTGTGTGACACAGACAAAAAAACAGAAGAAAACCCCCTAAAACAAACAAACAAACAAAACCCCCAAATTCAACCTGATGGAAAAAGGGCACTAGCCTCTTCTCACCTTTCTGCCCTACATTTTGCAAGATTCATGAACTGAAGCAACAGACTGCAGAAACACAAACCCAACAGGGAAGCAACTGGGGTGAATACAGTGAAAAAAACAAAAGGGTTTCCTGCCTGCTGGATTAAGCTAAACTTAATTATCACAAGATTCTCTTCATTTGTACCACCATGGTTATAGAGAATATCGACAGTAATGACGACCTGAGTAGAACCAGGACAGTGCATGTGAAACAGATCATCCCCATCACTTTTGTTCTGGCACTCTCTCTTTACACTATACTTACAGCACAGAACTATTCCACTCTGAGGGCTTCTACATATATGAATTTACACAAACATTACCAGATTCAAGCAAGGGTTTTTTCCCTAAAATTTTTGATTTGTTATCAGTTTTATCTAGAATTGATTAAACCAAATTCAAGTTCTCACAGAATCCCAAAAAAATGTATTCTTCTGCAAAATGGTGTCTGTCCTAGGCTTCATTCCCGTTTAAATTCATATAGTGGGTCTTCAACTGTGAGGTAGAAATCTTCACATGCAGACAAACTAAGAACAAATCAGTGCTTTTCATCATGTCCTTTTAGTATGGCATTCTTTCATAGTAAACCTTTACGAGATTATTAATACGTAGAATTACTGTATTAATCGATATCTGAAGAAATAGTCTTCTGACGAAGCTGCAAGTTGCTGACAAAGTTACAAATTACCTGTGAATTCCAAAGCCACAACCTATTCCCCAGTTCTCTGCAGGGCAAGCTGGCATACAGATGGGCCCCTTAAGCGAGTGAAAGTGCAGTTGTTCCCGATTATTTATGCTCTGGGGCAGGAACAAAGCAATCTGGGGCAACTCAACCTGGAGAAGTGCAGGACTCGCTAACAGGGCAGATGGCATGCAAAACTGATACAAACATCGCCAAAAAAACCCCAAAACAAAACAAAAAAAAAGTCTATAAAAATGAACTACTTAGAATCCAAATATGTTTATTTCACCCAAATTTCCTCAACAAAATAAGAAGTCTCCTCTCAAAAAGGCTTGGGCTACTTTTTAAAATGGAAGATTACAACGAGTAAGAAAAAAAAAAAAACCAACAAAAAAAGAAAACATAAAAAGCTGAACACTCTCTCCAGCGTTGCAGAAAAAGCCGCACTAGTTCCGCCTCCCCCGCAACGCGCGACCGAGAAACAGCCACCGCTCGGCGGCTTTTTGATTCATCTGCGAACAATGGCAGCGCTTCCCCTCGGCCGCCGGCGGGAAGGGGCCGCTCTGCTCGCCGCGTCCGGCAGGGTCCCGTCCGCCGAGCCGGCGCGGGAGAGCGCTCTGGAGCGGTCCCTGAGAAAGAAAGGCTGAGAGGGAGGGAGGCTGGGTAAGAAGCGAAAAAGCGAGAGAAGGAAGGAAGGCGCTCGCCCTCGGCGCGTCCAGCCCGCCGGCAGCAGCCGCCTCTCAGCGACAGGCGCGCTCTCCGCCCAGCCGGGCCCGCCGCCGGCA